>CM062818.1:562702515-563302515 GCA_031772625.1 Pinus tabuliformis | reverse complement strand
ACCTAACAAAGCAACTTACAGAATGAACCCTACAGAAAATGAAGAGGTTAGGAAGAATTTGCAAGAACTTCATGACAAAGGGCTGATCAGAGAAAGCTTGGGTCCTTGTGCAGTACCAACAGTGTTGAGTCCAAAGAAAGATGGAGGCTGGAGAATGTGTACAGATTCAAGAGCCATCAATAAAATCATAATCAGGTACATATTTCCTTTACCTAGAATTGAAGATTTAATGGATTTCTTGAGTGGAGAAAAGTATTTTTCAAAACTAGATCTTAAAAGTGGGTATCATCAGATAAGGATAAGAGAAGGGGATGAGTGGAAAACCGCTTTTAAGACAAATGAGGGATTGTATGAGTGGAGAGTAATGCCTTTTGGGTTATCAAATGCACCAAGTATGTTTATGAGACTCATGAATGAAGTACTTAAAAAATTCATTGGTAAATTTGTAATAGTATATCTGGACGATATATTAGTTTACAGCAGGTCTAAGGAGGAGCACATAAGACATCTGAATTATGTCTTACAAAGGCTACAACAAGAGAAATTATTGCTGAATTTGAAGAAGTGTTCATTCATGAAAGAAGAGCTAGTGTACTTGGGTTTTGTTATTTCTGCTGAAGGGATGAAGATGGATCTAAAGAAGATCAAGGAAATCATGGAGTGGCCTTCACCCAAAAGTGTCTTTGAGGTAAGAAGTTTTCATGGTCTTGCTAGTTTTTATAGAAAATTCATAAAGAATTTTAGTAAGATCAATGCACCTATCATTGAGACCATAAAGAAGGATAAACAACCATTTAGATGGACTGCTAAAGCAGAAAAGAATTTCCAGCTATTGAAGAAGAAGATCACTAAAAAGCCTATTTTGATTCTACATGATTTTAGTAAACCATTCCAAGTGAAGTGTGATGCCATCGGAGAAGCAATTGGAGGTGTTTTAAGTTAGGAAGACAGACCTATAGCTTATTTTAGTGAAAAGCTGAATGATTCAAAAAAGAAGTATTCTTCTTATGATAAAGAGTTCTACGCAGTTGTGCAGTCATTGAAGAAGTGGAGACATTATCTAATGTCAAAGGAATTCATCCTTTATTCAGATAACCATGCATTGCAGTATATTATGCAGCAACCAAAGCTTAACCAGAAACATGCTAAATGGGTAGAGTATCTTCAAGGTTTCCATTTTGTTTTGAAACATATAAATGGCCAATCAAATAAAGTTGCAGATGCCTTAAGTAGGAGAAATGTATTACTTCAAGAAAGTCCAATTCAAGTGTTGGGTTTTGATTTTATTAAAGAATTGTATGAAACAGATCCAGATTTTAAAGAGGCTTTTGAAGCTTGTAAAAATCTTGTTTTGGTGGATATGAGTAAATGGTTGGATTATTTTTTACAAGATGGACTGTTGTTTAAGAGAAATCAGCTGTGCATGCCAAACTGTTCTATGAGGGAGAACTTAATTAAAGAGAAACATAGTGGAGGACTTGCATGAAATTTTGGTATAGAGAAGACTTATGAGAAGTTAAACAGATTTTATTTCTAGCCGAAAATGAAATCTGAAGTGGACAAGTATGTGAAAACTTGCAAAGTTTGTCAATATACAAAGGGAAGAAGCCAAAACACAGGTTTGTATGTTCCATTACCAATTCCAGATAGGCCTTGGGATATGGTAAGTATGGATTTTGTTTTGGGCTTACCAAAGACTCAAAGGGGTAATGATTCAATTATTGTTGTAGTGGAAAGATTTTCAAAAATGGCACATTTTATTCCATGTTATAAAACTAGTGATGCTACTCACATTGCTAATTTGTTTTTCAAGGAGATTGTAAGATTGCATGGGTTGCCTAAGAGTATTGTCTCAGACAAAGATTCCAAAATTTGTTGGACATTTCTAGAGGACATTATGGAAGAAATTGGGAACTAAACTGAGTTTCAATTCTGCCTATCATCCACAAACTGATGGACAAACTGAAGTTGTGAACAAGAGTTTGGGTAATCTTTTGAGAAGTCTTACTGTAGAACATCCAAAGCAGTGGGATCAAGTATTGGCACAAGCTGAATATGCATATAATGACTCACCTAATAGGAGTACAGGAAAATGTCCATTCCATATTGTTTATGGAATGCATCCAAGAGGAGTATTTGAGTTGAGGAACTTGGGAAAAGAAGATATGAGAAGTGCAGAGGGAGAAGATTTTGCTTCAGAAATGCAATCAATACATGAACAAGTGAAACAACAGCTGTAGGATAGAAACATAAAGTACAAGACCAAAGAAGACATGAGAAGAAGAGAGGTGAACTTTGAAGTTGGAGATTTGGTTTTAGCACACCTCAGAAAGGAAAGATTTCCAAAGAGGGAGTATAACAAATTGAAGTTCAAGAAAATTGGACCATGCAGAGTATTAAGGAAGTTTTCTGCAAATGCATATGAGATTGAATTACCCCCTGATGTTGGAATATCTCTAATTTTCAATGTTGTAGACCTGTACAAGTATGAAGGTGAAACTGCAGATGATACAACACAAGAACAAGAAACACAAGAGATTGACTGGGTAAAGAAGTTACCTACAGTAAAAGAGTTACAAACAGAAAGGATTTTGGACAAAAAGGTGTTCAAGAAGACCAGAGGACATGAGTACTTTCAGTATTTGGTAAAATGGAAGGATCAGCCAACTACAAAGCTACAGAAGCTAGGAAGTTCTGTAGAAGAGCTCATGGACAGGAGCCCATGAAGAATTTTGTCCTCAGGAGTCTGATGCAGGAGCATAAGACTTGGAGGGAAAATTCTTCCAACTTATTCCAAAAATACAAAAAAATCTACAAGCAAAGGAGTGGAATCCTTTAGCCATCAATTTCCATGTTTTTTTAGTTAGCATAGAGATAGAATTTAGGGATAAATCATGTTGTAATAAATTCTAAATAGTTAAGCCAAAGTGGAGGTTCTCGAGGAGATGTCCTCGCTAAACAGATAGGATTAGTTAGCATAGTGGAGGTTCTCGAGGAGGATGTCTCGCAGAACTAATAGTCGTATTAAATCAAGCCTCTGTTTTAGGAACTGGTTGTTAATACGAACCAGTATATATGTAAGTTTGATGCTATTGTAATAGGATTTGGACTGCAGGCCTTTATCGCATATTTTCAAAGAAAAAGGGGTATTTTATCTGTGTATTGGTCGATCCTGGAGGCGTGGTGACCTCCGAAACCTTTCTGTGCATCTGAACCGTATTGTCTGATAAACTGGTATTTGTATGTGCAATTGGGTTCATTTCTTTTCTTCTGAGTTTTTATATCAATGATTTGGCCTTAATTTCCAATTAACGCGTCGGTTGAAGCCTTTAGATTGTGTTTCCTTCATACTGGCGAGCCCTGGCTTCTTTATTTGCATTACAGAGTTTTGCAGGCAAAACTCTGTTTTACACAGGGAAATGGTGAAAAACCTTAGTCGGGACTGAGTTCCGGACTTGAAAATCTATCAAATAGGGCTGATACCCTTATCGGGTCTAAAACCTTTATCACATCGCTGAGTTGGAGCGGGGAGGAACTAACCTTTAAAAGTGCCGAAGTCCGACTTCCGGATCTGAAACCTTATAAGGGTGGTTCTATAATATATCGGGTCCGTGGCTTATCGGATCGCAAGACCCAAAGTGATAAGAGGTTGGCAAGGAGACTTTGGAGTCGCCGATTACGATTTCCGATAACACTACGTGTTATCGCATCAGGGGTAGTAGCATTGAAAGGGCCGATAGTTGAACCTGCTGATAGTGTTATTCCGTTCCTTTGGAATAAAATCCGACCGATTGTGTATTTTGCATTTAAACGTATTTTCCTTAGTTTACAGCGCCGATAGTGTATTTTACACTATTTTCGTTATTTCCCATTCAAAAGCTCACCGAGAGTGTATTTTTATAATTCCTATGGAATTATAGTCCCGATAGAGGAAAAAGGCCTATGGTATAATTTGTGCTCGATAACAAGGGTTGGGGTGACTAAAAGGGATAGAGTGGTAATTATGAAGAAAAGAGGGGAAAATTTATGAACAGTCTCTCTAGAGATTGATGATTGATACTCCAGTGCAGGAAGCAGAATGAACTCCACCCGAATTAGAAGAAATTATATCAGGTTTTGGCCGTTTGTCTATATCGCCTGCACCCAGGCCACCAATCATGATAAGTTTGCAGTGAATTAGAATTCTATATCATAGAACTTCTATAATGACTATCCAACTACACATTTACAACCGTTTACCCTGACTGCTGCTACTCCAGCAAAAGAACCTACTAATCGAATTGAAACTTAGTCTCTGCCTCTAATATCTATGCCCACACATAGTATATGGATAAAACTTTAATATACTATAAATATGCTTTCTTGTTCATTTGCAATCTAGTTAACCTGTTACAGCCACATGCTGAAGACTATCAACTGTAAAAGTTCATTGAATTAGCTTCTGTTTACATTGTCTTGATACATCGACTGTCTTCAAGACGCTATACTATAGTTAAAGATGAAATTCGAAATCTCAAGGAAGATCAGTAATTTGTGTGACACTAGGCATATTATTCTAGTGGCAATAACCAAGACCCCAAACATGATTTGATGTGGAAGGCCCTGAAGCCAGCTGTTGAATATCTACACAAAAATCATCATTGATTAGAGTGGAAAGAGTACCACTAACAACGGATTTCTCTTTCTCAACAAGCTCAGCATGGGAATCATACCAATCTGAGACAGGCGAAACATCTGGCCTTGCAAGGTTCAATAATGTGGAAATTCTTCATCTCCACAGTTAGTGCTAGACATAAATTCATTGCGCTCTTTAGTCTTTATGTTCACCCATGACAAAAATGCAATTAAAAAAATGAGCCTTCTCAAAGAGAGGGGTAAGACTAATAGATTCAGTACCTTTAATTGCAATAACAGGTTTATGTAGTTTCCAAAATAGAAATATGTTAAGAGATGAAAATCCATGTGTTTTCCCTATTCTTTTCATGAAAACAACTCACAGAATGGAAACACTTACCAATTGCTGACTGAGCGGATGATGACTCATCCCATGGACTGGTGCTCAAGAGCTGGGGGGGTGTTTTCACTGAATACTGAAGCAACAGAACCACCCATAGGGGTGATTGGATAATTGTATTCACCGCATTCTATTTCTGACTGGCTCGCTCCAACACAATTGGTCAAGTTACTTCTTGATGAGATTGGTGGAAATTGTGTAATCATTTATGAAGATCACTTATTCCCGCCACCACCCATTGCTTGAGACTCATGCAACAAAGCTTCTAACAACCCACTGTTGTGTGGGGAGAAGCCATCAACATGGGTGGATGGAACAGGAGGTGGTAGTGTGTATGAGTTATTTTCTGTAGGAGTAGTCACTGTCTCCAGATGCGTGCCAGTGGTATGCACAGACTCCGCAAGTTGGCTTGAAGGGAGCTCCAACTTCACACCTGGTAAGGGTGTAGGAGGAGAGAGATTTCCAATGAAAAGGACATGGATGCCAATCATCAAACCCCCAAGGGGTGTTTATAGATTATGATTGGAATTCCTGTTGCTCCGATTAGGATCATAAGGAAAACCATTTGCCCCAAACCCATCCAATATGGGAGGCTGAGCATATGACAACCCATCCAATCTAATATATTCACATAGAATTTGCTCCTTCAGTTGCTTGTCTTTCCAGATATCTCTCTCTTCATACCTTCTACAATACATAAATAATTTATTAACAACCTCTGAATAAATAACAGTTACATGAACTTCAAGAAACAATCTAAGGTACAGAGAATGAGCAGAACAACAAAGTCTCATTGAAAAATTACCATCATTCAATCCGTGGAAAGAGCTTTGAAAGCAAATAATACTCAAAAGAACAAAATCCTTACCCATTCATCTAGGACGCCTTTTGTAGGACCAGGAGGTTTTGCAGCCTTGTCATCTACAGGCTTCTTGCGTGCTTCGTTATGAGCTTCTACTTCTGCTATATGCTTCTTCAATTTCTCCAGCTCCTTGTAGAAACAACCAACATTTTAGGGCTTTTAAGTGACAAAAATAAATGCAAAACCAATTTAATTTGAATGACCTAAATAAAATTTGGGCCCATCTTATGAAGAACCATAAATTATATCTTGGATGGTTGTTGTGGATTAAGAAATACCACACACAATACATTCTCCACTACTTGTGACTCCTTATTCTTGTCAAACTTCAGATCAAGACAATGGTCATGTTTTAATTTTGCTAACAAAAGAATAAACATTTCAAATTCTAGTGCCTTAAATCCACAGAAAGAAAAAAAATGATTATTATTTAACATATACTATTTTTACAAAGGGATGAAACAGTGATCCAATTTCACAGAAACTGAGTATATCTTAAAAAATATCAAAATTATAATAAAAAATGCCAAAAACACAATTTACGTAAAGCTTATACCAATACTAAACAATCTAAAATCCACACAAAAGAGCTAATATTAAATCAATCAGAATAGGGCGCTGAGAAAATTAAAGATAGAGAAATTTAATGAGTGTCTCAGTCATGACAAGAATCGCTAATTATGGTTGAAAGGTATAATAACAATATGTCCGTGTTGAATCAAAAGAGCTAGAAGCAGTGGAAAATGTGTTGAGTGATAAAAGGTGCCTTTTCAACTCCTAATTATCTTCACATTAATTATCAATCCGGGTAGGTCTTTCTATTTCAAGAGTGTACATAGTATGTGGCGGCTATTTAACTCAGAGAGTAATGCTTCTAAATTGTAGTATAGATCTTTTAAATACAAGAGTAAATGGATGTAGCAAGTAAATTCTAATTGCAATTAAAAGAAAACTCAATCCTTTAATGAAATCAAATCCTACAACAATTCAGGTAACAACAATATGCAATTCAAGTAACAACAGTATCAGTTAAGAGTACAATAGTGATAACTCTTCTCTTAGAGACTGATTGAATTTAAATCAAACACACTACTCTATAAAACAACGATGACATCAATCTGAGAGACTAACAACAGTAGTTAATTCTCATTACAGTTGATTACATCGAGCAGGATATTCATCTAGGAAACTCAATCCAAAGCGAAAGGAAACTAATTAAACAACAATGCTGTAAATGATATAAAACAGAGCTATTCTGTCAACGTAAAGAAATAAGGAACAACAATGAAATAAAATAGTAGAAAGCAATAATACTATCAACTGTCACACTTGCAAGAATTAGAAATATATGACACAGGTGAAGCAGTGAATTCCACCGGATGCCAGGCCCTTAGTCGCCAGCATACACTGCTGGTTACTTCAGATAAATGAAAAGGAACAACAACTCCTCTTATATATTAATCATGAAAGAGTATTACAACGTATTTGCGTTCTTCGCTACAGCGAAAGTTTGTAATTGAGAATTACAATAATAATAACAATAGTCGTCCCCTTTCTGCTTACAATCGTTGCCTTTTATAATGAGAAAGGGGTAAAAAGATAGATGATAAAAGCGATCCCTCAGGATCTCTCGATCTTGAGGGATTCGCGCAATTTTCTAACTTCAGACATCTTTCCCTTCTCGCGCTGATCCTGTTGATTTGCTTTTGGACGTATCTGCAACCGCCGCGTTCCTTCCTTAGCTTGTTGCTTTTTCGCTGTCCCTTAGTTAGGGAACAACAGTTGTCTCTTTTTGTACTTTCCTGCATCAAGGAGGATAATAATTAGCCAAAGCGTAACTGCAAGTAATTTATGTATTTCTTACCGTAATTTCTTAATATATTAGTGCATTGAGATATAGAAAGGATGAAAATAAAGGAAAAGGATAATAAGTTAATAGTAAATGCATACCTTTTCCATGACCCAACATACTCCCCTGCTTACCCTTTTTCATGTCCTCATGAAAACCATGTAGTTTGTGTGCAGAGCAGTCAAGGAATAAGCTGGAGAAGGAATGTCGTAAAGTGGTCTGAAACCATGATTCTTGGCCAAGATTTCAAAGATGTGTCCTGTTTGTCCTTCAGGCAGTTCATATATAGCCTTGTACCCTTCATCAGGATACCAAATAATAGGGCTGCAGAACCGACAACCTAGCCAATAAGGACCTTCCCTTAAGATGAGATTACTATAAATGACAACGTTCTGCAGCTAGTTTAAAATTTTTATAATTGAATGGTTCCCTATTTTGTACATTGTTATTGGAAACTGTCCATCTGAACTTAGCTGCGGCCAAGGAGCTTTCCTGAATGGAAAGGAAATACTCTACTCCTTTTTGGACAATTTCTTTTTGAATAGGCCCCAGAGTTTTGATTACTCCTTCCCTCTTCATCAAACTTTTGTGATTGGCCAGCATTTGTAGCGGGTGTTTTGGTTCACCTCTAACCCAAAGGTCCAGTCCATTTTCCTGCCTCTGGAACGTGTTGTGAGCTTTGAACCATTTTAGTTGGTTAACAGTGAATGAAATAAAAGCTTGAAATTGTACATCCCCTACAAAAGGACTGGGGTTCTTTTCAGTTTCTTCCTCTAATACAAAATTGTGTAAATAAAATTCACACAGCAGCCTCTGTACTTTTACCCCATGATGTTTGCAACAGTTTATAAAATCCTCAATTGTTTTCAACTCTATTGGTTTTCCAGCTTTGATGGCTTTGATCTTCAACTGTAAGTATCTTTCCATCAAAAATAGGGCATAGTTATTGGCAGGAGATCTGCATGCCAATATGTTAGTATATAAGGAGCAAATAGTATCCATTTGACTCCTGGCCTTTTCCAATTTGAGCTTTATTTTCTCAGTCCTCTCTTTTGCCTTTCTGTATTTATCAAATGCCTCACTTTCTGAGATGTTCATGTCCCAAAGCTGCTTTTGTAATTCCTGGTATTTTTGTTGGGGGACTGTTTCTAGTTCAAGGCATTCTATGGTAAGCCGAGCTTGGGCTAAATCTACTTGAAGATTCACTATGCTAGGGTCGTTGCTCATCATGATATCTTTGGCTTGGGTATTTGTCTATGTACTCCTGCTATGAGAATGGATGTTGATTGTCTGTGTTTCTTTGCTATCGGAGGCCCAAACCTCTGTCTGCGTAGATGTGCTGTAGGAGGATGCTATCTCTGTCTGAATGGCTAGGTCATGAGAAAGTATAGCCTCTATTTGGGTAGCTGTTTCTGCAAAAATTGCATGTTGTTCCCTAACAGGTTCAGTGATTATGGGCTCAGTTTGAGTCCCCGTAGCTTCTGTTTCCTACAATTCAGTTTGGATGGCTGCGTTTATTGTTTCTGGGGTTTTGTCTAGGACTTTCCCTGCTGATAACTCCCTTATTTTTCGTTTGAGCCTCTTCACTATTTTCTGCAGCCTCTGTTGTTCCTTCCTGAGCTTTTTAATTGTGGCTTTGTTCTTTTTAGGGGGAGTGAGTGTTTTGTTGGTCGTTTCTGCTCCTAACGAGCTTGGTTGCTCGTCTTGACTCTGCTCTAAAAGGACTGTATCCCCAGATTGATTGTCATCTTCTTGGTCTATTTCCATGTCCTCTGTTTGGTCTATATTTTCTATATTTAGGTCTACCTGGTTGGGTTCTTCTGGAGGTATATTTCCAGGTTGGTCCATCTCTTCCTGAGTAACTTCTGCTCCTGTTTCTACTTCACAGATTACATTTTCTGGTATGCTCCTGTTGTGGCCAGAGTTTTCTTCTGATTGGGTTGCTCCAATGTTAAAGTTAAGTGGGCTTTCAGGCTGTATAAATTCATTCATATTGGCCAAAATCTGGGCCAATTCAATATCATGCAGTAAGTCTCGTGGGGGACTTGTATTTGGTGTTGAGGGGAGTTCTGTTTCATTTCTTTCCTCTTCACTAGAGTGCTTTATTTCCTCCTCAAGTTCTGACTCCCGGTCATCCCGTCCTTCCAACTGTAAATATTGCTCATTTTCTAGACTAGATAGTTCTATGGGCTGGCTACTGCTACCTTGGGTATTTTTAGCTGTTCCCAAGCTTGTCCTTAATCTGGTAGAGTGTTTGCATTTTCGTGGAATGTTTGTTGTGTGGGTAGTCCTTTTCCTCTTTGGAACAGGGTTAGGAGCAGGTAAAGCTAACCCCCCTTCTATGGCAAATATTAATTCTTCCCAACTCGTTTGCTGCTGGGCGAGGCTGTAGCTAACTATCAGCCTAATTAAACAATGATGACTTACGACTATTTCTATGTGTCGAGATTTTCTTATTCTTTCAGCAGAATCATGCAGTAAGAAATTCAAATATGCAGGTAGATTTACTGAACATTTTTGCTTCAAAACTGCTAATAGTTTAAGTTGTCGTGGCCTTACCACGTCTTTGCGTCCGTCACATGTAATGAAATTCTGAACAACTCTGGCTAGTTCTCCCCACAGTTCTCCAAGGGATGATGGTCGAACTCCTTTTCCTTTGATGATCAGCTCTTGCCCTTCATCTTTAAAGATTTCAATGACATCCTGCAGCTTCAGTCGTTTATTCGTCCACACGGGTCCTTCAGCTGGTAATCCAGAAACCTCTGCAATCACAACATCTGAGACTGTGATTTGTCTGCCCCTCACCATAGACTGGCTGTTCTGTAAATTCTGCAGGAATTCTATGGCGATTGTTTCGTTGGGTTGTTGGAATGCTTCCCAACTAGCTCAGAATAGAATTTCTCTGGCGGCATCAGAAATAGCCAGTATCAGTGGCTCCTTGTGCACTGTTCGTCCTCCCATATTGCCTGAATTCTACACACTGTAAGTTAGCACAAGTAACACAACAATAGACAGAGCCAGCGATGGAACAACAAGTTGTTATGATCGTTATATCGGATGATATTATTCAACATAAATACCATTAAAGACTTGCTATTATGGAATGTCATATAGTCCGGCATAACCAAATAAAGGACTGACACGCATGCATAAGTACTTTGGGAGTCACCCTCGCCCCCCTTTGAAATGATAGGTCACCTTTGACCGAGTGAATGAAGGAAAATCATGCTGGTGGCGATGTACAGGGATGATGGGAGTGGTAAGGTACGCCTATTTATGAAAGGATCGCAAGAGATATCAGAATGCTGAAATCAATGCATATATGATAATTATCAATTAGTGAGGAGATGCTATGAGATGATTTTGAAAAGGGAAAAAGGACATCTGACACAAAAAGATACTTTACCGTCATCATTCCACTTAAAGCTTATTATGATTGATTTTTTTAGAAGATATCCATGCATAAAGGTTCAACATAAATTAGGAACATAATCGCTCTGTAGTAAAGATACCAAATAAGGAAAGGGACTTGTAATAGCTATTGATGTTGGAAATATGACTTCAATACCATCAGCAGAGCTGCTGTTGCCTGCAGGCATCTATAGCCTCGACAGAGTTGCTTTCTAACCCTTTGGAACCATGGTCCTTTATGTAAAATAGGGAAAGTGCATTATGCTATTAGAGTGGAGACCAATGTGCTAGCTTGGTGACTAGATGAACACATTGCCATTCACTAGGAAGGAGCAAAAGGTGGGCAGGTCGGCTCGTGATGAGACCTCCTGTTCCAAGGACTTTTTATTTCTTGATTCATCCATTGGATCATATCCCTGGTGTGGTGGCCATAGTGGGAATGCCACTTTGCTGCTTCCTTATGATCATGGTAGGTTGGCTCGTGATGAGACCCCCTATCCTCCATCTGTAACAAAATCATACAATTGTTAGTAAACATATGTATATATATATATATATATATTTTAGAACAACACTTCCTATTTATACATAGAGGGTGGTTCAACACTCCTTAGGAGTAGGAATGGCGGAAGAAGTCTAAACATATCAAATAGAAGAAAGTATGCCCTTAACCTTATTTGATTATAATGAATAGAGAGAGTTATAGGGTTTAGGGAAGAACCAACATGGTACAAGTAATCAATCACTTTGATTTATAATGGAAATGAGGATAGTGAAGTGATATAGATGGTTGTGTCCTTTCTTTTTCGATCAATACAAAGCAATCTTGTTTAGAGATGATAATATTCAATACTTGCTTGTTCCAGTAATCCTCAGATTTGTATCCTTTCATATATATTTGTACCCTTGTGCGTGATAGAGGGTCATAAAAAGTGAAATAATATTCACAAAAGTGCTTATTTTCTAAAGAAAACCTCACACAAAGAGTGTTGTTCCTTGTAGGGAACAGCAAGAAAAGACACACAAAAAGGTGTTGTTCCTTAAAGGGAACAATGGCTGTTCCTTGTAAGGAACAACGAATGAAAAATACACGCGGATGGTGTTGTTCCGTGTTGGGAACAACAAAAGGATATATATATATATATATATATATATATATATATATATATATATATATATATGTATATGTATATGTATATGTATATGTATATGTATATATATATATATATATATATATATATATATATATATGTATATGTATATATATATATATGTATATATATATATGTATATATATATGTATATATATATGTATATATATACATATATATATATACATATATATATATATACATATACATATATATATATATATATATATATATATATATATATATATATATATATATATATATATATATATATATATATATATATATATATATATATATATATGACGGTGCTATTCCTTATAGGGAACACCATCTGTTCCTTTGGAGGAACAACAAGAAAAAATAAAAAATTACACACCGAAAGTGTTGTTCTTTAGAGGGAACAACAACTATTCCTTAGAGGGAGCATCAGCTGTTCCTTAGAGGGAACAACAACTATTCCTTATAAGGAAGAGCGAAAAGAGAAAAATAATTGGACGTGAAATCGCTGTTCCGTAGAGGGAACAACAGCTGTTCCTTAAAGGGAACAACAACTGTTCCTTAGATGGAACAGCGGTAAAACAGATGCAAACGAAAGTGTTGTTCCTTAAAGGGAACAACGACTGTTCCTTAGATGGAACAACGGAAAAACAAATGCAAACGAAAGTGCTATTCCTTAGAGGGAACAATGACTGTTCCTTAGAGGGAACAACAACTGTTCCTTAGAGGGAACAACCACTGTTCCTTAAAGGGAATAACGAGAAAACAAGTCCAAACAAAATTGCTGTTCCATAGAGGGAACAACAGCTGTTCCTTAGAGGGAACAACAAAAAACAAATACACGTAAAACTGCTGTTCCTTAGAGGGAACAATAGCTATTCCTTAGAGGGAACAACGTCTGTTCCTTAAAGGGAACAACAAAAAGCAAATAGACAGGGGGAAGTTGTTCCTTAGAGGGAACGACAGCTATTCCTTAGAGGGAACAATAGCTGTTCCTTAAAGGGAACAACAAAAAGCAAAAACAAATGAAACTGGTGTTCCTTAGAGGGAACGACAGTTGTTCCTTAGAGGGAACATCAGCTGTTCCTTAAAGGGAACAACAAAAATCAAATACACATGAAATTGCTGTTCCTTAGAGGGAACGACAACTGTTCCTTAGAGGGAACAACATGCAAATCAAATATATAGGGAACTATTGTTCCTTAGAGGGAACGACACCTGTTCCTTAGAGGGAACAACAACTATTCCTTAAAGGGAACAACATGAAAATCTATACACAAAATCACTGTTCCTTAGAGGGAACGACAACTGTTCTTTGGAGGGAACAACAACTGTTCCTTAGAGGGAGCAGCAAAAGAGAATTTATATACAATTTATACAAGCAAATTCAATCAAAATAGAAAGAAAAATTTTTATGTACAAATTTCAAAAACAAATGAATTATTCACCGGGCCGATGCTGAGGACGGGTTTCCCTCCTCAACCAAAATCTGTATGGTGGAATCTTCCCATAATTGTTGGCAAAAGGACTTCCTGGTAAGTAGTTTGTGATAGAGTCGTACTTGATGTCCATTCGATTTAAAAGAGTAACCAGACCTATCAATGGTGGCTAATGTGACGGTGCCATTATCGTGCACCTTTTGTATCTCATAAGGTCCTAACCATCTGGTTTTGAGTTTTCCTTGGAAATCCTGGAACCTAGAGTCGTACAGGAGTGCCCAATCTCCTTCGTGGAAGATCTTCTTTTTGATAAGGGCATCATGCCATTTCACTCTTTGTTGCTGGATCAATGCAGTGTGCTGAAGAGCTGATAGTCGGATTTCATCCAATTCATTGATTTGATGTAGCCTATTAATCTGTGCTTCATTTAAGTCCAAGCCTACCTCCTGAGCTATCCTCAATGTCTGGATTTCAAATTCACTTGGGAAGATAGGTTCTTTTCCAAACACTAGTTGATATGGGGAATATCCCGTGGTGTTTCTCCATGTCGTGCGGTATACCCACAGTGCTTCTGGCAATCGGGTAGCCCAGTCATGTCTATGTGATGCAACTGTCTTTGTGAGTGTTGCTTTGATTACCTTGTTGGTGCTTTCTACCTGGCCATTTGCCTGCGGGTGGTATGGAGTCGTGATTCTGTGCATGATATGATGGTTCTTTAACACTGCAACGATCTTATGGCCTATGAATTGTGGTCCTCCATCGGTAATTACCTCTCTAGGCAAGCCATATCGCATGAATAGTTGGAAAAGAAAGTGGATTACCGAGTCCTCTGTTGCCCTTGGTAGTGCCTCTGCCTCCACCCATTTAGTCACATACTCTGTTGCATCTAATATATATGTCTTTTGATTAGATGATGGGTTTATTGGATCAATTAAATCTAACGCCCATCACTCAAAAGGTTCAATGATTATCTGCGGGTGCAGGGGCATCTCATTAGACTGCCCAGGGCATCCCATTCTTTGGCAATTGTCGCATGCCTAGACAAACTTCTTGGCATCTTTAAAAATGGTGGGCCAATAATAGCCCATCTGTAATACCTTGTGACCAGTCCGGTGATCTGCAAAATGTCCGTCGCAAGGCCCATCGTGGCAAGCTTTCAGGATGTTGAAGATCTCGTCTTCCCTGACGCATCTTCTAATGTGCATATCGGCCCCTGTATGAAATAAATAGCCTCCGATCCAAGAGAATTGTGCGCTGTGCTGTACTATTTGTTTTCCTTCATTAGGCGTTAGGTTCTTGGGTAACTTGCCTACTGCCAAGTAATTTGTGACATCCGCGTACCACGATGTTTTTATAGTTACAACAAATAAATGTTCATCAGGAAACTGGTCTTCTACTGCTGCCGAGTCATCTGTCTTTGGCATCCGTGAAAGGAAGTATGCTACTGGATTTTCTTTTCCTGGTCGATCTTTGATAGTGATATCGAATTCCTGCAAAAGAATCAACCATCTTGTCACTCTTCCATTTGTAACAGGTTTATTAGCTAGATATTTAATAGTAGAGTGATCAGTGTATAAAACCACAGGGTATCCTATTATATAATGTCTGAATTTATTGATAGCATAGATTATAGCCAAAAATTCTTTTTCAGTAACAATATAATTTAATTCAGCAGGAGATAGATTTTTGCTAATATAGTATATTGCATATGGCTTTTTATCTTCCTCCTGGCCAAGAACTGCTCCAATGGCTGTGTCTGAAGTGTCGGATGAAATCTGGAATGGCAAATCCTAGTTTGGGCCCCTTAATACTGGGGCTGTTGATACAAGCCACTTTAAATCTTCAAAAGCACTGTCACATTTATCAGTCCAAATGAAATCAATATTTCCTGTTAATGCATATAGTGGTGCAGCAATTTGAGAAAAATTCTTTATAAATATTCTATAATAGCCAAAAAATCCCAAGAAACTGCGTACCTTAGTTTGTGTGGAAGGGGTAGGTATTAAAAGAATTATCTGAATTTTTGCTGGATCTACCTGGATTCCAGCTGCTGAGATATAGTGACCCAAGATGAGGCCCTCGGTCATCATCATGTGGCATTTTTCATGGCTTAAACAGAGTCTGGTGGCAATGCATCTTTGTAGAACTTTCTCTAATGTTTGTAACGCTGGCTCGAAGTCATCTCCGTAAGGTGTAAAGTCATCCATGTACACCTCAAGCCCTTCATTTATCAGATCTGAAAAAATGCTGAGTATAGCCCTCTGAAATGTGGCAGGTGCATTGCACAGCCCAAAAGGTAAGACCCTGTAAGCGAATGTTCCCCAAGGGCAGGTAAAGGTAGTCTTATCCTGATCTTCAGGGGCAATCTAAATTTGATTGTATCCGCTGAAGCCATCTAGGAAAGAAAAGATTTTTTTCCCTGCCAATGTGTCCAAGACTTGGTCAATGAACGGAAGGGGAAAATGGTCTTTTTGGGTTTCTTTATTAAGCTCTCTATAGTCAACACATATACGCCACTTTCCATTATTTTTCGGCACCACTACTAATGGAGAGACCCATTTGCTATCAGATATGGGGTAGATGAAGTTTACATCTAACAATTTTTGTAGTTCAGCTTTAACAATATCTTTAAGATGAGGATTTAACCTCCGTTGAGGTTGTCGAATGGGCCTGGCATCTTTCTCTGTATAAATGTGGTGTGTGCATAATTGGGGATCAATCCCTTTCATGTCTGGGTAATCCCATGCAAAGGCCTCTTTATATTTTCTCAGGAGTTGAACAAGCTTCTGCTCTTGGTCAGCAGTCAGATTTTTGTTAATATTCAAAGTTTTTCCTGGCTCAATTTCTATGGTTTTTCTGTTATAAACAGAAGTTGTTGGTATTGATTGATCGTTAATATCTTTTAAGGGATCTTCTTCTATTTTGTTATCGAGGGCTGCTTCGATCATGTGACATTTTAGATGGGATACGACATCTGGTTGGTTAATGTAAGTGTTAATGATGTCATCTTCTGTTTGATCCTTAAATTCGAGAGCATCTTCTATGGTTAGTGGTGATCTAATGTTTTTAGTTAGATATGATACAGGTTGTTTTCTGGTTTTGATTATTGTTAAACTTGGCTGAGCTGGAGGATATAAGGCTAAATTCTTCACATTGCTTCCTCTTGCTATAGTCATGCTGCCTATTCGACAACTTATGTAAGCATCTGCGGTTGCTAGCCAAGGTCTACCTAGAATTAGGGGATGTCCATCGAGTCGGTTTCTAGGATTGATGATCAGAAAGTCTGCAGGGTATTCCCAGGAGTCTACTGACACCATTACATCCTGTAATGTGCCTTCTGGTTTGACTACCGATCGGTCATCCAGTTCCAACAAGGTCATGGTTGGGTCCAAGGATGTAATGCCAAGCTTTTGACAAGTTGTGGTTGTAAGAATATTGATTGCTTCTCCTAAATCGACTAATGCATTGAGAAAGGAGCATCCATTTATTTGCACAGTGACTAGGATTTCCTGGGTTCTCATATTTTACAAGTGTTTCTCTACTTGATAGTAAATCAGATAAGGTACCGACTACATGGACAGTTGGGGTTGTTTTTATTTTCCTCTTTGGCTTTTTCATACACAATTCCTTAATAGTTTTTGCATAAATCGGAATGTCCTGAATAGCCTGGAGGAGTGGTATTTTTATACACAAAATTTTCAATTCTCCCAGAAGATCAAAATCGGGGTATTCTATTGGGCAGGGTATGATTAATCTTTCTGGGAATGGTGGAGAAGAGGTGATTGTTTGATCGTGAGTTTTCTGTTTAACCATGTCCTCCACTTGTGGTGCTTGTTCTACAGGTAACTGATCTTCAATTTGTTTGTTTTTATCCCCCTCTGATTCTATTATCCGCCCAGATCTTAATTGAAGTTCATTGCACTCCCTTAACTCGGTTTCTGGCTTTGGTCCTTCAATAATTTGCACAGATTGAACCAGTCTGTTGTTGGGGTTCGGGTTGGGTTGGGCTGGGAGCTACGGTTGTAGGTTGGTCTGAGGGTTCTATTGCAATGTGTAGGGTGCTGGCAGTGTGGGTTGAGGTAGGGGGATTGTTCCTGCTGGTTGATTTGTAGGTCTTTGCCAGCTTGACTGCCAGTTCTAGTTCTGTGAAGTCGAGGGTGGCCATTGGGATTGATATGCATTATTTTGCCAAAACGGTGGGAAGTAAGAGGAATTTGGCCAATTTTTATTTTGATTTGATTGGTTGGGCCAAGATGGCATAGGGAATGGTTGTTGTGACCAATTGGAAAAAGGTGGCTGATTCTGCCACATGGCTCTTGGGTATTGTTGCGAATTATATTGCGAAGTTTGAAAGAAAGAAGATGGATCAGTCGGCGTACCTATTTGTCGTGGTTGCCATTGGCAACGTTGATTTAGCAGGTAGATTGGTTTTGTTTCTTCCTCTGCCTCCTTATAGACTGCTTTTAACCCTGGAAGTGATGGGCAACTTTCTGTGGTGTGATCTTTCATACATATGGCACAGGTTTGCACCATATCCAGCACGCATTCTTTGTGACTATGCTTCTTCCTGTACCTAGGACAAAATATCACCAAGTTTTTTTTTTATTCCACCTGCTTTTGTTTGGCTTGCATAATGTCCAATTGCGTTGTCAGAGTTCCCAAAATATCTGTTTTGAAATCCTCTAGTAGGTTGCCAATTTCTGCACGAGTTATACCTCCACCAGAGATTTTGTTGTCCCTAGTGGTCATGTCGTGTTCTGCTGGTTTCAATCTCGTACTGCCTCTTGAGGACCTGATACACAATTTAATAATTTCAGCATATTCTTCTTGATATATATCACCTTTGCCCATAATATTTAATGTTTCTATCCATTGTTCTTTCATCCCTTTAATCAGTGTAGTTCTTAGCACATTATCAGGTAAAGACAAAGTTGCATAGGGAGACCGCTGGAGGTTATATTGAAATCGTTCCACATATTCTTCTAATGTTTCACTAGGTCTTGCTACCATTTGGAATATTTCGTCTTTCAATTCCCTAGATCTGTAATAGTCCTGATATTTTTTTAGGAAAGCGGTTTTCATTTGTTCCCAATCATTTATTGTGCCACCACCTAATCCCATAAACCAACGCAAAGCTGTTTCTTTCACTGTGGAAGGAAATAATTTTAGTTTTTGGGGGTCGGTGGTATAATCATAACCCCGACATAATACATCAAATTCAAACAGAAATGCATCTGGATCCTCTGATGTTAATCCATGAAAGGTGGGAATATTTTGGAGAGGGATAGCTTTCATGGGTGCGTTGACTGCTGTGTCAACAATGGGATATTGCAATGTAGAGGTCTGAGGTGCTTGTGGGTTGTTGGCCATTTGATCAAATATGTGCCAATACCCTTCCAGGATCTCTAGAGAGTTATTCCTAGGATGATTAGAAGGGGTGGGAATGATCTTAACAGCACTCCCTCGATCTGGGATACTAGGTGTTCCTTGTTGAATTACTACCTGAGGGGATCTTGGTTCCTCTGTTTCCCCTGTTTCTCCTCCTCCTTCATGAATATTACAAGAATTCCCTTCTTGTGAGGAAATTGGGTGCGAATTTTCAATCTCTTGAAAACTCTGCTTAGTTCCCACTGTTTTGTTGTGGACCTCAGCGTAGGCTATAGATGGTGAGCCTGTGGCCCGAAGGGAGACAGTAGGTTGTCTGGAAGCAACGTTTCTAGGACCTACTGATGGCTGAGATTCGGCTTTCTTTAAGATATCGTCTATGAACGTTGATTGTCCAAGGGTCACCGGTCCCTTAGATCTGTCAGGTTTGGGTAGTGGAATTGGATTGTTTTTAGGTTTTTTCTTCTTAGTCATTCATGCAAACAATTCAAATGTTTATCTCTACCCTAAGTTCTTAACAATTCTGCTGGAAAGCGGGCGGGGGAGCAGGCATTTTACATGCTCCATACGCAGGTTCTTACCTTTCATTTTTAATACCCAGTTCTCTCCCAACAGATAAGCAGCAAATAACTACTTCAAATTTCTGTAATTGTGCTGAAAAGCGGGCGGAGGAGCAAGCACTTTACTTGCTCGTTATGTAGGTTCTTACCTTCCATTTTCAAAACCCAATTCTTCTTCAACAATAATCATCAGATGTACATTACTCCTTAGAAATGGCTACACTCTCCCTAGCAACGGTGCCAAAATGTTGAGTGATAAAAGGTGCCTTTTCAACTCCTAATTATCTTCACATTAATTATCAATCCAGGCAGGTCTTTCTATTTCAAGAGTGTACACAGTATGTGGCGGCTATTTAACTCAGAGAGTAATGCTTCTAAATTGCAGTATAGATATTTTAAATACAAGAGTAAATGGATGCAGCAAGTAAATTCTAATTGCAATTAAAAGAAAACTCAATCCTTTAATGAAATCAAATCCTACAACAATTTAGGTAACAACAATATGCAATTCAAGTAACAACAGTATTAGTTAAGAGTACAACAGTGATAACTCTTCTCTTAGAGACTGATTGAATTTAAATCAAACGCACTACTTTGTAAAACAACGATGACATCAATCTGAGAGACTAACAATAGTAGTTAATTCTCATTACAGTTGATTACATCGAGCAGGATATTCATCTAGGAAACTCAATCCAAAGCGAAAGGAAACTAATTAAACAACAATGCTGTAAATTATATAAAACAGAGCTATTCTGTCAACGCAAAGAAATAAGGAACAACAACGAAATAAAATAATAGAAAGCAATAATACTATCAACTGTCACACTTGCAAGAATCAGAAATATATGACATAGGTGAAGCAGTGAATTCCACCGGAAGCCGGGCCCTTAGCCGCCAGCGTACACTGCTGGTTACTTCAGATAAATGAAAAGGAACAACAACTCCTCTTATATATTAATCATGAAAGAGTATTACAACATATTTGTGTTCTTCGCTACAACAAAAGTCTATAATTGAGAATTACAATAATAATAACAATAGTCGTCCCCTTTCTGCTTACAATCGTTGCCTTTTATAATGAGAAAGGGGTAGAAAGATAGATGATAAAAGCGATCCCTCAGGATCTCTCGATCCTGAGGGATTCGCGCAATTTTCTAACTTCAGACATCTTTCCCTTCTCGCGTTGATCCTGTTGATTTTCTTTTGGACGTATCTGCAACCGCCGCGTTCCTTCCTTAGCTTGCTGCTTTTTCGCTATCCCTTAGTTAGGGAACAGCAGTTGTCTCTTTTTGTACTTTCCCACATCAAGGAGGATAATAATTAGCCAAAGCGTAACTGCAAGTAATTTCTGTATTTCTTACCGTAATTTCTTAATAGATTAGCGCATTGAGATATAGAAAGGATGAGAATAAAGGAAAAGGATAATAAGTTAATAGTAAATGCATACCTTTTCCATGACCCAATACAGTGGTTCTAAGACTTTCTAAAACATAACTCCACATACCAGTTCTAGAGTAAATTTAATGCTCTCTTACTTTAAAGCTCACAAATTTGAATTTATCCTTAGTCTTTTTCTTTTTTTGAGGGTTTTTTGGCTGCTCTACAAATTTTACAACTGCACCAAATTATCATCATTGTCAGAAAACCTCTTTTAGAAGCCACACATAACATCCAAACATAACATTCATTTAATTATAAAAAAGGTTATTGTTTAGATCCATGCCCCCAAGTACCATATAGATCAGAAAGTAAAACTAAGTGTTTTATAACACCAAGACTTGTATTTTACCAGTTGTAGTTATGGAATCTTTTGGACCAAGGATACCATTTGGAGGTCTCATAAAAGATATTTTGGGAGCATTTTACTGGAACAACAAGCATCATTCAAAAACATTTAGTAACAGAGTAAAGCAATCGACAACTTCCTTTGAATGAGATTTGGATGGATTGACAATGTATACATAACTTCCTAAATCCAATTGAACTCTTTTGGCATGATATAAAGCTTGACTTTCTAATCATACTTACTTTAAAGGCTACAAATGATCTGTTGACATTCCTTATCTTCACAATGCTAGAAACTCACTTTCCAGGTTCATCTGTACAACGATAAAAACGACTTTAGGTTTCAAGTCAAAAATAATAACTACAAGAAAAATACATGAGCTATCAATACGCGCCCCTAGTTTCGTCAGATTTAAAACCTAAGAAAAGCAATAAGTTTCCCCTAATTCTCATAAACTTCTTTTCATATTTGGCAATGGTTGATCCAGTATCTATTAATGTGGCGTACACTTATTCTGAAAACGAAAATGATAAAAAATAGAAAGCATAGGTGCAAGTTTAAAAACAATGAATTTGAGTCAATGTCCGATCAAAATCATCATTGAGACCCGATATTACTTACAAATCTCTTTTCTATTTTTTATTCTAATAGTTAATGAACTTCTCATGGTCTCCTTCCAACAAATTACCTCCCATGGATGGGGATAAAATGCATTGAACCACAAACATCGTTGTCGTATAAAATACTTCTATACAAATTGGGGTTTCATAAACCAAAACTCACACATGAAGAAGAGATTTTAGGAGCGTAGTTTTTGGTCTCGGAAATCGATGACAGAGTTCGGTCCAAGAACGATACAGGCGTGTTAAAGAACGAGTGATTTCATTGAATGGACACCACGCGAAGTGGACTCCTTATTTTTGTCTAAAAGCGAAGGAAATTTAAAAGAATCGACACAAATGTTGACGCTTGATTTTACAATGTCCACATTCATTTTCCCCTGTATGCTATTAAACCTTCAAAGAAAATCAGCACCAACCGATTCCTAACTGAGCAAACTTGTTGTTCCCCTTAGAAACGTCTAATATATTCACACATAGTCTGCTCCTTCAGCTGGTTGTTTGGCCAGATATCTCTCTCTTCATACCTTCTACAACACAAAAATAATTTATTAAGAACCTCTAAATAAATAACAGTTACATGAAATTCAAGAAACAATCTAGGGTACAAAGAATCAACAACACAACAAAGTCTCATTGAAAAATTATCGTCATTCAATCCGTGGAAAGAGCTTTGAAAGAAAATAATACTCAAAAGAACAAAATCCTTACCCATTCATCTAGGTTACCTTCTGTAGGACCAAGAGATTTTGCAGCCTTGTCAGCTACAGGGTTCTTACATGCTTCATTATCAACTTCTGCTTCTGCTATAAGCTTATTCAATTTCTCCAACTCCTTGTAGAAATAACCAACATTTTAGGGCTTTTGAGTGGCAAAAATAAATGAAAAAGCAATTTAATTTGAATGATATGAATAAAAAATGAGCCCATCTTGTGAAGAGCCATAAATTATACCTTGGATGGTCATTGTGGATCAAGAAATACCTCACAAAATACTTTCTCCACTGCCAACGACTCCTTATTCTCGTCAAACTTCAGGTCAAGACAATGGTCATGTAAGTTGAAATTTACAGAGGCAAACCAAGAGTCTGAGAGTGGCAGAATCCTTTCTGGAAAAATTAAAAACCATATACTTGTGTAAACATGAATATGAATTTAAACCAAGCCGTAACTAGAAGAAAGGTTCCTACAAACTAATATTATACATAGACTCTTGCCATCTGAAAGTATTTTCCATGATAACGGTTTATGCAATAATAACTAGTCTGCATACAAAGCAAACCCAAACTTAACATAGACCCTGCATACAAAACATACCCAAACTTAACACAAACACTGGAGCATTATTGCTGAAGATAGACAAAAAGAAGAGGCTTTTTCAACATAATACCTCATAATACCTCTAAACTCTTGCTGAAGAGGACCGAACCCTAATACTGCAATCATAAGAGGTTGAGGTTGTTCAGTCGAGATAAAAAAATAATGGTAGTTAAACAAAGAAGGAAAAATAATTAGTGATACCTTTACGTTGTTACCGAAACTGCAGGCCATGCTTGTTCATTCGGCTATGAACCAGAGCAAGGCAATGAAGAAGATGAAATGTAAGACATTATGTTGGGACAGGGTCCCCTGCGTCAATTTTGGGGAAAAAGGCCAAGTTTTGGGGCAAAAAGCCCAAGTTTTGTGATGTAAAGTGTAAAGTCTCTGCAAGTTATGGTCGCAGAGCGCATAGATAATAAGTGTCATAAAGTGATTTTCCCTTCTTCTATGTAAGTTGTGTCGGCTTGTATATACCTACCCATGGTTGGCGGACCATGGGATTGTATAAAATGGAGAGTCTTAGAGAGTCTAAGAAAAAATAAAGTGAAGTTCATAGTTGATGTAATGGGTCATTAGAAGTGAAGAGTGAAGAGTATTAGAGTAGAAGAGAGGCTCTGCAACTATGTGCATAGAGGCCTAGAGTAGAGTCCGCAGCTGTGTGCAAAGATTTGAAGCATTAATAAAGAGATTGTTTCAGAAACATCTGTGTTTTGTCCTTTTACTTCTGTTATGAATGAATGCGATTATGTTATGAGGAATAATGGGTTTATGATTTAATGTTGAATTTATTTGCAAATCTGTTTGTTTTACATTGTTATACGAATGCAAGTTAGAATATCTGTTTACGTGAATAATATCTTAATGCATGTTAAAGTTATCAAATACTTGAGCCGATCTAGGTAAACATAGAAGTAATCATAGAAGCGCGTAAGTAGTTGATTCATCTATTTAAGGTCCGCGAAAGACAGTGGTAGACCTTCACGAAGGTTTAAGAGTGATTAAGAGAAGTATATTGATAAGCCCTAAAAGGCTTATCGATTTGCGCGAAGGCATAGTTAGGACATAAAACAACATTACACTAATCTCTGGGTGCAGAAACTTGGTTCCAACATCCCCCCATACTTCTTTGGGTGAGATTTCAGTCCGCGCTCCGTGGATTGATGCCGAAAGGGTCAGTAGTGTAGGGGTTTTTTTGGCTAACTTAATGCTGAACTTGGGTCAGGACCCCCTAATCCAACAAATGGTTCCATTGCCAGGACCAGGATATGCATAAAGAGATGTGTGATGTCGCATCACTGGAATCCAACAAAGAAAGAAATTGAAGATTGGTTAGATAGAAAGATCCACGAATTCGCGGCACAAGAGTACAGGAACCCGCGATTGAAGAAAGAACAGTGGTTGGATAGGTATCTGTACACAGAGATACACGAAATTTTCTTAGGTTCCTTCTTGGTTGAATTATATGAGTGGATTGCTAAATTGGCAGACGGCCAGGGAAGGTGGAGGCCTGACGGTCCAGTAGTTTGGACCCCGGAGTTAGTGCAAAGATTGGAAGCCTTTGAAGATAAGATCACGCGTGTTGTCAATCACTGGCTTGATCATATCCTTAGAGGGTTTGTGACAGAGTTCGTGGTCGATACCTCGGTCAACTACAACGAAGCATAGTGATGCTTCTTCAAAGGACTGTGAGGTAAGTAATTAAGATCTTTGAATACTTGGATTAAAATGCTCTTGTGTGAAAAGCAGGTTATGAAATTACCTTGATGTTTGGAGCTACACGAAGTGGAAAGTTATTTAGGGATAGAAGGGGAACAGGACTTGAATATATCCTGCTGATTGAGCCTCCTCTGAGTGACGATGAAGAAGCATCACAAGCTTCTTCATAGAGCGTTGTCAAGTTAATAAGGCGAGGGCTCCCACAAATACCACATCCACCCACACCACCTCCATCTTCGCCCCCACCGCATACACCTTCGCCCACACCGCCACCACCTCCACCACCATTCAATATGGCGAATTCAGTAAAATTGCTCGTTTTCGAGGGCTGGGGAATGAGGACCCGGACCAGTTTTGGTTCGTTGCGAAGGTTTTGTGGGAAACTCAGGGCATTACAGATGATCAGATGAAGAAAGCAACATTGGTTACTACTTTGCAGGAACGTGTGCTAACATGGTACATTAAGTACTGCATGGATAACCTGACGACTGCATTGGTAGACATTCAGACTGTGATGAATAAGGAATTCAGTAGGCCCAAGTATGAAGTGCAATCAATCATTGGATTCAAGGAGATCATGATGAACGCAGACGAGACACCCTGGGAGATGGATCAGCGATTGAAGTGCAAGATCTGTGAAGCTAACATGAATCTTACAGATGGACAACACCGCAAATGGTTTGTGGCTTTTCTCTTGCCTCATCTAAGGGTTGCTTTATCACAGCAAAAGATTGGGACCCAGGCGGAGGCCCTGGAAATTGTGATGATATTGAACGAGACACAAATTCAAGATGATGCTTTGGGAGTTCAGCAGATTCACATGGAGTTACAAAACCTTTTCCTAGAATTCCAAAGTCTAAAAAAGGATAGAGCGACTTGGCCAAAGGTGCACGAAGAGGTTTGGTGTTTGAAATGTAACAGTCAAGGGCATGATAAAGATCATTGCCTTGTCTTCACAAATTATGTTGCAGGAGGAGGGCCGATGCCTTTGAGGCTGAAAGCTCAAGTAGAGCCAAGTACAGGGCCCGCATTGTGGTGTGCTATCTGTCAAGTAGCTAGAAAAAATGTGACAAATAATTGCCACTTGCTGCAGAAATTTGTACAGACACCGCAACATCTCTTCTGCAACTTCTGTAAATTAGTAGGTCATGAGGAACAAAATTTCAGTAGTTACGAGTTAATGATGGAGAGAACGCCCGCATATCGAATGCAGACAGAAACTCGGCCTTCGGATCAAGGCACTAGGGGAGCGCGTGGAGGATACTAGGGGCGCAGACGAGGCCGAGGCGGAGGAAGACCTGTGAGAGGTCGGGGGCAAGTTATTTGCTACAATTGTGGAGGGCCAAGACACTATGCACGAGAATGTACGAACCCGATGCGCCTGTCGTGCCGATACTGTACTCAATTTGACCACACGATAGAAGACTGCCCTGTATTAATAGCTAAAATGCACGAAAAGGGGACGCAGCCTCAACAACCTACCCAGAACCTGCAGATGATGAGGGCTGAACCCCGTGAAGAAGACCCCAATGTGAATATTGTGTTGTGAAGTGGAATGATGATTGGCGAATATAAGGGAAATCAGCCTGAAGAAAGTGAATGGGTCGCAAGGCTCTAGAAAAGGAGGTTGACTTTGATTTGGAGCACGTGAAGGAAACCTTCATGGAAGCAAAGAAAATCTTCGCTAAAGCTTATACTTTTGGAAGTCAGGATAAGCAGACTGAAGAAATGGACCCATCCATGCTTACTACCTTTTTGGAGACCTGTATGAAGCTGCTACGTGATAGCAAGGTTGTAAAAGGATTACAGGAGTTTATCAATAAATGTGCTGGTAATGATCCTGAGGGACTACGCGTGGTCAGGAAAATTGGTAAGCATAAGGCAAGAATAGGGCGTGAGATGAGGCTCACCGCGCAAATAGGAGAATATGAAATGGACCAAGTTATTCTGGATCTTGGGTCAGATGTGAATGTTTTGCCGAAACAGACATGGGAGAGAATGGGGAGACCTGCACTACAGTGGTCTCCTATTCAATTGAGGATGGCGAATCAACAAAATACTACCCCTATGGGAATATTGGAGGAGTGATAGTAGATATTGGAGGCACGAGCGCATTGGCTGATTTTGAAGTGATAGAGATTGTCGATGACAACAATCCCTACCCCGTGCTCCTTGGGATCGATTGGGCTATTGACATGAATGGGGTGATCAATTTGAAGAAGCGGACGATGTCATTTGAAAGAAAATCACTCTGCGTAGTAGTAACTTTGGACTGTGCAGAAGTACCACACTATACTAAACGGTCCATGATTACGAAAGTGACGATGATTTGGACCATATCTATAAGATAATGGTGTGAGATCAAGATTGGGTGAATCCGACAGCAGATGGATGTATTGCATGGGACCGCAAAAGCTCATTCACATCAGATTCAGATGAGGAATTGGAACGCTAGTAGAATTGATTGCACGAAGTGTCTATGCTACGCTGTAACATGATGACCAAATTGCTGCGTTGTGTATCGTCAGAGGTAAGAAGTTTGCCTTATTATGACAGTTTAACTGACGTTGATAAATTTTTGGATGCATTTGAAAGGGAAGTTCCAAAGAAGCATCGCTTCCAAGCTTTGGACTTGGTGCTACGAGCTATGCCTGCAAGATGGTGGGGTACACATAAAGACAATTTCAATGGATGGCGCGACTATAGAAGACTGATGAGGGTGCGGTTTGGTTGCCCAAAGGTGCGATTGATAGAGAAATACAATGGAAGGAGTGATCCGTGTGACCACTTGGAAAAATGGATGGATTCTTATGGAGCAGAACTGCAACCGGAGTGGGTGCATTTGTTCTGTCACACTTTAGATGTGATACCAATGAATTGGTACTTGGAAACAGAGCTTCGCCATGGCACAGACGAATGGGATATTTTGAGACAGGGATTCTTGATGACATTTAGCTTTGAAGATGGATTCGAGTGCATTGATGAAGCGTTGTAGGAGGTCAAAGCAACGATCTTTAGAATCTAGCAGGATCCCTTGGATTTGATTCAACTAGATTGGACCACCCAATTGCGCCATGCGCTGGAGTGCTACAATGTGACTGCTGAAGAAGAAGAGGAGGATCCGAGGAACATTAATATCCCAGATAGAAGGTCACCACGAAGTTGAGGGGCCGTAGACAGAGAATACAGATATCAATGCACCGCTGAAAACTCGACAAGTGAACATTGGGACAAAGGTGGAGCCAAAGTTTGCGAAGATAGGGGACTAATGGGATGATGCTACGGTGGATAAGGTCGCTGAGTTGCTCTGCGAGTACTAGGATTTGTTCCCTACAAAATTTTCAGACTTGAAAGGGATAATAGGTGATTTAGGAGTAATGAAGATAACGTTGAAACCATATGCAAAGCCTATGAAGCAGCGTCCTGATTGCCTTAATCCTAAGTATAAGGAAAAGGTCCGCTTAGAGTTGATAAAAATGTTGGTAGTAGGTATCATTGAACCAGTGGAGGAGTCTAAATGGCTAAGTTTGATGGTCGTTAAGGAAAAGAAGCAGAAGGATGAAATAAGGATATGCGTAGATCTTAGGAAGCTGAATGACTCTTGCGTACATGATCCTATTCCAACTTCATTCACCGATGAAGTGCTAGATAATGTAGGAGGACATGAAGCATATTCATTCACTGATGGGTCCTCGGGGTACCATTAGATCAAGAGCACGAAAGAAGATAGGAGTAAGACTACCTTCATGACCGAGTGGGGATGCTTTTAGTATACTATAATGCCTTTTGGACTGAAGAATGCGTAGGCAATCTTTTCGCACGTAGTCATTGGGGTGTTCAAAGAGTTCATTCACAAGTTTTTGGAGGTATACTTTAATGATTGGATAGTGTTTGGATTGGTAAAACTCCATGTCGCTAGTTTGCGCTTGATGTTGGATACATGCCGGAGGTATCAGATCGCGCTAAACTTGAAAAAGTGCTTATTTTGCGTCCCTTTTGGAATCTTGTTGGGTCATGTAGTGTGTAGAGAAGGATTAATGGTGGATCTAGCTAAGATCGCAGTTATAATCAATTTGGAGGCACCAAGAAGTGTTAAAAAGCTGCGTGCAACATTGGTCATACTGGTTATTATCGAAAGTTGATCAAGAGTTATGCCTAGATTACCGCGCCGATGGAGAAACTATTGAAAAAGGACACTACATTCAGTTGGAATGAGGAATGTCAGCGGAGCTTGGATGTGTTAAAATAAAAGATGGTCACTGCGCCGATCCTAGTCTTCCCGGATTTGAAGAAGGAATTTCATGTGCATGTGGACGTATCATGTATTGCGCTGGGAGCAATATTGATCTAGGCTGGTGAAGGAGAACTGGATCACTCGATAGCATTTGCAAGCAGGAAGCTATCGAAGGCTGAAAATAACTATTCGACGATGGAGCACGAAGGGTTGGCTATGGTGTACACACTCCAGAAGTTCAGGCATTACTTGCTAGGCAGACACTTTAAGATGTACACAAACAATTCTGCATTAAAGTACCTGGTCAACAAGCCTGTGTTGGGGGGGGAAATATGTAGATGGCTGCTGCTATTTCAGGAGTATGATTTTGAAGTCATTGTGAAGCCAGGGAGATTGAATGTCGGACCAGATCATCTGTCACGCATTGAAACCGGAGAGGAGCCTACTAATTTGGAGGAAGGACTGGCAGACATGCAACTATTTGTGGTGCGCGTGGTGGACAATCATTTTGCAGACATCATCCACTTCCTGACTACGGGAGCGGCTCCAGAGGGATACACTAGTCAACAAAAGAAGGAATTGGTGGTGTGCACGACAAATTTTTCTCTTATTGTGGGTCACTTGTATAAGCTGGGAGCGGATGAGATATTGTGACGCTATGTGCCTGATTTTGAACGAAGCAGTATCCTAGCTGAAGCTCATGGAGGGGCTACGGGAGGCCATTATGCAGGAAAAGCAACAATGCAGAAGATTTTACGCGTCGGGTTGTGGTGGCCGACATTGCATAAGGATTCCAAAACATATTGTAGGGCATGCGATGCATGTCAGAGGACGGGCATGCCATCACGGATGGATGAGCTATCTCTGAATCTGCAAGTGTCATTGCAACCATTTGAAAAGTGGGAAATTGATTTTGTAGGATTGATTCAACCTCCAGGAAAGAAGATGGGTGTGCGGTATATCATCACCGTGACTGAGTATTTGACCAGATGGGTGGAGGCATAGCCTGTAAAGGATTGTACAGGGGCAACAACAACAAAGTTCCTGTTTGAATATGTGCTGACCAGGTTTGGTTTCCCGAAGGTGTTGATGAGTGATTGCAGTATGCACTTCCTTAATGAAACGATCAACACGTTCACCGAATAATTCCAAGTTTATCATCAAAAGAGCATGCCATATCACCCTCAGGATGATGGGATGGTGGAAGCATTAAATAAGATATTGGAGAACGCGCTAACAAAGGTTTGTAATACATACAAGAATGATTGGGACGTGTGCGTACCAGTGGTGTTATGGGCTTATAGAACTACTTGTAAGAAACTGACTCGACAGTCACCTTTTCGACTAGTCTATGGCGTAGAAGTTGTGATGCCGATGGAGTACATCATGCCTATTCTATGGATAACGGTGTTCATAGAAATGGCAGATTGCAAACCCTTAGAAGAAAGGCTCGCGCAGTTGACAGAGCTGGAGGAAGATAGATTCTTGGCTGAATTCCATCAACAAGTTCAGAAGGAGCGTGAAAAGGCATGGCACGATCGACACATCAAACTGTGCACCTTCAAAGTAAATGATTTAGTTTTATTATATGACAACAAGTTTGATAAAATTTTCAGGAAAATTTCAGATGCATTGGCTGGGGCCATATGTGAACAAGGAGATTACAGATGGTGGAATAGTTTAGCTTGTGAAATTGAATGGAGATCCATTTCCTGGAAAGGTAAATGGCAGCTGATTGAAGCCGTACATTGGAGATTTTTCCATATGACAAAAGCATAGTCTTAATGCTCTAGGTAGCTGCAAGGAGGCACAGTACTATAAACTACATTGCTCGGGTTGTGTTATATTCTTTCCATGACTAACCTATGTAGTGAACCGGGGGTTTCGTTGCGCCGATTGCGCAGCAAGGGGGTCACGGGGGGGCGGGTAGCCCCCCTCTACGGGGTCTGGGGCAGCGCCCCGGGAAATTTTTTTTTGGACCCTATATTAGGTTGGGCGAACCTACCTATGGTTTTTCGGTCCATGGTTTTGGACGCGATGGTTTTCGGTCCATGGTATTGGATGCTTCGGCATGTATAAATATGTATTGTAACATTGAAAGGAATATAATGAAAAATCAAGCTGGTAGTCCCAGTTTTGGGATCCAGGGGAAATCTCTGTGTATATGTGTTTTATGTGTTATGCTCTCGCATTTTTTATTTTTCTGTGATTTAGAATTCATATGCAGGTAATTTCTGTACGGGGTTAAAACCTACATTTGGTATCAGAGCTGTTTTGGCTTCAAGGGGACGCCTTTGTTATTAAGGGGTTTCTCTAGGGCCTGTGGTAGACCCTGTTCAATGGGAGATTTGCGAGATCGATTCTGGTGGTGAAAGATGGCGAGCAGTAGAAAGATAGAGATTGAGAAGTTTAATGGTCAGAGTTTTGAGTTGTGGAAACTCAAGATGGAGGATCTGTTGGTGGATAAAGATCAGTGGATCGCGGTAGATCCAGGTACTAAACCAACGGGAGTGACCGATGAAGAATGGAAGAAGTTGGATCGGAATGCAAAGAGCACAATATGATTGTGTGTCTCAGATTCAGTATTGCTGAATGTATCAGGGGAAGCTACGACGAAGGCTTTGTGGGACAAGTTAGGGACTTTATACCAATCTAAGTCTCTGGTGAATAAACTGTTCCTGCGGAAAAAGCTGTATAACCTGAGGATGAAAGATGGAGACTCGGTGACAGAGCATCTGAATGCATTTAATACTGTGGTAAGTCAGTTAGCGTCTGTTGATATTAAAATTTCAGAGGAAGATAAGTGCATCAGTTTGTTGTGTTCTCTACCAGATTCGTGGGATAGTCTGGTTATTGCAATAGGTAGCAATGCAACTGCTTTGCAATTTGATGAAATAGTCTCAGCGTTGCTAATGGAGGAGATGAGACGGAAAAATATGGAGAGCCAGAATGGTGATGCCTTGTCTGTACGAGGACGGTCCTAGAATAGAAACAAAAATAAGTCATCGAGTGGGAGATCTAAATCTAGAGGGAGATCTAAATCTCCAGGAAAACCTGTAAAGGTGGTGTGCTGGAAATGCGGAAAGGAAGGGCACTTCAAAAGGGACTGTAAATCTAAAGCTCCTGATAAAGGAAAGGGATCTGACGATGCTCCTCTTGCAGAGGCAAAAACCACCTCAGATGAAGGTGGGGATGTGTACTTGGCTTCTTCAAGTACACATGTAGATCATGAGGCATGGTTGATTGACTCAGGTGCATCCTTTCACTTCACTCCCCATAGAGAGTGGTTCTGTGAGTATGAGAAATATGATGGTGGTGATGTCTTCTTAGGAGATGATAGGAAGGCTAGAATCATTGGTCGCGGAAAAGTAATGTTGAAGTTGCAAGGTGGAAGGGTTAGAACACTTCCGGGTGTTCTGCATATTCCTGCATTGGCCAGAAATCTGATTTCTGTAAGCAAGTTGGATGATGCAGGTGTAAAAACAGTGTTCGAGAAGGATACTTGCAAGATGGTTCGGGGAGCACTGGTATTGATGCGGGGAGTTCGGACTGGAACTCTGTACAAGCTGCAAGGTAGCATTGTTGTTGATGGGTGCAACAGTTTTGTGGTTCCTGAAAGTGGAGCTGAAAATCTAGTGGTCTCTGGAGAGAAGACCATGCTGTGGCATCAAAGGCTTGGACATATTGGAGAGAAGGGCCTTCGAATACTTCATGGTAAAGGTACGAGTAATAGCTCTCTGGATTTTGATTTCTGTGAAAATTGTGTATATGGGAAGCAGAATCAGGTGAGTTTCCCCTCTAGTGCTAAGAGGGCGAAACAGATATTAGAGCTTGTGCACAGTGATGTGTTTGGACTTGTGAAGGTTCCATCACTGGGTAAGTCTGTGTACTATGTATCATTTATAGATGACTTCTCAAGGAATACATGGATATATTTCCTTAAGAAGAAATCTGAAGTCTTTGACAGGTTTAAAGAATTTAAGGCTCTGGTGGAAAATCAGACAGAGAAGAAGATAAAGGTGATGAGGACAGATAATGGTGGAGAGTTTTGCAGCAAGGAATTTGAAGAATTCTGTAAGAAGTGTGGTATAGCATGGCAGAAGACTACTCCATATACACCTCAGCAAAATGGAGTCGCAGAAAGAATGAACAAGACGTCGATGGAAAGGGTAAGAAGCATGCTCAGTGGTGCCGGGTTAGGACATGAATTCTGGGCAGAGGCGGTGGATACTGCATGTTACTTGGTCAACAGGTCACCTTCATCAGCGTTGGAGGATAAGACTCCACAAGAAGTATGGACTAGTAAGAAACCCTCTCTTTCACATCTGAGGGTATTTGGATGTGATGCATATGTACATGTTCCAAAGGAGAAACGAACCAAGTTGGATAGTAAATCTGAAAAGTGCATCTTTATTGGGTATAAGGATGGTTTAAAGGGTTATAAGCTTTGGAACCCAGTCACACAGAAGGTTGTGTACAGTCGAGATGTGGAGTTGAGAGAGGTAAAAGATGTTATAAACATGAAGTCCAACCAAAGGAACCTGAGAAGATAGAGTTTGAGCTAAAGGAGGAAGAATCAGACTCTGCAGCAGAGGAGGAATCAGAAGATGAAGAGCCACAAACTCCGGCTGTGAGAAGATTAGTTCGAGAAAGAAGGCAGGCAGAAAGGTATAGTCCTTCTGCTTTCTGTTCAAATTTTGCTTTGTCTGTTACTAATGATGATCCCAGAACTGTGAAGGAAGCAGTAGATTCAGAGGATGGAAAACTTTGGAAAGATGCCATGGTTGATGAAATGGCATCTTTGCACAAAAATGAGGCTTGGGATCTGGTGGAGTTGCCAACTGGAAGGAAACCCATTGGCAGCAAATGGGTGTTCAAAAAGAAGACAAATGTAGAAGGGCATGTGGAGAAATACAAAGCTCGGTTGGTAGCAAAAGGTTATTCCCAGGTGCCGGGAATTGATTTTGGTGATATTTTTTCTCCTGTTGCCAAGGTAACTTCTATTAGGTTACTTTTATCTGTTGCTGCTGCTTTTGATTTTGAGGTAGAACAGATGGATGTGAAGACAACATTTCTTCACGGGGATTTGGAAGAGGAAATCTACATGAAGCAACCTAAAGGCTTTGTGGTGAAGGGTAAGAAAGAACTGGTATGCAAGTTAAAGAAGTCTCTGTATGGGTTAAAACAATCACCAAGGATGTGGTATCAGAAATTTGATACATTTATACGGGGACTTGGCTTCACCAGAAGAAAAGTAGATCACTGTGTGTATTTTAAATTAATTGGTAACCGTGTTATTTATCTGGTCTTGTATGTGAATGATATGTTGCTGGTTGGAAATGACAAAGAAATTATCCAGGATTTGAAGACCCAATTGTCCTCCAAATTCGACATGAAAGATCTTGGTGCTGCTAACTATATTTTGGGCATGGAAATTAAAAGAGATCGGGCAAAGAGGAAGCTCTGGTTAAACCAGAGGAAGTATGTCGAGACAATACTGCAGAGGTTTAATATGCAGGATAGTAAACCGGTGAAGGTTCCTATTCCTATAGGTGTGAGGTTATCTGCTGAACAATGTCCCAAGACACAAGAAGAGGAAGAGGACATGTCCCATGTTCCATATGCGAGTGCAGTCGGTAGCCTGATGTATGCAATGGTCTGTACTAGACCAGACATTGCACATGCAGTGGGAGTATTGAGCAGGTTTATGTCAAAACCAGGGAATGAGCACTGGACAACAGTGAAGTAGGTTTTCAAGTATTTGTGTGGCACTAATGATTATGGTTTGTGCTACCAAGGAAGACCAGGATTGGACAGAGTGTTGGATATTCGTGGCTTTGTTGATGCAGACTGGACTGGAGATCTGGATCAGAGAAGATCTACAAGTGGGTATGTGTTTAACCTATTTGGAGGTGCAGTCAGTTGGATGAGTAAGAAACAATCTGTAGTGGCACTATCAACTACAGAGGCAGAATACATGGCAGCCACTCATGCAAGCAAGGAAGCAGTTTGGTTGCAGAGATTGTGTTCAAGTATGGGGTTAGTACAGGGAGCTATAAGAATAGACTGTGACAGCCAAAGTGCAATTTTCTTGGCAAAGAACCCTGCTTATCATTCAAAGACAAATCACATTGATGTTCAATATCACTTTGTGAGGGATATGATAGAAGACAAAAAGGTGTTGCTGGTAAAGGTGGACACTTTGAAGAATACTGTAGATGCATTGACAAAATCTATGAGCTCTGAGAAGTTCTCTTGGTGTAGAGAAACAATGGGCATTTCAGGGCTGGAAAAATGACTAAGCTCTCTTGTGGCCCCCTGTGGAAAGAAAACAACAAGTGGGAGATTGTTGGGTTGTGTTATATTCTTTCCACGACTAACCTACGTAGTGAACTGGGGGGTTAGAGGGGGGCCGGAGCCCCCCCTTCGTTGCGCCGATTGTGCAGCGGGGGGGCGGGTAGCCCCGACCCTATATTAGGTTGGGCGAACCTACCTATGGTTTTTCGGTCCATGGTTTTGGACGCGATGGTTTTTGGTCCATGGTATTGGATGCTTCGGCATGTATAAATATGTATTGCAACATTGAAAGGAATATAATGAAAAATCAAGATGGTAGTCCCGGTTTTGGGATCCAGGGGAAAATCTCTATGTATATGTGTTTTATGTGTTATGCTCTCGCATTTTTATTTTTCTGTGATTTAGAATTTGTATGCAGGTAATTTCTGTACGGGGTTAAAACCTACAGTAGAGTTGCGCGATGAGGGGCCTGCGCGGGATATACGAGTGTCAGAGTGTCAGCAGACACGCGAAGGGAGTTGCACTAAAGGATGAGAGACCGCGCAATGAGAAACACTTTTGCATTCTGAAAGTTTATGTGTCGTTCTATTTGGTGTGTATGAACCGTGAGTTCTTTGAGGACTTGGTGTCTAGTTCTGTGTTTGACAGGTTACCTTAGGAAACCCAGCAACTCATTAACAACTTCATGTCTGCACCCGTGGAAACTGCAAGTGATGGAGGGTCTATTGCCTCTGAGGGAGCTGCCCCTGAGGTCATAAGTATGGAGGTTCCTGCAACAGTGTCGAAGTCGCCGAGGTCGCCTAGGCCTAAGCCTATGCTGGCAAGAGAGGTCCCTAAGCCGAAGAAGGATAAACAGAAGAAGACGCTGCCAGTGTGCGAGTCACCAAGGAAACATCAGAGAAAAGAAAATCCCACCGCGCAGGAGAAAGGCAAAGTAGTAGACCTGGAGGCCAAGGAGGGCATAAAGGCCATTGATATTGAGGGGGTAGACCTGATTTCGAAGTTGCCAGAGTAAATTCCTCCGTGCCAAGGCAAGGTGAAGGTCTCGAAGGACCCGAGTGAGGGAAAGTTTCTCCTTAATAAACCCCTGCTGTCAGAAAACATAACGTTTGACCTGAGTGAGGGAAAGTTTCTCCTTAATAAACCCCTACTATCAAAAAACATAATGTTTGAAGGTCCGCGCTTGGCGCACGTCCCACATATGAAACTTGAAGATTGGGACTTGGGGGACACTGAGTGGTTCCCCCACCTAGCTACCGATAATTTCATGAAGCGAGTATTCTATAAGGAGTCTGGTGTCACCGCACTCGAGCTAGTGGAATGAATTCATGGGGTGAATAAAGCAGGATTGTTGAACCTACTATGGGTGCCGCATTACTACCGCACTCCCATAAATTTGATTGTTATCAAACAGGTGCTGTGCTTGGTGCACGATGGGTGCCCGTGGTTGGAAGAGCCGATACAAATCACGGATATGCTGATCCATCAGATCACCTTGCTACCACATTCAAGACTGAATCTGGCCTAGGCATTTGGCTAAAAGATAGGTGAGCGCGACCTCGCCGAGAGGATAAAGGACAAGTTTAAGCTTGTCAAAAATCTGCTCGAGTATTCTATTTCCAGCATTACTGACCCCGCGGTGAAGGTGGTCACCTAGATTTTGGATGGAAAAATAATGAGAAAGTGTCGTGTGGACGAGGTGCCAGCACCAATTGTTTCACTAGTGGCCCAGTGCGTGGAGGGCATACAATTCAACACTACCTGTGCAATGATTTCCTCGTGAACTGCAGGGAGGCATAAGACTAAAGCAAGACATTTCATTATTCATGGCTACTCTTATCAATTGTACTGGTCGCATGGAAGTTGCCGGAGGACAGCTAATTCCCTCCTATTGAAACAGATTTTCCAGAAGTGGAAAAATTCTCATCGTTGTGGGCTACTAAGGATGCTGAGCGGGTCCAGGAGAGAAAAGTGTTTTGGGTATTGATGGAAATGAGCATTAATATGGCCATCAACTAGAAGCCACAGTTGTCACCAACTGTCTTTGAGAAGTTGTTTGGGTATGCAGAGTTCAAAGCAGACTTCCACTGTATTTCCATTCGGGCGCGAAAGGATCCAGAACAAAAGTGGTATGATTTACCATATCTAGCGATAGATGATGCCATTACAACAGTCCTCAAGCGATGGCCAGCGGATTGGCACACATCATCAGATTTGTCTGTTGGGACTAGTAAATCCGCAGAAAAGCAGAAAAAAGAAGCAACCCGATTGAAACTTCAGGAGTTGGCTGAAAAGAGAAAGAAGGAGACTAAGGAGAAGGCACTGCAGAAGTGGAGCACACTGCCAAGAAACAAGCAGAGCAGGAAGAGTGCAGCTTTGACAGGAGCCAAAAATCCCCTTCACCACAGATGAAGGAAGAAGAGCAATCAGAACAGGGCGGTGGAGATTTGGAAAGCACTCCCTTCCGGGTGAAGCAGAATGGGGAACAAGAAAAAGAAGGACCACAGAAGAAGACCAAGGCCCCTAAGTCATCACTCGACATTAGTGAAAAGGTAAGGGATACAACTGCAGAACTGCTGCAACAGTTTGAGTAGCAACAAAAGCAAGTACTGGTCGCCATATAGTTGGGTCTACACAAGCTGAAGATCCAAACAAATAGACTCTAGGCAGGTGCGTGGCAGAGCAGCGCAACATCAACTAGTTGGGCATCAGAGACCACTCAAGCAGCAGAGTTGGTTTTATCCTTGGATCTTCGGGATGTCGTGCTACCTGATGGAGCCTTGAGCGTGGAGGCAGATGATGACAAGGCCATTATTAGCATGTTGAAGAACATTGGTCTAAACTTGGCTGCGCTCTCGAGCGAATTCCTTCACACACTGCAAGTAGGTGTGATTGAAGAGCTTAAGGCCCGAGAGCAACGCTCGCTAAGCATGATCAGTGAGAAAAAAGTCAACAACGAACAAATATTCATTGAGAAGACAACTGTGCTAGAAGCCTGGAAGAAGGTTCAGGAGAAGAATGAACACACAACAGTAGTACTAGCGAAAGCATGCATAACAGTTTTGGAACTGCATATCCCAGAAGAAGCGCCAGTGGAGGCCAAAATTAGGAAATTGGCTGCAGGTGTGTACGATGCCAAGACAGAGATGGAAAAGGTTTAGTTTGAGCTGAACCTTCAAATCATAGAGCTTGAGTTGAAGGCATAGCCTTAAACTCCCCTAGAGGTCAGAGAATAGCGCAAGGCAACTGTAAAATATGTAGTAGTGACAGTGGATGCTGCAGTGGCAGATTGCACCATGCTCTTTGAATAGGTGATGGAGGTCACTACGACTCTGCAGGAGGATCCGAACCTGCATAGGTTGAACATAGAGGCCCGAGAATTGTAGCAGCAGTATGACGAAGCACGAGCGAAGGCACACACTGTCGCTATCTCACAGCGACTGGCTAAGCTGAATGAGGCAAAGTAGTTGCTCGAACAAGTGGAGGCAGAGCAACACAAAGAAGCGGTCCTCAAGACCAGACTGGGGCCTTGGTTGGAGGAGGCATATGATATCTTTGTCGCCATTGAAGAGAACCTGGCAGGCCTATAGAGGACACAACATAAGGTCAAAGAAGACAGTGCAGGAAGAGCGATCGAGCAGCTGGTCAAACAACTCAAGCAGGAAGCCACGCAAAGTGTGGCCAAGGTAGCAGTATCGCAAGTCGAGCTGGGAGGTCTCCGCAGAAAAGCAGAAAAAAGAAGCAACCCGATTGAAACTTCAGGAGTTGGCTGAAAAGAGAAAGAAGGAGACTAAGGAGAAGGCACGTGCAGAAGCAGAGCACGCTGCCAAGGAACAAGCAGAGCAGGAAGAGCGCGGCTCTGACAGGAGCCAAAAATCCCCTTCACCACAGACGAAGGAAGAAGAGCAATCAAAACAGGGCAGTGGAGATCTGGAAAGCACTCCCTTCCAGGTGAAGCAGAATAGGGAACAAGAAAAAGAAGGACCGCAGAAGAAGACCAAGGCCTCTAAGTCATCACTCGACATTAGTGAAAAGGTAAGGGATACAATTGCAGAACTGTTACAACAGTTTGAGTAGCAACAAAAGCAAGTACTAGTCGCCATATAGTCGGGTCTGCATAAGCTGAAGATCCAAACAAATAGACTCTAGGCAGGTGCATGGTAGAGCAGCGCAACATTAAAAATTTGGGCATTAGGGACCACTCAAGCAGTAGAGTTGGTTCGATCCTTGGATCTCTGGGCTGTCGTGCTACCTGATGGAGCCTTGAGCGCGGAGGCAGATGATGACAAGGCCATTGTTAGCATGTTGAAGAACATTGGTCTAAACTTGGCTGCGCTCCCTAGCGAATTCCTTCACACACTGCAAGCAGGTGTGATTGAAGAGCTTAAGGCTTGAGAGCAACACGTGCTAAGCATGATCAGTGAGAAAAAAGTCAACAACGAACAATTATTCATTGAGAAGACAACTGCGCTAGAAGCCTGCAAGAAGGTTCAGGAGAAGAATGAGCACACAGTAGTAGTACTAGCCAAAGCATGCATAACCGTTTTGGAACTACATATCCCAGAAGAAGCACCGGTGGAGGCCAAAATTAGGAAATTGCTGTAGGTGTGTGCGATGCCAAGACAGAGATGGCCAAGGTTTAGTTTGAGCTGAACCTTCAAATCATAGAGCTTGAGTTGAAGGCACAGCCTTCAACTCCCCTAGAAGTCAGAGAACAGCGCAAGGCAACTGTAAAATATGCAGTAGTGACAGTGGATGCTGCAGTGGCAGATTGCACCGCACTCTTTGAATAGGTGATGGAGGTCACTACGACTCTGCAGGAGGATCCGAACCTGCAGAGGTTGAACATAGAGGCCCGAGAATTGTAGCAGCAGTATGACGAAGCACGAGCGAAGGCACACACTGTCACTATCTCACAGCGACTGGCTAAGCTGAATGAGGCAAAGTAGTTGCTCAAACAAGTGGAGGCAAAGCAACACAAAGAAGCGGTCCTCAAGACCAGACTGGGGCCTTGGTTGGAGGAGGCATATGATATCTTTGCTGCCATTGAAGAGAACCTGGCAGGCCTATAGAGGACACAACATTAGGTCAAAGAAGACAGTGCAAGAAGAGCGACCAAGCAGCTGGTCGAACAACTCAAGTAGGAAGCCACGCAAAGTGCGGCTGAGGTAGGAGTATCACAAGTTGAGCTGGGAGGTCTCCGCACCAGCAGAGTGACTCGGGGGCGAGTCACGATATTTGTGTTGGGGGCCTATTGGGACAGGGTCCCTTGCGGTCAATTTTGGGGTAAAATCCCAATTTTTGTGATGTAAAGTGTAAAGTATCCACAAGTTATGGTCGTGCAACGTGTAGATAATAATTTTCATAAAGGGATTCTCCCTTCTTTTATGTAAGTTGTGTCAGCTTGTATATACCTACCCATGGTTTGAGAACCATGGGATTGTATAAAATGGAGAGTCTTAGAGAGTCTAAGAAAGAAGAAAGTGAAGTTCATAGTTGATGTAATGGGTCATTAGAAGTGAAGAGCGAAGAGTCTTAGAGTAGAAGAGAGGCTCTGCAGCTGTGTGCGTAGAGGCCTAGAGTAGAGTCCATAGCTGTGTGCGTGGACCCCTAAAAATGAGTGCACACGGTAGTTTGAGTCTATACGAATATCTGAAGCATTAATAAAGAGATTGTTCCAAAAACATCTGTGTTTTGTCCTTTTACTTTTGTTATGAATGAATGCGATTATGTTATGAGGAATAATGGGTTTATGATTTAATGTTGTGTTGATGCACGAATATGTATGTTTTACATTGTTATACGAATGCAAGTCATAATATCTGTTTACACGAAGAAAATCTTAATGCATGTTGAAGTTACTAGATACTTGATCCGATATGGGTAAACATAGAAGCAATCACAGAAGCATGTAAGTAGTTGATTGACCTATTTAAGGTCTGCGAAAGACAGTCGTAGTCCTTTGTGAATGTGTAAGGGTGATTAAGAGAAGTATATCGATAAGCCCTAAAAGGCTTATTGATCAGCGCGAAGGCAAAGTTAGGACATAAAATGACATTACACTAATCTCTGGGTGCAGAAACTTGGTTCTAGCATCCCCCCATACTGCTTCGGGTGAGACTTCAGTCCATGCTCCATGGGTGAATGCTAAAAGGGCCAATAGTGTAGGGATTTGTTTGGCTAACTTAACACTGAACCTAGGTCAAGACCCCCTAATCCAACACATTCATTAGTGATGACCGTAAGCCAAGAACAACAGTCTTGTGTATGAGGTAGAAACCATAGTGAAACAAGGGTTTGGCAGAGGGATTTTTCTCCAGTAGCAAACCACTTGACCCTAGAAATAATCTTTATATTAGTAAGATTTAAACGCAAGGGACAAGCCCTAGACAAAACCTTTGCTGAATGTTTATATGATATTTGTGAGCTCTTCTCGCAGCAATTCTCGCATTCTCGTGTCCTCCATGTTCATTGCCATAAAAACTCCACTAAAAATTCAAACGGACTCTCTTGAAAATGATACACACAAATGTCAAATGGAGAGCAAAAAGGTGGCCTAAAAATCTATGCATAGATGTCAGACGCACACTTAAAGTGTAGACAATCGAATAATTCAAAAGAAGGCCTATCGGCCTAAACATATTTAATTTTTTTTTTTTTTTTAAATCTTAACCAGAAAATTTTTGATCTTTTTCAATAAAATGATAACAGTTTTATCAACTCCGCTTTGTATAAATTGTTTTGTTTTGTTTTTATTTTTTGTATATACATTTTTAATCCAAAAAATATTAACATAAAATACTTTGTATAAAGTTTTAAAATATTATTATTTTTTTCATTAAAATACACATTAATATAAAATGAAATGAAATTTCAATAATTACACATAAAAATTATCACAAATTAACAAAATATGACATTTAACCCACCAATTATATTATAAATATAGTGAAGAAGGACAATTATCACATCAATTGGAAAATTCACATCCTTAAACCTACATCTAAGTCACAAATCCTATAATCCTAATAATACTCTTATCTATATAAAATTCAATAATAATTTTTAAATTATATAAATTTAATTCTTTAATATAAATGAAATAATATCCACATTAACAAAACTTTGTTATAAGTAATGCTTGTTTTTTAGTTTTTTCAATATAACTTAAAACCATTATTATTTTTTTAATATTTTTAAAATAAAATATAATTTGGGTTGAGGTTGAAAATTACCTCTGGGGAATTGAACTATCCCAAGGGATGTCCAAGCTTAATTAGGTTCAGCCCCGGGGCACCTCAATTGGTGATCAAAGTAATGTGAAATCTGTGAAAACTGAGATATCCAAGGTTCAAATCCCCCTGTTTGTGACCCAGTTTACAGAGAGGACTTGCCGTAAACCCCTGAGGTTTACTAGTAGTTACATGTTAGGCGGGCTATTGTGCTCCTCTGAGATAAAAATATTATAATAGAATTTATATAAAATTGTTATTTGTATAATTAAAATTACTCTGTATTGATGTGTCAAGTGGTGGCTCAGTAACACTCTTTCAAATTTGGATATGCATGTCCCTCCCTTCAGGCCAACATTTCATATTTTTATTATTTTCAAAAAGATAGTTTAATATTTAAATTGTTTATAGGATTTGCCTTAGTCATGCTTTTCCATGTTGACCTTACACAATTACAATTTTTAAAATTAAAAAAACAAGGGGCAACGCCTTGGGTATTACAAACCTGTTGAGGAAATCCTTCTGACTGGGGCCTTGACTAGGTGAGGATCCATTGGTTGCAGGTGGAACACTATTCCAACACATTTCCATCCTACCAAAATTTGGGAGGACATATATTCTTGTTAACAAAACCATGTCGCCTTAAAGGAATATCGTCGCAAGTGTTTTTTGTATCTAGAAAGTAAAAGAACAAAAATGAGCTTTTATAACCACAACTCTTACATAAAACTTAATCATTAAACGAAAACTTGTATAATTCCCTTATTTGTTCTGCCATCTCCCAAGTGGATTCATCAAGTCCAAAGTGCTTCCATTGCACCTTGACATGTTATATTACTCGGTTCTGGACTATGTTTATCCTCTGGTCCAAGATGCACAATGGTTTGGTTGGAACTCTCCCTCAAGTTCCACCTATATCCCATACTAGTCAACAATATACTTAGTGTCATGTACAAACTTCTTAAGTAAATAAATGTGAAAAACATCATGTGCTTTCACTGTGGGTGGTAAGGCCAATCTATAAGCCAATGGCCCCACTCTTTTCAAAATGTGAAATGGCCCACAAAATATGGATGGAAAGTTAGCACAAGACCCCACTTTTAGTGAGCTCTTCCTTGGTCGAATGTAGAGATAAAAATGCTCTCCCACTTAGAAATATTTGTGCATTCTTTGTTGGTCTGCATAACTCTTTTTCCTATCCTGGTTTGTTTTTGAATTTTTCCTTATATTGATTACTTATTTATCCATTTCTTTCAACATGTTAGGTCCAAGAACCACTTTGTTCACTAGGTCATCCCAACTAATATGAGTGTTACATTTTCGGCCATATAGTGCCTCAAAAGGACTCATCTTCAATGAATCCTGATACTCATTATTGTCTATAAACTCCATTAATGGTAGTAAATCTTCGAACTTATTTGGTTGATGCATGACATACATTCTTAGCATGTCCTCGAGAATTATGTTCACTTTTTCCATTTTTCCATATGCTTGGGGATGATATGCAGCACTAAAACCTACTTGGATTCCAAAACTAGCAAAAAAATCCTTCCAAAAACTAGAAGTGAACTTGGCATCTCGATTTGAGACGATTTTCTTAGGTACGCCATGCAATCTCCATATCTCCTCCATCAATATCTGAGCTATATCAATGGTTTGTGGGTGGAGTTGATAGATATGTAGTGAGTTACCTTACTCAACTTATCTTCTCTCACCATAATGGCATCATGTTGTTTGGTTGTTTTTGGTAATACCATGATGAAGTCCATAGATACAACTTCCCACTTCCATTCAAGAATTGGGATTGGTTGTAGCAATCCTGTTGGGTACCTGCATTCTACTTTGACTTCTTGGAATTCTAGGCACTTGGCAATGTATTCAACAACTTCTTTCTTCAATCTTGGCCAATTATACATTATCTTTATGGTTGTTATCATTTCATAATAACTAGGATGAACTAAATAAGGTCTCTTATGAATTTCATCCATGATGAGCTTCGTTAAGTTAGATACACAAGGCACATACTTTCTGTATTTGAACAACATTGTACCCTCATCAATGAGTTCGTAGCTCTTGCTGATTAATACCTCTGGCTCCTTTTGCAAACATTCCTTCACATTCTAGTAATGTTCATCATGTATCAATGCTTCTTTGATCATTTTTTTAACTTCCCAAGTGATCATCACTGCCAAATGAGACACTTGTAGACTTCTACTAAGTGCATCTACTAGCTTGTTTTCCTTGACTTTAATGTATGTTATCTTAAAGTCAAACTTATTGATCAAACCCACCCATTTGGTTTGTCTAACATTTTACTTGGGCTAGTCAAACAAGTATCTCAACCCTTCGTGGTCTAACATCAACACAAACTTTCTCCAAAGAAAGTAGTGCCTCCACATTTTTAAAGTGTACACTATTGCGACAAGCTCCAAGTCATGAGTAACATAGTTCTTCTCATGTTCATCTAATTCCCTTGACTCATATAAAATCACATGCCCTTCTTGCATCAGAACTCCACCTAATCCTTCCTTACAAGCATATGTACAACCTATAAAGCCCTTCTTTGGATCTTCTATTCTCAAAATAGGTGCACATGTGAGTAATTTCTTAAGCTGCTAAAATGTAGATGTGTACTATGATGTCCATTGAAATTTGATTCCTTTCCTCTATAATGTTGTGATTTGATGCCCGATCTTTGAAAACTTACTGAATGAATTTTCGGTAATGTCTGACCAATCCCATGAAGGATCTAACCTCTATAACATTCTAGGGAGTAGGCCACTCCATTATGGCCTTGATCTCTTTTGGGTCCACAACCACTCCTTTTGAAATGACATGCCCCAGACAATGAACTTGTGTTTGGAAGAATTCACACTTGTTGAGTCTAGCAGACAACTTATGCTCCCTCAACAATTGCAACATTGCTTTTAGATGCTCTTCATGTTCATCTATGGTTTTTGAGTAAACCAACATGTCATCCACAAAAACCAATACAAATTTGTCCAAATACGGGTCCAGGATGTTGTTCATTAGACACATAAATGTGATTGGTGCATTTATGAGTGCAAATGGTACAGTCGTAAACTCATAGTGTCCATATCTCGTCCTAAAGTTTATCTTGTGGATGTTTTCATCCTTAATTTGAACCTGATGGTAATCATACTTCATATCTATTTGTGAGAATATTGCAACTCCTCTCATCTAATCAAATAAGTCATCAATTCTAGTAAACGAGTACTTTTTCTTCACTGTAGCTTTATTCAGTTTCCTGCAATTAATTCACAACTGCATTGAGCCATCCTTCTTCTTCACAAACAATGTTGGGTCTCCATAGGGTGACATGATTGATCTAATGTACCCCTTATCTAACATTTCTTTCAGCTACATTTTCAACCCCATTAGCTCAGGCATACTCATATGATATGGAGCTTTTGAACCTTGAACTTTCCCAAGAATAAACTCAATGATGAATTCAATGTCCCTCCAAGGTGGTAATATTGATATTTCATTCGAAACAATACAAGGAAAATAGTTTCTAGCATATGTTTTTGTGGAAGCCCCTATAAAAATAACTCAAAAATATGTTTGTAGCATAGAACATGGTGCACGGTGGAAAATTTATTTTTATAAAATAAAAAAACATGGTGCATTAAATGATACAATGAACTAGGAGTATTGGATGTGAAGTTAATACTCTCCATTCATGTAATACCATTTTGAGCGATGGCTAGGGTTTGTGAGAGTAGGGGCGCCGTCAATCCTTGACACGCAGTCATCATCACAAGAGATCCTTTTTGCATCCCTTTGATACTATCTAGATCGATTCAAGAAGATAAATTAGAGGCCAAAATGAACCTCGACAAGACTCTTTGTGCAACTGCAAATGAGTCTCATGGAGGTCATGGTCCTAAGTAATTGTAAGGATCAAAGTATGCAGAGGAATCAAAGAGCCTAAAAGGCCCTGGGATGAGGAACCTACTGACAAAATTCCTTGAAGGCAACCATCATGAAGGTAAATGGGAGCATTTTTCGACTGGTCGTTCTCATGTTGGCCCATATATGGTGGTTATCCTCCATGGGAGGAACACTCATAGTACAATGGCCCTCTTATCTGTAGAAATAAATAGTGAGGCTGAATTTACCACATATCTACTCATTCGACCCCTTTGCGGCATATATCTGGATGCCAGAAGGGGTGCAAGGATAGAAGATCAATGGAGGGCTATGGTACTGGGGTTAGAAATAGAAAATATAGTATATCTACTCAGCATTTATTCAGATATGGTAGTTTTAAGACCATATCTGGGCTCCATAAATCAGTTCGTGGTAGAATTCGACAAGGACAACAAGGAAGTTTTTCCCCTAAAAAGTATCCAATAGTGAGCTACGAGAAAATACCTGTTTCAGGTATGGATGAAGTTTTCCAAATTTTTTCATAAACCCCAATAGGAATATCGATCATCTTTTGGATTCAAAAGGAATGTTTGGTGAGAGATCTAAAATGAGAGATCTTTAACAAAACTGGTATTCCAATGGAACTACAAAATATGATCTATGATGGTAGATCCATGCAGGACTAAAGGAGTTTACAAGACTATGGCATAGAACAAAACTCCTTAATCATCATTAACCTGAGGTTGCAGAGGGGTTCGATAGGTTCTAACATCCCCAAGGTCCCAGGATTGGCCAAAGAAAAAACAAATGGATCTACTTCGTTCAAAGACACCCTCAAATGGAAGGCTGCAACTTCAAGTAAACCTGAACAAACTCTCAATATTATTGGGCCCTATATTATGGAGCAGACGAATGAAACTTCAGTAATGACAGTAGATCTAACAGAGATCAATAATATTTGTACAACCTAACAATCCCAAACAACAATTTGCAGGTTCAATGGTTTCTGGCAAAAACCATGGATCCTTTTCAGTGGATCTTTCTGACTTAGATGGTAAAATGTGAGATTCACTTATGCTTCAAGGGCTTCTTCATAGTAAAATTTGAATCATCAGAGATCAGAGATCATGTTTTACATTAGGGTCCATGGTTTTGAGGAAATGAAAGACTATTTATCATCCCATGGTTCCCATATTTTGATGATAATTTAATGATAGTCTCCAAAATACCGGTCCGCGTAAGATTGCATAACTTAAAAATTCATTTCTGGCATCCAAAAGTCTTGGAAGGAATTGGTAACATGCTGGGGAGATACATCAAGATGGATACACAAAGAACTGAAGAAGAAATTTATACTTTTGCTAGGGTGTGTGTTGAGGTAGACTTAGTAAAGGACTTCCTGACCGTATCCTCTTGACACTCAACAACTAGTGGTGGACCCAGTTCTTAGATTATGAGAACACATCATTTAGGTGTCATCTTTATCTTCAAACTAAACATCTACAAACCACATGTCACTTGGAAAAGAAAGACCCCAGGAAGAAAAAGAAACTAGTAAAAAAATCCCAAGGGATGGCAATTCCCAACACCAAAACCTGATGATGAAGAGGAAGAGGAGGACTTGGGACCACCCATCACCAGGGACAACCCAAATCCATATAAATATTCAACAAATGAAGAATTTAAACAAGAAGGAACAATGGTATTAGTTTCACAAAATTGAAGAGAAGCAGGACACATAGGCTAAGAAATGCCGAAGGAGAAGGAGATAGGAGGTTTCAAACGTCCTTGTACATTTGAGAGATAAAAATCAAATAAGGAACATCCGAGGAAGACAAAAGAGAGTCAAATAATTATTGTAACAACTACCCCTAAACAAGGAGGATGGAGAAAAGTAGAAAAGAAGAAAGGGAGAAAAGGGTGACTAAGCTTATTTGCTTAGGCCCAATCTTATTTTTTGTTATGTTATTCTTTTGTTTTTTGGTTTTGATTATGGGCACCATCTTCTTGAGTGGTGCCGTTGGGGACAGTAAAATAATGCACCATGTACATCTACATATGCAACTTTTGATAATTAATAGAAAGTTGTGATTTTTCCATGGAAAAAAAACACAACGAACTAGTGCTTGAATAATCGATAGCATTGGAAAATGGTTAAATTTTAAAAATTGTCTATGCTATATACACCTGTAGCATCCGTGCCCTTCCTACAGTAAAAATTTCCAGTGCATACCAAGAAGGAGCACTGCTATAGTTTTTAATTTTTGTAACACCCCTATCACTTTGCTTTTGAAACATTTACTATTTTTAGACATTCAAATATTATTGGAGTTAAAGGCGATGGAAGCCATGATGGGACTTATGCGATGATGTAATTAATTTATCTTTATTTGAGTTAATAAAGTAATTTCTTGGAAATATTTATGAAAGAGCACTAGAGATTAGAATACTTCTTGCCAGCTTAGAAAAAATTGTGATTGTCAAGTCCACATGATGGACCTTTCCTAAAAGTCTCTTAAAAATCCCTAGGAGAAAATAATTAAAAAGAAATTAAATTAACATAATGGGAGAGAAAGATCATGTTAATTACTTAATTGGAGATAAATACTAATTGGGGTGGAATAAAGCATTGTGGGAGAGAAAATCGTGCTTTAAAGAAAAAAAAAGAATATTTTTCGAAAAAAATCTAAAACAAAAAGGCCTAGGCAAAAGGTTGGCAGACCTTAAAGTAGGACACTGCTAAAAATATATTGGGAAGAAAGTTATAAAAATAACCAACTAGGAATATAAGAGGTTTTTGATTCCATTGGCAAACATCTTTGCTCAGGTGAGAATTGGTGGACTCGGTTTGTGGTTGGAGGAACGTGCCTCATTCCTAAGTATTCCCCAAGCATATTATTTTGGTTAGATGGAATGTTGTTGTGTTGTTCTTATTGCATTTGGAATTATGTTATGTTTTACTTACTAATGTGGAAGTGGTTTAATGATGTTATAGTGGAAATGTAAAAAATATATTTATGGATTGGCTACAGAAAAGAAAAGTTGCGTACATAGATATATGATAGAATACATTTATGAGTTAATAGGTTCTGGAAACTTATGGGTTTCCATGAATTATATAATTCGGCCTAAAGGAATTTTATTTTATTATAGCTCAGAAGAATAATATATGATTATAGATTAGAAGAACTATATTATGTTACAATGAAGAAGTTGTTGGGATAGGTTAAACGAGAAATTGTGTAATAAATACAGTATGTGGGATTGCCAAGATAAGTTCTGTTGGTATATGCATTCTATTAGTACATACATATGTATGTATCCATATAGATATGGAGAATTTTTACAATTCATTACATAATTCTGTGTCCTTTCGCTTTCGCACTAAAACAAAAGAAACTAAGGGTATGTACTGAAGGGTTGTAAAAAGATAATATAGCTAGGAGATAATAGTGCAACATGTAATGATAAAGAAATTAAGAAATGTGATGTGAGTTACCTGTAAAGAGGTGCACTTTCAGATGTACTGTAGTTGTTGACAGTTGGTTGAAGGGAATGATGACTGATAAACCCTTATCCTAGTAAGACTAGGGAAATATCCTTATCATTATCTTAAGACAAATGAACTATAGTTGAAGAACATGGAGTATATAGGTCATCTTTATGAGAAAATTTTATAGATGTAAATCTAGTTGTAGTGAGGGTATAACGCAATGCATTTTTTATATGTACACACTTATGTATTTCGTCACATAGTTGCCTAAATCATGTAATTGAGATTATGCAACCCCGACATTGAGTAAATTTTTATTACTCTTAAACAAATGGAATGTAATATATATAGAAATATTAGCAGAAGCACCCATACATGAACGCTACGTGGCATGAATAAGTTATTAAAAGAACATATAGTTCTACTTGGCTGGATAAGTTTGTAAAAGAGCATAAAGTGCTAAATGATTGAGAAACCAATTTGTCACTAATAAGGTTGAGTAATCATTAAAAACATTAGCATGATATATCTACCTCTTTAAATTAAGCTCAACAGATATTTCAAATCCTTTAGCACCATATAGAGATGTACAAGAAGTCTCAAATGGAGAAACAAACTAAAAGGCAGTTATATATATATATATATATATATATATTTCAACAAAAAGAATCAGGAAACTCAAATTTTTAGTTATAGCTCCTTAAGAAAATCTAAAATAATATGGTGAGTAAGAATTTACGAAACAAAAAAAATACCCAAACCATTTATGCCACAGAACAGAATATATAGTAGTCAACATGTTGAACCGAGAAAAGAGAATACCTATTTAAAATACTCAAAACAATAGATCGAAAAATAAATGTATACATCCAGGCCGGCTATAGTCATGTTTTAAAAACAAAGTCAATAAAAGGTTTTTACTAAACAAGTAAACAAGATAGTATCTTTACATAGTTACAATGCTGGAAAATGTATGGAGCAATGACGATTCATTAGGGTCTCCAAGGCTGCATAAAAATAAATTAAAATCCCGTAGGGTGGAACAATTAATAACCAACATGCTTTGGGTTATGGCTCTTACTGGAAAATTGTAGCACCACACCATGTAGAATGCAGGAGGAATGAAAAAATTAGATGTCGACCTGCAAGGACCATGAAGTCAAAGAGCTATCCTCAAGATGAGAAAGCCGTCTAACAAGATGCTAGTTTATAGGAATACCATACATGTAACCAAATTAATAATCCCATTTAGCAGTGGAACCTAGAATGTCATTCAAGAGTTTAAATAAATTATGAAGGTATGCATAGAGCAGGAGTACAAATGAGAAAATTCATCTACCTGAGAGGTAGATTGGAAATACCTCCTCCTTTACATATGTGGGTATAAAGTAATACATTGCCAAACGATAACTGCTGTTAGCCTTGGCTTTGAGATTTAATAGTAAAGAAATAAATTTATAGAGGAAACTAACTCACGGGACACCTGACTAAAATGAACTGATGAAGCACTCCTAGTGTAAACCGGTCTATGACAGAAGATGGGTGATGGGGAATAAGACCAGTCGCTGAGACATGCTCCAATTGCCACCAGTACCAACGAAAGGGGTTTTAGTAATATATAACCTTGTCTTTGGAAAAATAAACAACCACTGTAAAAAAAAGAAACTGCACGATATATATATATAAAAACGTTACCCACCAACTTTCTATGTGTCGACGACCGAAACCAGGAATCAATAATCTTAATACCTGGATGGTTACAAGACAACACTGGTAAGATAGAAGGATAGATGCATGGTGAAACACGTCTGTGGTATGGTAGGGTTAAGCGACGCCCTGGCCGCTGTAACGCCATCAAGACACAAAAGAAAGAAGAATATAGACACTATCAGGGTTCCCAGATGTTGCGCATTCGTACCTTCCTCGAAGTGGCACCTTGACTGCAAGGCATGATACAACAACACAAAATCACAAAGGTGAATGAGTGTCATTCCAAATCAAATGCGAGGGTTTGGAAAAACTCCTTTGTACAAATAGATCGAAATCATGTGTCTGGACAACGCACGGTAGGCACATGAACGTCACATGGTTCAGAGAGGCGTGGCAAGGTCCCATACGATACACACATTCTTATAACAACTCATTTTCTTTGACACCTTGCATGAATCTCCTCATAAATGGAGCAATGAGTTAAGAAGAGAAGTCATATTGTTATATCCGATCAAGCCCAAGTTACAATGTGCGATAATAACCATTAATACCATACCCAAGGTCCTTAAGGCACACAAGCCTCATTGAAAACTCCATTGCATAATTTGTATGTTAAAATCTGGTTAACACTATTAAACATACCATACTCAGGGCATCCGTGTATATATATATATGACATTGACTAGTTAAGGTGGGGGTCCTATTGTATAAATTGTGATTGAAAAATAACTCAATAGGTGAACCCTCGGGGAAAGGGATTGAAGATACACTATATTCAAAAGTTAGAAGTATTAAACATGTTTTTTTATATATATAAAAGGTTAAAACCAAAATGCAATAAAGTTATATATATATATGACATTGACTAGTTAAGGTGGGGTCCTATTGTATAAATTGTGATTGAAAAATAACTCAATAGATGAACCCTCGGGGAAAGGGATTGAAGATACACTATATTTAAAAGTTAGAAGTACTATACATGCTTTTTATATATATAAAAGGTTAAAAACAAAATGGAATAAAGTTATATATTGTTATAGTAGATGTAATAATATGATATTAAAATTAAAAATGGGTAGTGAAAAGATAAAAATAATATAAAACATTAATTTCCTTGGAAAAAGATGTTAGGAAGGATAGCTCAAGTATGCTAAGTATTCCAGACAGAAGTTTAATCTTGGGGCATAAAAAGGAAGGCTTACTAATACAAGCTAAGATTGATGGAAGTAATTAATTGACAAAATAGTGGGAATCATGTATAGTAAAGTAGTATCAAGAGTTGACAAAATGGTACCATGTGGGTTATTATACAAAGTGAGATGTTGTATTATGAGTTACGATAGAACATCAAATATTAATGGGAAGAATAGTGGGACCACTTTTGGTGATTTTCTAACAACACCAAAACTAACTATACAAGTTTATATGTAGATGAATACAAAGTAATTTATTATAGTTATTGAACAATCCATAGTGGAATAAACTGAGTAATGGTAGGATGTAATTACATTATTGATACTGATTAACAATTATAGCAACAAGAAAAAAAATTTGTGTGCGAAAATGGGGTATGTTACATATGGTATCAGAGCTATAGGTTCAATATTAGGGCCTATGGGCCAACCCACAGTTGTGGGACAAAAATTAGAACTGTTAGATCAGACCTAGGCGCAAATAGAAGACGAAGTATCACCTCCTACAATATACTTGTAAGAAGGGGTGAATGAATTGAAAAACTGGAACCTACTCGGTAGTATAATAACCAAAGAGCCTGGTTCTAGATGTAACTATAGTACAAAGAATAATCAATGAAGGTGGTGGTAGAAGTTCAGGGAAGGAAATTTAAATTATTGACAATAGACTGCTGAATGAATAACACCTGAACTCAAAACAAGGGCTAATAGGGGGTAGAATAAACTATTATAAAGACAATATCAGGATGCATAAAATCATTTTTTTTTTACAAATTGAAGTATCAATTAGATTATAAGTTGGAAATGTTTTAAGGCCTATGACTGTATACAAAATAGTTATGGGCTTTGATAAGTTATTACCATATATAAGAAACTCTGCAAAGAAAAATAATCCCTTATATGTCAAATTCAAGACCTATACAAAGGAATGATGTTAACAACGAATTAGTTGGGGTAGAGAGAGATGTGGGAAAAGAAAGAAGTTAAAAAAAAAAAAAAACCAGACATGGATGTTACACCAGCAAGTCTTGCATAATACTGGGTAGTGAAGTAACTGGGAAAATACGTATAGTAACAAAGACTATTGTAAAAGATGTAGAACCTGCGTAGAATAGGTACTTATTAAGTACAATACGACAAGCATAAATATCAACTTTTTCATTCCTTACTTGGCGGTGAACCTTAAAATATGGATTACAAAAGGGAAAATGCAATATCAAAAGAGTAAGAATAGAATATATATTGAATAAAGTGTGTTACAAGCAATATGGAGTAATTAATATTTAGCATATCTAGGGAGGAATGTAGTACTCTGATAATAAAAACAATAAGTTCAAAAATGTGTTTAATTCTATCCTATAGAATTAAACACATAACAACAAAAGAGTGTCGAAAATAATCCAAATAACTAAGTACATATTTATAATTGTATGTTGTTGGACACCTAATCTTCTATGGGTTGGTGTGGAATGTGAACAACCACTAGAGTCCAAGAGACCACTTGGAATATGAATCCAAGGGTCACACAATGTAATATATATATATATATATATATATATATATATATATATATATATATATATATATATATATATATATATATATATATATATATATATATATATCATTGTGAATAATAAATGCAATCTCATGCTTATCCTTCATATTCTTCTCTTCGCCATGTATGTGTTTAACATGGTATCAGACCGAGCGAATTCTGGCCTTGCACCAATTTGAGCCACTGGTTTTGTGGTCTCCACCTAGGTATGCATGTTCTTAATTTCAGTCTTTTCATTCTGATCCTAATTCTCTGCCATATTATCTACACATTTAATGCCCCTCTGCTATTGTTCTAAGACTCTGCTACACTAACGCTCCCTCATGAAATACACTGGTACTAACTTGAACAACCGTATGTATTCTGACCTCTTGCAGTTGTTTAGCCATGTAGTTGAGACGAAACTGACCGAGGAGTGAGACTGACTCCCTGCCTCCTACTTGCTTTGTATTCTTTGCCTTATTTGACAGAGATATATGGGAGTCACCTTTGGGGGTTTGCTTGGATCAATAGGATTCGTATTCGATTCCGCTGGTGTAGGAACTTGCGAAGACTGTGCGATTCAGACATTGTAGCGAGGGAGAGGGGGCTATGAAGAATGAATGATGAATAAATAGATGAACAGGTTACTGTTACTGCATCTTACATTAGAAGTGTTAGTCTCGGCATGCAGAGCTTCGCCCCTCTGCTGGTCTCACACAATTGGCTTCTTCTCCTGCCTGTCATGACGAGCCTGGTGTTGTTGTTGCTGTTGGTTGACTAAAGGGTCCCCACTGTTCATGTTTTTGTGAGGACTTCGAAACAACATGATGTGGGGCTCCCCATCCTTGGTAACAAATCTAATAAATTAATTAAATTTCTTCTGAAAACTTCGAGAATCTTTTTTGCCGCGTACACACCTTCCAAACTACAAAACATTCACGCTGTCAACTTCTTCTTCTCCAACATCTGCTTTGCAGCATCGTCATTTGTCTCTTCCGTCAAATCCTCCATATCATCATTAGATTCAGTTTTTAATACATTGCGTTTAACGTGTCCATATATCACTATAGGTTACTCCATTCATACCTTACCTTGGCGTTCTATGAAATTATATGTTAGTGAGTTGAGTTACTTTTGATGGATGTATGTTGGTCATATATGCATTGAGTCAAAGCAGTCAAACCCCTGCACCTATCATCTCTACGCCACTCATACTTATCTCAAAGAATGCATAGAGTCTGCACATTACGAGGTTGTGTGTTAAGACCACACCTCCATGATTTTTGCGATATAGAGGTATGGAGTATCATGCGAAGCCATCACTGAGTGCATATTGATATGGTGGTTGTTGTTTGCTCTAATAGATTGCGCCCATAAGATTCTTTGGGGAAGCTTCCAGTCGAAACAATGTAAAATATGCGCTATGACAAACTCTAAAACTCACGTTCCCAAGTCCTGTCCGGGACATCCTCTTCTGCCTGCTCCGAACAGAATCGACTTAAAATTTTCAACCTCTGAATCGATGGAGCTGCCATCTTCCATGAATCTCTCTACGCATCCATGACTGCCATTCAGATATGCCGTTGAAGTGCCCTATGATGACCCTAGAAATTATGTTTGCGTGTGAATGTGGTGGGGACAAATTTCTGAGTAGCTAAAGCGTGAGCATATCATTGTTTGAAGGGCATATTCCTCATCTAGAAGCCACTACTTATTACAAATTGTTTGTGGGCATTACCTCTAAACTGGGACGTAGAATCTCTCTTTACCTGTGCTTCCATTTCCTGGGCAGCATACATCATAAACAAATGTTGAGGTGCCATTCTAGAGACTGATAATTGCATATTTGTGTTGGCTATCATTTAATTATCAGGTTCTATCTTCCAATCTGCTCGCTGTACAATTAAGTTTTTGAATGAGAAATGTCCATTCTGTAGGAGTTGTCACTTAATGGCTATTGCATTTAATTTCTGAAGTTGCTATTGGAAAATACAAGTTTATTTGGAGACTGTTAGTGCATGTGGAAGCATTAAAAATAATGTACAGTGAATAAACTTATGAAAATCACCCAGAGTGGAGAACATTGTGGCAAAAATCATTTGCATATCAAGGTTTATCTGCTAAGACAATGGCGAAAATTGATAATATGTTAGAGTTATTAAGAACTCTAATGTTGTCCAATGTTCATATCACAATCCAAATTAGTAAAGAAACTCTCTCAAAAATTTGAACTTATCTACAAGATGCACAAGAAAAGATAGATTTTTTGCAGCTTGAATCTCTCCTACAGCAACAAGAGCTACAATAATGTAGTCATGATTCCGAACTTGTTTTTGTTCCAAATAATCCCATTTTTGAGTCCAAAGTTGACTGTAATCAGCAGCCAGAAATTGTTCAGATCACTGAGCCTAGTACAAGAGCATATTTGAATGCAGAAGCAGAAATTCAGCATACACTTCCCAAGCCAATCATTAGACCTTGGGAAGAGCTTGTACATAACAAGCACATAACAAGCATATAACAAGTCTAGGATATGACAAGGATGTGTCCTTTCATATTCCAGATTACTCAAAGCCCATCAAATTTCAGAGTGCTAGGTTTCTTCATGGCAGTTCACCTTCAGCTGTTCCAGATTCTACTCCTCTTCCACAACAACAACAACAGAATGTTAAATTCCAACAATGTGACCGAGTTGGCCATGTGAAATATTACTGTTTTGATATTCATCCATGTAAGCACTGTCATAAAACCCGTCACTCTTCACACAAATGCTTCAAATACAAACCTCTGCAAGAACAAAGTTCATCTTGGATGGATCGCTTCTTGGCAGTGGGCTTCAACAACCAAGAAGATATTTCAGTCATATGTCAGAACTCGTTCTAGAGTATTTAACAATATTTTAGTTGAGTTTTCTCCATCATCTCACCTTGTATTTGACAGGGGGGAAATGATGGTCATATACAAGATTCGAAGCCACATAAAGTGAGCCCGAGCGACAACCCGCCATACCAGATTTAGAGTTGTATCCAGAGACAAAGATGCCCCTGAGCATGCCTTCAGTTGGTGATGCCTCTTCAAAGAATTTGGGACACTTCCTCTAGCAGAATACTTCAGCTTCTTGCCTGTTTTGGAAGAGTTCCAGGAATTCCATTTAGCATTCCAAAGTTGGTGGTCATCCTTAAACCACCGCAGGTTGTAGACCTCCCTGTTTCAGGTTGAAGGTCTTCCTCTCCAAATCATTAGGGACACTTCCTCTAGCAAAAGACTTCATCTTCTTACTAGCTTTGGAAGAGTTTTAGGAACTGCACTAAGCATTTCAATGTTGGTGGTCATCCTTAAACCACCCCATCATACCAAAATTTCAAAGAGCACATTCAACCTAGTGTTGTCATCCATATTTTTGCATGTTTTGTATTACAGATCTCTTCTTGGACTCATACATACCCCTTTGGATTAAGGGGGGAATGTTGGACACATAATCCTTTATGGGTTGGTGTGGAATGTGAACAACCACTGGAGTCCAAGAGACCTCTTGGAATATGAATCCAAGGGTCACACCAATGTACTATATATATGTATCATTGTGAATAATAGATGCAATCAGATGCTTATCCTTCATATTTTTCTCTTCGCCATGTATGTGTTTAACATATGCAAATTAAGATTCATGCTTACACATAATTATGATATGTATTACTGTTCTATACGAGAAAGAGATACAATGGAAGGGAAACTTAAGAAACCATCTCATTACAAAAGGCTTGTGTAAGCCTTATATGTTGGCAAGCTGATGTAAAGAGGTACAACAAATTAGATTACGAATGAAGAGTAAGAATGCAAGAATTTAAATTAGGAATCAAGAATACAAAGTGTTCTTATGAACAAATTATTTTCAGACTGAGTTGTGCACATATACGTGTGAGATTCAAATGGATAAGAAAAAAAAAAAAAAAACAAACAAACAAATAAATATATGCAATCATATACAAAAGGTGTTGACCCTAGGAAATAGGAGCAGATAGTGGAAGATAAAACAAAAGACGCTATAAGGTATATAAACACCAATAGAATGACGATGAGGTGTAGCACAATACAAAAAATACTCAAAATGGAGTCTTTTTGAGCATAAGTAATATTAATATTGGCACAACTGGAACATTTCTATCAAGAAAATAGATGGGAACAACATAACTTTTAGGAATTGGTTCCCTTGCAGACATGAAATTTTAAGTTTAGATGTATGAATACTCTCAATAATGGGAGTACAAAGTGTGATGAATGGAAAAAAAAACACAGAAAATCATATACACAGGAAGAGGGAATTGCATTGGCCCCAAAAAAGGAAATAAATTCTTCAATGGTAAATTAGAAGGATGAAATTGGGGTAAAGAAATAACCAAGAGATTGGTTGACAAAAATGGTACTTTAGGAAAACTAGACAGTCACATATGGGAAGGACCTGCTAAGTAGGTGATAAAAGCACGAGATATAATATAATATCAATGTAAATTATGATTAGAGGAAGAAAAAAAAATCACGAAAATCACAAAGTAGATAGAATAATGGGGGACTATCAAGATGAAAATAATAGTAATAGTGGCATTTTAACTTCCCAAGAAACCAGAAGAACATGAAGGGACTTAGAGATGGTGCAGAAAAGATGCAGAACCGTCAGCTTTATACATAAACGGTCTCAAAATTTTATGGATTAGAGATCAATATTGTTGTTTTGTGAGAAAATTCACAAATCATATTTTTTATTGAACCACGAATGAGCATAAAATGGGTTCGTTACAATGACGTCATCGGATAAACTAGGAAGGTTGATATAAGTTCTTGGAGTGGCCTAATAGAGAAAGAGTGATAGTTTCATAAATTTATACGTAGGAAAATCCCTAAAATTAACTTTTACTAATTGATGTATTGTTTTCACAGATATGCACATGTGTGTGTGCGAAGTGTCTGAGAGTGATGAAAACAATTAGACAAACCTGATGAGTGTTAAGAAAACAATGCATATAAAAATGCAAAGGAAAAATACTTCATGGTTATATATAGAGGTAATATGTTCATAATCTTCATAAATAACCTACAATACATGCCAAATTGTGAAAAAAGACTGAAACTCAAGGGATTGAGTGAAAGGAAAAGAAGCTTGCTATACATTTGTGGAGTACATTCTATTGTTTCGACGATGAAGCTGGAGTATGTCAAGATATCCCTTTAATTATCTATGATTGGTAATGTGAATTCCTTATTTTTGTTTCCTCATACTTTTGTGGGATTATGGAAAGGTTTGGAAACAAGTGTCAGATAATTAGGATGGACTTGACGAAGTCCACTCCAAAACGAAATTGACAATAATATAAAAGCCATGGAAGTGGCCAAGATAGTATGTTTTTCTACAGTTAAATATGCACGATAGATGAACATTTGATACAATGGTATCAAAACAATAACATAAGAGAGAATAATACTAATCCTTTAATTATTATTATTGCCTCTGTGTAAATAATTGAAAGGAAATTGGAAATACCATGTTTTTAATTTTACATTACATGATGCCCATGTCACTTGTGTAGCTGTAAATAAATGTACCAAAGGACCTATGGTATTATGTAATGTTATACTAATGTTTTTGACCTTGTTGGGTGCATGTGGATAACTTTTTTTGGGTGCAGGTGAATGATCCTTTCGTGGAATGCATGATAGAAAATAGGAAGCCCTTATTTAGCATGTAAGAAAACATGCTAGGGGATTATCATGAAATCAATATAAGAATATATTTTACTATGGAACTGAGAAATCTCACTAGATAATTGAAATGGAAGCACCATATTATTAAAGAGACTGGGGTAGAAACGAAAGAGGAAATGTAGGAGACATTTTCTTCCCATCTTAAGAAAAGATGGAATGGAGGAAACACTTAGGAAGGTGTTTATAAAAAAAGGGGGCAACTATGTAACACCGCTATCACATTGATTTTTAAACCTTTACCTCTTTTAGACACTCAACTATTATTGGATTTAATGGCGATGGAAGCCATGCTGAGGATTATGTGATTATGTAATTAATTTATTATTATTTGAGTTAATAAATGAATTGCTTGGAAATATTTAGGAAAGAGCACTAGAGCTTAGAAGACTTCTTGCTAGCTTAGAAAAATCTATGGTGGTCAAATCTATATGATGGGCCTTCCCTAAATGTCTCCTAAAAACCCCTAGGAGAAAATAATAAAAAAGAAATTAAATTAACATAATGGGAGAAAAAGATTGTGTTAATTACTTAGTTGGAGATAAATACTAAGTGGGGTGGAATAAAGCATTGCAGGAGAGAAAAGCATGCTTTAAAGAAAAAGAAAAGAATATTTTTCGAAAAAAAAAAAAAAAAAACTAAAACAAAAAGGCCTAGGCAAAAGGCTGGCATACCTTTAAGCAAGACAGTGCTAAAAATCTGCTAGGAAGAAATTTATAAAAAGAAATGCCTAAGAATCAAAGAGGTTGTTGATTCCATTGGCAAGCATCTTAGCTCAGGGGGAGAACTAGTGGACTTGGTTCATGGTTGGGAGGAACGTGCCTCCTTCCTGAGTTTTCCCCAAGCATATTATTCTGGTAAGATGTTATTTTGTTGTGTAGTTTTTATTTCATTTGAAATTTTGTTATGTTTTACTTACTGATGTGGAAGTAGTTTAATGACGTTATAGTGGAAACGTAAAAATTATATTTATGGATTGGCTACAAAAAAGAAAAGTTGCATACATAGATATATGATAAAATACATTTATGAGTTGATAGATTTTGGAATCATACGATTTTCATGAATTATATAATCTAACCTAGAGGAATTGTATTTTATTATAGCTCAGAAGAATAGTATATTATTACAGATTAGAAGAACTATATTATGTTACAGTGAGGAAGCTGTCGGGATAGGTTAGAGGAGAAATTGTGTAACAAATACAGATGTGGGATTTCCAAGATAAATTCTGTTGGTATATGCATTCTATTAGTACATACAGATATATGAATCCATATAGATATAGAGAATTTTTAGAATTAATTACATAATTATGTGTCCTTTCGCTTTAGCAGTAAAACAAAAGAAACTAAGGGTATGTACTAAAGGGTTGTAAAAAAATAATATACCTAGGAGACAACAATGCAACATGTAATGAAAAAGAAATTAAGAAATTAGATGTGAGTTACATGTAGAGAAGTACACTTTCAAATGTACTGTAGTTGTTTGTTGAAGGGAATCATGACTGACGAACCCTTATCCTAGTAAGACTAGGGAAATATCCTTATCATTATCTTAAGACAAATGAAATATGGTTGAAGAACATGGAGTATATAGGTCATCCTTATGATAAAATTTTATAGTTGTAAATCTAGTTGTAGTGAGGGTATAGTACCGTGCATTTTTACATGTATGCCCTTATGTATTTCGTCACTTAGTTTCCTAAATGATGTAATCGAGATTATGCCACTTTGACATTGAGTAACCTGCAGTTACTCTTAAACAAATGTAAAGTAATATATATAAAAATATTAACAGAAGAACCCATAGATGAACGTTACTTGGCATGGATAAGTTATTAAAAGAACATAGAGTTCTACTTGGCATGAATAAGTTTGTAAAAGAGCATAAAGTGCTAAAATATTCAAGAACCAATTCGTCACTAATAATGTTTAGTAATCATTAAAAACATTAGTATGATATATTTGCGCCTTTAAATTAAGCTCAATAGATATATCAAATCCTTTAGCACCATATAGATATGTATAAGAAGTCTAAAGTAGAGAATCAAATTGGAAGGCAGTTATATATATATTTCGACAGAAAGAATTAGGAAACCCAAAATTTTGGGTATAGCTCCATAAGAAAATCTAAAAGAATATTGTGAATAAGAATTTACAAAAATAAATAAATATCCAAACCATTTATGCCACAAAATATATAGCAGTCAACATGTTGAACATAGAAAAGGGAACACCTCTTTAAAATACTTAAAAGAATAGATCGGAAAAGAAATGTATACATCCAAGCCTGTTATAGTCATGTTTTTAAAGCAAAGACAAGAAAAGTTTTTTATTAAACAAGTAAACACGATATTATCTTTATACTTACAAGGATGGAAAATGTATGGAGCAATGATGATTTATTAGGGTCTCCAAGGATGCATAGAATAAATTAAAACCCCTTAGGGTGGAACAATTAAAAACCAATGTAAAACTCGACTCTGGGTTATGGATCTTACTGCCAAATTATAGCAACACACCATGTAGAATGCAAGAGGGATGAAAAAAAGTAGATGTCAACTTTCAAGGACCATGAAGTGGAGGAGTTATCCTCAAGATAAGAAACCCTTCTAACAAGTTGTTAGTTGATAGGAACACCATATTTGTAACCTAATTAATAATGCCATCTAGCACTGGAACCTAGAATGTCATTCAAGAATTTAAATAAATTATGAAGGTATGCCTAGAGCAAGAGTACAAATGATTGAATTCATCTACTTGAGAGGTAGTTTGACAATACCTCCTCCTTTACATATGTGAGTATAAAGTAATACATTTCCAAGCGGTAACCCTTGTTAGCCCAGGCTTTGAGATTTAATAATAAATAAATAAAGATCTAGAGGAAAATAACTCACGAGACACCCAACTGAAATGAACTAATGAAGCACTCCTAATGTAAATCGGTCTATATTGGAAAAAAAATAATAGAGGATGGGTGATGGAGAATAATACCCTACTTTATTCAAATAAATCTAGGTGCCGAGACATGCTCCAATCATCACCTGTACCAACAAAAGGGGATTTGGTAATATATGACCTTATCTATGGAAAAATAAACAACCATTGGGAAAAAAATTGCACGAATAACTAGGTTTGGTCCTTGGCACATAAGAAAATGGAAGAAAGCCCATTAACCTCATTATGCAAATGAGGGTATTATTGGTGAAAGGCATTGTAGAACTTCTTTCCCATTGACCTAGGGTATTCAAGTGAAATACATCAGAAAAACAAAATAGGAAAAGTAAAATTATAGAACTACAATGACCAAGTGAATTCTCTATATACAAGAAATAAATACAGATTTTTAATAACCTTAGTTACAAAGGTAAAAAGAAAAATTGTGCGAACTCAATCTCAAGGTGTATCTACATAAGAGTCTCGACGTATGAAAAAAATAAAGACCTTGGAGCAAATGACAAATGGATACCCTCACTCAGGTCAAGTGCGAAGTGGGATGATTGTCATTTGTAGCTAGATACAATAAGAATCAATGAAAGATATAATAAACCCAGAATCCATTGTAAGGAAACAAACTGTAGGGAGCCACATTTTACTTGTAGTAGTGGCTACTCCTATCCATATTCCAACACCCTGGTAAATTATAATTGGACCTGAAAAACAAAAGAAGGCATGAGCAAAATGACATAAGAGAGGTATGCCATTTCTTGGAGGTTAAGCAATGCCCTGGTTGCTTTAACACCATCGAGACACAAAAGAAAGAAGATTATAGACACTATCAGGGTTTGATAATAGTCCCCAGATGTTGGGCATCCCTACCTTCTTTGAAGCAACACCTTGAGTGCAAGGTACCATACAACAACATGAAATCACAAAAGTGAACGAGTGCCATTCCAAATCAAACGAGGGTTTGGAAAAAATCATTTGCAACCATTATATCTCATGAACAGATCTAGACTGCCTGTCTGGATAGTGCATGGTAGGCACATGAACATCACATGGTTCAAAGAGGCATGGCAAGGTCCCATTTGATATACACATTCCCATAACAACTCATTTCCTTTGATACCTCGCATGAATCTCCTTAGAAATAGAGTAATGAGTTAAGAAGGAAAGTCATATTGTTATATCATACCAAGCCCAAGTTACAATGTGCGAGAATAACCATTAATACCATACCCAAGGTCCTTAAGGCACAAAAGCCTCATTGATAACTCCATTGCATAATTCATATGTTAAATCTTGTTAACACTATTAAAGATACCATAGTCATGGCATCGATATATATATATATATATATATATATATATATATATATATATATATATCGAATATTGCATTGACTAGTTAAGGTGGGGGTCCTATTGTATAAACTATAATTGAAAAATAATTCAGCAGGTGAACCCTTGGGGAAAGGGATTGAAGGTACACTATATTAAAAAGTATCATACATGTTTTATATATATAAAGGTTAGAAACAAAAAACAATAAAGTTATATATTGTTATAGTAGATAAAATAATATGATATTAAAATTGATAATGGGTAGCGCATAGATAAAAAGAATGTCCATGTTTCTCTAATTTAATTTTTTAGCAGATCAAAATTGCAAATTAACTTAAAAATTCCATTGGTTTTTTTTTGGCACGGCGCACTCGATATGTTCGGCTTGCACCAATAATGTTGTACCCTGTAAATTTACAAGGTGCACCACAGTTTGATGTGTGAACATAATGCACCACTATTATTCTGGTGCCTTTCGTAAATGAAAACACACTAGGAAAGCTATAAATGTACGTTGGTGTATACATTTTTAGGTTATTCCCGGTGCATTTAGATTTACCAAATGCGCCACAAAAATAATATTTAAAAATATAGTTCAGTGCATTTGATAACCTGAACATTCTGTACCAGTGCCAAAAGGTTATATGTGCAAACTGGTACAAAAGCATGACACACCACGTTGAAATTTAAATATGTGAACCAACAACGGTGTTTCATATGTATGTGCACACCAAGGCTAGTGTGATTATGTTTGATAGCGCACTGGCGCTGGTGCATTACTGTTTTTTGGGCACACCAGGGATTTTTTTTTTTAATTGAAAGTAATGTTTCCATATTTATAAATGCATTTTTCATTTAATAAAAAAATGTATTTTATGTATGAGGCTGATGTATTTTATATGTTGATCATGTAGTAGAGACATCAACAGAGGGAGCATAAACAAGAATAGGAGAAAATGGCAGACTAATACAATTTGGTTCGACCATGGGAGGCCAGAGAGAGGGAGAGGGATTTATACCCTTGCCCTAACATTGCAGCGACCTGAGTGCTCTTAATGAATGTAGGCCTCCTCAAGTACTATGAGGAGGTTATATCCTTGAAGGTGCACTCTATCTTATTGGTGCATCTAATCTTCCTATCGAGTGTCGAGAAGCAGGGTTTCCAATATGTTGGTCATAGGGTGTTTTATAGGCCATTTGAGGAGGACATATACTTTGTCACTGGCCTATCCAGAAGAGGGGAGGATTTTCCCCAGTTCCTTGATGTCTCCCATGGTGTTACAATAGAGAGCCAACTCACCTAATATCAAAGATATGTTGGTTCTCATGCAGTCCATCCAACAAAATTTTAGGTGTGTGGTGGACAACTACAAATTTCTTCTTTTGTTGCAAAGGAGGTTATGTGCCTCTCATTATTAGCCACCACCTTTACACACTTCAGTAGTGTTAGACATCGCATTAGTTTTCCTCTTTTATATTATATCAATTCTTTGATTTAGGTGCCACGTTGTATTAGATGTTCTGTCATTTTTTTGAGGTAGTTTTGTATGGCTTTAGATAGATGTCGCGTGATGATACATGGGAGGGTGAGATTCCGTTTTGCTTCAGAGCTTATTTATTTATTTATGGGTTTATAGAGACGAGGTCGACATTTGACCGCCACCCTCTTAGGCCAATTATTGAGGTCTGAATGTGCATGTGGGACCAGATGATGCCTAAGAAGGGCCTGCTGGAGTATCTGACCAATATTTCCACCCAGGCATTGGCACCACTGGCCAATAAGTTTGACCATGCGTTTATCTTGTTGTCATTTATATATGTGGGGATTGATTGGAGAAAGTGTCCCAACATCCTATTCACATTGGTTGAGCCTCTAGACGATAGAGGTAATAGTAGTGTTGTCTTTAAATTAATATAGTTTCATTTTATTGTTTTAATTAATTAGAATAAAACTTATTCTAGCATGTTCTTTAACTTGTTTTATTAATTTCTTTAATGAAATTGTCTAATTATTATTATGTACTATATATTTTGTAGACATAAACACATTTGATGGGGACATGCCTCCTCCCCCACCAGACGGAGGAGATGGGGAGATGGGAAAGGTCCAAGAGGGTCAGGCACATACTCAAGGGGCCATGGGAATTCGGGCCCATAGGCTAGTCTAAGATTTCGAATGGACTACTGCAATATATTGTCTAGAGTTTTGGTTGAGGAGGGGGTTCGCCTTGCGAGGGATCAAGACATCAACACAGATCCTAGGTTTGTGGATCTCTACAGGGACTGTGAGTGTGAGATGATGTCTCTTATGTATCATATCATCCGAGCTAGTAGGCTATTGGCAACGATTAGAGATGCAGGGTATGCATCAACAGATACATAAAATCATGATGATGATGAGGGTGGTGGTCATGATGCTTCTTGTAGTACTACCCCATCGGATCATGGTCACAGTGTCGATGAGCCTTATGGTAGTACACATTAGTTTCCTAATGATCAGATGCTAGAGCTAGAAATGTGCCTTGTGTTTTTCCTAACAGAGCAGACCAACCACCTCCTCCTCCACCTCAGAGTTCAATAAATGTTGAGGCAGTAGTTGACGATCCATTGTATTCTACTATAGACCAACCACGTGCTCCTGATCCGCCTTAGAGTTCGATAGACATTGAGGTAGTAGTTGATCATCCATCGTCTTCTGTTGTAGACCTGGCTGGCACTACTATGTCTATCGTATTAGATATTTGATTGCAGTTATTTGACACACACACACACACATATATATTGGTGTTGATGTGTATATTGTTAAGTCATGTTAGATATGTTCATTTAATGTGCTTGCAAATAGATGTGTATGTAATAACAATTATTTGACATGAGATGTATATTAATTTGAGGATGTGTGTGGTGATGATGTTAGATTACAATTTTTGTGTTTTGTTAGACGTGATCATGATGATGATGCTCTGTTAGAGTATTAGATTTGTGTGCTAGCTAATGACGTTTATATGTGCTAGAGGTGCATATAATCAGATGATGGTAGTGAATTCGAATGTGTATCTTAAATGATGTTTATGTTTGTTAGATGGTTATCATCATGATCATGTTTAATTTTATGAAATAACATTTATTATAAATTATGTATTGGTGAACTTATATCAAACTTTTATATATGAAATTGCATGCAAAATGACTTTAAAAAAAATGCAAAGATATTTTTATGAATTACAAAGTTTAGTATGGTTGGAACTATGATTGTAAAATTATGATAAATATTTTTCTATTTCTTAGATAGTTCATTGATATTCAATCTAACTTAATTAGTAAAATATTTCAATACTCACAAGGAAAAAATAATTAAAGGTAAAAGAATTTAGTTAGTTCTTAATAAGACGAAAATGTGTAACTCATTCAATTTTTAAATATTATTAATAATAAATTATTCGAAAATACAATTTAACCAATTCTATATTTATTTATAAAATTCAATCTATTGTTAAATTTAAAAACTTAAGTCATATTTTTTATAATTAATTTAGATTTAATATAACTTAAAAAATTCTATTTTTATAAAATTTAATTTATTACTAAAGTTATGAGATTTTCAAGCAATTTAAATTTAATATTTATAACAACTCTACCAATTTAAATTAGAAATTTCTCTCTCTAAAGATGAGGATCAAGAAATGTAAAATAAGGCTTGTGAAGTTACTTGTAGTTGGGGATTTTCTCTATTGGAAGTTCTCCCTTAAAGCGACAAGTGAAATTTTTTTTAGTAATGAAGATATAACATTTCAGTGCTATTTTGGTTCTTAATTTGCTATTGTACCAGTTTAAATTTATGTTAGGTCCCAATAACACTAGTATTCCCTTATTGTTATTGTCAGTGTAGCCCCCTTACTATTATTGTTGTTCCAATGTAGTCCCCATATTGTTATTATTGTGCCCCATAGAAGCCCACTATTGTTATTGTTGTGCCCTTGCATTATTATTGTTGTGTCAGCTATGATTATATTGTGACCCCTTAGACTCCTATATATAGAAAGGAGGTTTTGTCATTTGAACCATCCAAGAATTTTTCATTTATGTAATGTAAAGGAGGTTTCCCCCTCAAAGAGGCTAATTTTGAAGTCGTTCATCTATCTCTTCTTCTATTTTGTGAGTTGGTTTCATAACATTTGGTATAACAAATTGGAATTCTAGGGTTTCTTCTACAAACAAGTAATCTTGGAAGTTTCGCTATAATTTTTTTATACGAGGCTCCAGACACTGAAATTTGTATCACGTGAATCCGAAATCTTGGTGAAATTGTTGTAAAAATTTAATATCTTGGTTCGCTATATATTCAGAGATATGATCCAGAGAATTTAGGGTTTTTGTAGGCTCCAAAATTCCATCTCAAACAAGTGACCTAGGGAAAATCGTCATAACTTTCATTTCAGGAATTTGATTTGAATTCTGTAAAAATTGGTTGAGAGTGCACGAACTGTATTTTTTCGTGTAGAAATTTTAGGGCCGAAGATCAAAACATTGACACGTGGAACTTCGTACAAATACGTTCTACTAAACTAGTCTATAATCAGGTCATTGTGGAAGATCGGGCATAACTATTTCCTGAAGACTCCAATTAGTTTGAGTTACGGGGTTGGAAAGAAGACTTAGAGGGATACCATAGGAAGAAATTTCAGACCTTGGAGATCTGAAATTACAGAGATACAACAGATTCAAAATTGAGCTCTTACAAAGTGAAAAAAAGGTGTATAGTTTTTAAAATTTGCATAAGTTTTGTTTGAAAAATTAGTGTGAAGTGATTGAAAGGGCATAGTGAAGCATACTTATCATTAATTGATGCCTCGAAGAAATAAAATGGAAACATCTGGTAAGAAACCTGAAATATCTACTATGACACATGAAGAAGATGAAGAAATGCAACATGATATATCAAAATTACGAGGCCAAGTGCAACAAATTTCGCTCTCACAAAAAGTAACAAAAGCTAAGATGGATGGTTTGAAGAATGGCATGGAAGCTAAGATCAATGGTATAGAATAAAAGATGAAAGGAAACATGGAATACTTGAAGAAATTGTTGGCTGGATGGGGCCTGACCCAGGTTCAAAGGTGATTTAGCCAAACAAATCCCGGTACTACTGGCCCTTTCGATAACATTCTGTGGAGTGCTGACTGAGATCTCACCCAAAGTAGTATGGGAGAGTGCTATAACTAGGTTTCCGCACCCTAGGGATGTCTGATGGGTTCAAGTGGTCCACGGTTCGACCCTACGTACATGTCGCTACGCACACTTACCCGTACCTCGCAGCCTGTGATGCTCTTCGCGTAGCACTACTCGGGGGCCGAACAATGTTACTACCCAAGTCCTTACTAGTAATCCTATCTTAGTTGATTAACTTAGCTTATTTGTATGCTTTCAGTTATACTTAACAATATTCACAATTCATACAAGGGCGCGTAATAAATAAACGATATGATTGCAATTCATATTCAATATATAATAACCCAAGACAGATACACGTAATTCAGATAAAACTTTTCTTTATTATTCTCTTCCTTCAGTTACAGACTCTATTTTGCCCTGCACACTCAGCTGCAGAGCCTTCTCCTACTCTATGACCCAAGATACACAAGACACTTGCTCTATACTTCGCTATCTCATTCTGTCCATTAGATTCTATCATCCCTTTACAATTCAGAGCCTCGCTCTATTTATACAATCCCATGGTCTGCGGACCATGGGTAGGCCGACATTACATTCAAACTTAGGGCGGACAACCCTATGACTCTAACATATATTTCGCGCCCACAATTCGGGGAGCCTTTATAATAATATCAACTCAAAACTTAGGCTTTGAGCCCCAAAACATGCTGTGGGGGGATTCCATGTCCAATAGGCCCCAAACACAAACAACGTGACTTGCCCTCGAGTCATTTTGTCGGTGCGGCGATGTTGGCATGGAGTCCCTCCAACTGTCCTCAAACTGTGCTGATGTTAGTAGCGCACTGCGCTGCTGCTTGCTGAATTTACTGCATCCTCTATGCTGAGACCTCCGTGTTTGAATTGTTTCCTTACATCTGTACCGGCATCTGTTGTGTATGTTTATAGTCCCGCGCCTTTGTCTGGCTCCTCAGAGTGCGAACACTGTGCTTCGGCTGGCTAGGCATAGAGCCAGCCCACTCGTGTAGGGCTTCAAGCAGCTGCCATTTACTTTGCCTGGGAAGGGTTCTCCATTTAGTTTGACTAGCTGGATTGCACCTCTGTTGGTGACCTCCTTAACCACATATGGTCCCAGCCAGTGCATTATGAATTTTCCCGGGAATTTTTCAAACTTACTGTCATACAGCAGCACTAAGTCATTTACCTTAAAGGTGCGCAACTTGATATGGAAGTCGTGCCAGGATTTTTCACGCTGCTTTTGTACCTGTTGATGAAACCCAACCAAAAACCGTTCTTCCTCAAGTTCTTCCAATTGCGCGAGCCTTTCCTCCAGAGCTTTGCGGTCTGTCATCTATATGAGCACTACTATTCGTAGACTAGGTATGATATATTCCATTGGCATGACAGCTTCCATACCATAAACTAACTGGAAAGGTGTTTGTCCTGTCAGTTTCTTGCACATTGTCCTGTAAGCCCATATCAAGGCGGGTACGCACCAGCCCCAATCATTTCACTACATGTTTCACAGTTTGATCAGCACAGTCTCCAGTATTTTGTTGAAAGCTTCTACAGTCCCATTGGCTTGTGGGTGGTACAGTGTACTTTTCTGATGATACACCTGGAATTCTTCTGTGAACGCGTTGATGGTTTCATTCTGAAAATTTGTTCCGCGATCAATCATTAAGATTTTTGGACAACCAAATTGGGTCAACACATTTTCAAAAAAAAACTTCACAGCCATAGTGGTCGTGCAATCTTTGACCGACTGCGCTTTTTCCCATTGTGTCAGATACTCCGTTGTGGTGATGATGTAGCACGCACCCATCTTTCCTTGAGGTTTGATCGGTCCCACAAAGTCGATTGCCCATTTTTCGAATGGTTGCAGTGTCATTTGTGGATTTAATGGCATCTCGTCTCTTCGCGATGGTTTTCCAGTCCTTTGACATATATTGCAGGCCTTACAGTGCGCTTTCGAATCCTGGTGCAGGGTTGGCCACCACAACCCTGCACGGAGAATCTTTTGTGTAGTTGCTCGTCCTACATAGTGTCCTCCTGCAGCGCCCCCATGTGCTTCTGTGAGGATCTAACTTTGTTCAAATTCAGGTATGTATCTTTGCAATATCTCATCATTTACCATTTTATATAGGTGCCCCACGATGACAGAAAAATCTGGTGCGCGCACCACCAATTCCTCCTTCTGTTGGATGGAGTATTCCTTCGGAACGGTCCTTGTGGTCAAAAAGTGGATTATATATTCGAAGTGTTCATCCGTGACGCACACAGAAAAAAGCTGAGCGTGAGGTAGTCCCTCCTCCAAATTAGTGGGCTCCTTGCCCGTCTCAATGCACGACAAGTGATCTGGTCTTGCGTTCAGTTGTCCCGACTTTACTATGACCTCAAAGTCATATTCCTAGAACAATAAGAGCCACCTGTGTATGCGCCCCCCCAACACAGGCTTATTGACCAAGTATTTTAGCACGGAATGGTCGGTATACATCTTGAAATGTCCTTCGAGAAAATAGTGTCGGTATTTTTGGAGCGCGTACACCATTGCCAACCCCTCGGGTTCGCTGGTCTACTTTGGACAACCTCCGGATTACAAATGCGATAGGGTGATCCAAGCCTTCCCCACCCTCCTGTGTGAGCACTGCTCCCAACGCAATACACGACGCATCAACATGGACATGAAACTCCACATCCCATTTTGGGAAGACTAGGATTGGAGCAGAGGCCAATTTCCCCTTTAGGACATCCAAAATTTTCATACAATCGTCATTCCAGCAAAATGTAACATCCTTTTTCAATAGTTTTTCCATCGGCGCAGTGATTTGGGCATAGCTTTTGATAAACTTTTTGTAGTATTTGGTGTGTCCCAAGGTAGCGCACAACTGTTTAACACTTCGCGGTGCTTCCAAATTTAGAATAATGGCAATCTTCACAGGGTCCACCATCAGTCCCTGTTTGTAGACCACATGTCCCAACAGGTTTCCGAAGGGAACAAGGAATGTGCACTTCTTAAGGTTCAACGCAATCTGGTGTCATCGGCAAGTATCTAGCATCAAGCGTAAGCTTGCTACATGGTGCTTAACTAATCCGAAGACAATCCAATGATCCAGATAAACCTCCACGAACTTGTGGATGTATTCTTTGAATGCAGCAACAACGATGTGCGAAAAGATGGCTGGCGTGTTCTTCAATCCAAACGGCATAATAGTGTATTGAAAGCAGCCCCATTCTGTTGTGAGGTTGTTTTGCTCTTGTCTTCTGGTGCGATCTTGATCTGATGGTACCTTGAGAACCCATCTGTGAATGAGTATGCTTCCTGGCCGCCAACATTTTCCAGTACTTCATCTATGAATGGTGTCGGGAATGGGTCGTGTACACAAGTGTCATTTAGCTTCTTGAGGTCCACGCATATTCTTATTTCGCCCTTCTTCTTTTTCTCCTGTACTACCATAGGACTTACCGAGTCAGATCCTTCCACTGGCTGAATAATTCTAGCTGCGAGCATTTTGTCTAATTCTACATGGACCTTTTCCTTATATTTTGGATTCAAGCGGTAAGGCCTCTGCTTAACCAGCTTCATGTCAGGTTTCAAGGTGATCTTCATCATCCCTAAGTTGCCAATGATCCCTTTTAAGTCCGTAATTTTGGTCGAGAATAAGTCTTGGTATTCGTAGAGTAACTTAGTGACCTTATCCACCGTGGCATCATCCCAATAGTCTCCAAGCATTGCATACTTTGGTTCCGCCGTCGTTCCAATGTTTACCTGCTTCGTTTTTAGTGGCGTGGTGATGTCGTAATCCTAAATCAATGGTCCTTGAACCTCATGACAGCCTTCCATTTTTGGAATGTTAATATTTCGTGGGTCTTCATCATCCTCCTCAACATTTACATTGTAACACTCCAGTGCGCAGCTCAGCTGTGTCGCCCATTCTGGCTGAAGCACTTCTATTGGCTCCTGGGGTGTTTTGAAGATAGTTGCTTTTATCACTTATAGTGCATCATCAACTGTATCCCACCAACGATCTTCAAACATTAAAGTTAATAGAAATCCCTCGCGCAAGATATCCCATTCGCTTGTACCATGGTGGAGCTCTGTCTCAGTATACCAATTCATGGGTATGACATCCAGGGTATGATAGAACAAATGCACCCATTCAGGCTGTGGCTCTTCCCCATAGACCTTGGTCCATTTCATGAGGTGTGTGCATGGATCATCCCGTCTTTCATACTTGTGTGCTAGCTGCATCTACGGTTTCCCAAATCGTAGGTGCATCATCCTTCTATATCCGTGCCAGTCCTCAAAGCTTCTTTGATGCATACCCCACCACCTTGTGGGCGTAGCGTGCAGTGCCCATTTTAGAGCATCGAACCACTGCCATTCTGGCACCGCGCTTTCAAATTTGTTTAGGAATTCATCCACCGCTATCAACCTATCATACACAGGCAGATCTATTACCTCTATTGTCACACAACGTAGTGATCTTACCATCATGTTGAAATTGAGTGTGGTTACCTCGTGTAACTGGTTCTGCCATCGTTTTGTTTCCTCATCAGAATCTGATGTGCAGGAGCTTTCGCGCTCCCACAAAATCTTGCCATCAGCTGTAGGATTTACCCAATCCCATTCCCGAGTAGTTATCTTGTAGATACAATCTAGCTCATCATCGCTCTCATCGTCACGTACTGGCTCTATGTAGCACGATCCTTCCAGGAGGTCTAGAGGTACCACTACGCGCAGTGAATTTTTCCCAAAAATCATTTTGTGATTCTTTAGATTTATCACTCCATTCATATCAATGGCCCAATCTATTCCCAATAGCATGGGATAGGGATTGCTGTCATCGACAATCTCTATCACTTTGAAATCTACAAGCGCGCTTGCACCTTCGATGTCTACCGTTATTCCCTGCAATATTCCCATCGGTAGGATCTTCTGCTGGTTCGCCATTCGCAATTGAATAGGGGACCATTACAACACAGGCCTACCCATGCACTCCCATGTCTGCTTTGGCAGCACATTCGCGTCCGATCCTAGATCCATAATTACTTGATCCATTTCATACTCCCCGATTTGCGTAGTCAATCTCATTTCCCTTCCTGTTCGTGATGTATTTTTCCTGAGCTTTCAGACTACGTGTGGTTCTCCTGACCCAATGCACCTAGTGATAAGTTCCTGCAGTCCCTTCACAGCCTTGCTGTCGTGTAGCAGCTTCATGCATGTCTCCAGAAAGGTAGTGAGCATTAAAGGATCCATCTCCGGTCTTAGTGGATCCTTAATACCTGAAGTGGAGGCCTCTGTGAAGCTGTTCTTAGCTTCCATGAATGTCTCCTTCACGCACTCCAAATCAAATTTAGGTTCCTTTGTAGGAGCCTTGCAAACCCACGCAATTTCTTCAAGCTACTTACCTTCGTCATCTCCTGTCGTGATACCGCTTCGGAGCACGATGTTTACATTCGGGTCCTCTTCGCGCGGCTCATACATCATCATTCGTAAATTCTGAGTCGGGGGAGGTTGGAGTATCCCTTTATCGAAAAGCCTCGCCATTAGTATAGGGAAGTCGTCCATCTAATGATCAAACTGAGTACAATATAAACATGATTCTCTAGTCGGATTTGTACAATAATGGGCATAATTCCTTGGCCCTCCGCAATTGTAACAAATTAGCTGTTTGCGACCCCTTCCTGGTCCCATTCCACCTCAACCTCGTCTGTGCCCTTGAAATCCAGTGCGTGCCATCCTTGCATTTGGATCGAGGGCTTGTGTTTCGGTCTATACTCTGTAAGCAGGAGTCCGATCCATCAACAGTTCATAACTTCTACAGGTGCATTCATCATGGTCTATTGACCTGCAGAAATTACAGAACAACTGCTGGGGTGTTTGCGTATACTTCTGCAATAGATGACAATTATCCATAACATGTTTTCCTCTTATCTGACAAATCATGCACCATAATGTAGGCACCATGCTCGGTCTTGCTTGTGCCTCCTGTCTTAATGGTATCGACCCTCCTCTCGCCAGGTAGTTCATGAAGACTAGACAATGGTCCATGTCATGCCCCTGGCCTTTGCATTTTATGCACCATACCTCCTCGTGCTCCTCTGGCCGCGTTTTCCTATCCTGTTTCAAACTCTGCATTTATAGACACAATTTTTGCAGTTGCGTGTGGATTTGTTCGACTCCTAGGCCAGGATCTTGTATTGGTGTCTCATGCAGTCCCATTGCAATCTCCAAAGCTTCAGCCTGGGTGGATAACTTCTACTGTGACAACGCCGTCCTTAAATGCGGCGTTTTTGATGCTACAAACCATGCACAATGTTGTCCATCCATCAAGGTCATGTTGGATTCGTGAATCATACTCTTCAGTCTCTGATCTAGATCCCATGGGGTATCACCTAGAAGCATCGCGATTTACTTAAACCTGATAATCTATTGTGTCTCCAATTTTGTCTTGCTAAATTCCCTATTCAGCGCGGCCTAGATATCTGCAATCCTCGTGTTTGGATGGTCATTAGAATGCTTAATGTACCATGTCAGTGCACGATCCTGCAACGCGCTTACCAACGTTGTCTTCTTTATATTGTCATCCACGACTCCTTGTGCTTCCCATACAGCTTTTACCACAAACCAAAATTGGTCCGGATCTTTGTTCCCTACTCCTCTGAATACCGGCAATTTTATTGCGCTCGCCATATTGAACTGTGGTGGTGGCGGAGGTGGTGTGGGCGGAGATGGAGGTGAATATGGTGAGATTGGTGGTGGTGTAGGTGGAGGTGGTATGCATGGAATTCGCTGCCTTATCAGATTGATTGCACTTCTTGGAGAAACTTTCGTGAGCTCTTCCTCACTTTCCCACCGAGGTGAAATCAAGGGGCTATTTTCTATCTCTGTGCTACCTTCGTTTCTATAGATCCTCCCACTTCATGTAGCCCCAAACATCAATTTATTCACATAACCTACTTTTCACACAATAACATTTTAATCAAAGTGTTCAAATATTTAAGGTACTTACCTCGCGGTCCTTTGAGGAAGCATCATTCCGCCTTGCTGTAGCTGACTGTCATGTCTACCACGAACTTGGTGATAAATCCTCCTATAATTCGATTGAGCCAATGGTCCACAATGCGCGCTCTTATCTTCCGATGCTTTTAGTCTGCGCACTAATTTTGGAGTCCACACAATCAGTTTTTCAAGCCTACACCTTCCCTGACTATGTGCTAGCTTCGCGCTCCACTCTTACAACTCAGAGGGGAAGGATGCAAAGAAAATTTTGTGGATTTCCGTATATAAGTAGCACTCTAACCACTGTTCCTTTGATACTTGTGGATTCCTATTTTCCTACGCTGCGAACTCGTGAATATTTTTGTCCAACCACTCTTCAATTTCTTTCTTCATTGGATTCCAGTGACACGACATCAGACATCCCTTATGCAGATCCCAGTCCCAGCAACGGAATGATTTGTTGGTTGGTTGGGGCCCGACCTAGGTTCGGAGGTGATTTAGCCAAATAAATCTCGATACTAATGGCCCTTTCGGTAATAGCTTGCGGAGCGCGGACTGAGGTCTCACTCGAAGTAGTATGGAAGGGTGATAGAACTAGGTTTTCGCACCTTGGGGATGTCTGATGGGTTCAAGTGGTTTGTCGTTCGACCCTGCGCACACGTCGCTACGCGCACTTACCCATGCCTCACAGCCTATGATGCTATCTTCACGCAGCCCTACTTGGGGGTTGAACAATGTTATTACCCAAGTTCTTACTAGTAATCCTATCTTAGTTGATTAACTTAGCTTATTTGTATGCTTTCAGTTATACTTAACAATATTCACAATTCATACAAGTGCGTGATGAGCCCGAATCGGGTAACTTATTGGGCTCATTTTTCCTAATTGTCCTTGTTCAATCCTCCATTTTTCATAAATTATGCATGTTTTTCTAGTATGTTTATGTTATTTGAACGAATAAGGGTGGTCACTCTACCAAGGAGGCTAATACATGGTCATTTCAGGTTTTTTGGACAAATTTTGGAGCAAAACCAAGCAATTATGGCCCAGGTGACAGCCAAGCTTGAGGTGAGGATTCGTAGGGAGGTTTTCTGTGGCATTAAATGGCCCTTCCTCGAAATCTCCACCCTCAACTCCAAGCTCAACATGCCACCAAAACGAGTTCTAAAGGCAACCAAGCAACTTTGGGAAGAGTGACTGTTTACTAGCAGTTGGAACAGCCGAGTCCCTTGAATCTAGGAGGGCTACTAGCCCCCTCGTATTGTATAAATAGGAAGGCCTCAGCCTTCGTAGTTTACTTTTGGAACTGTTGGTATTTGCACTATAGTGCTGTCCTTTTTCAGCTCGTTTTTCTTAGCTACTGCTGTACAACTTTCTTGTGATGATTATTTTTGAGTAATGAGAAGCAGCTTTACTTGGCATCAGATCTGAGTTCTTTATAGGAGCTTGCAGCTCTTGGGGTTGGGCCCAACCCGAGTGCTAAATCCTCCTTTATGTATTGTTATTTGTTCTTTATGTATTTGCAAAATCATTTCTGTTAAGTAGACTAAATCTTGTTGATTAACTAGGTCACTGTTAATGGTTAGAAAGACTGTTGATGTTTAGATTTAGTTGATAGGTTGTTAACAGGGAAAAGGCTTCAAAAAAGGGCCATCAAACCCCTCTGATTTCACCTCTCCCTCAGTGGGATCAGGAGCTGGGATCAGGGTGACCTTGCTGCCCACAAAAACACTGATTTTGCTTTGCCATGCAATCACTAGTGTTTGATTTTCATTTGTAGAAGTTGGTTACATGTTCAGATTTTTGCTTGCTTAGTTGCATAAGTTAGTATACATGGTTTCATTGCAGTTCAAACCTCTGTTCATTCTCTTTATTGACAACTAGATCAGATTAGGTCAACGTGACTAGGTCTTTGATTTTACAAGTCTTCGTTGGTTCAGTTGGAAAAACGACTTGCAGAGCACCTGTACCACTTCTCTACCTGCCCATACTCCATCAAACCCATCTGCTCCATCCCTCAGCTCAGCTTCTAGCCTTACATTTGCCATTTGCTCACATAACCCTAGTTTTTGTGCATCATTGCTTCAATCCTCCTTGAACAAATCCAGCCATCTACATCTGTCCTCAACTCCATCCACCAAGTCCTGGACCACCTCCAGCCCTTATCCTACCTCCATACCCACTCCTTCATCTTTCTTCATCCATCCATCCTCCAAAATCCCATTTCTGAACATCCTGTAGAAAAGTTACAGACATCCTGTAGAAAATCACAGACATCCTGTAGAACCCCTGCAGACTTCCTGTAGAAGCTCACGAATGAGGTTTCTTGATAGCCAAACTCTGTGAAACTCTTTGGAAGGGTGTTAGGGACCCCTTAGGCCCTCTCTGAACCTTCCCGACCTCATCCAAGCATTTCCTCTCGCCAATCCACCTCTGCACAGTTAAAACAATCAAATCGCATGCATGATAATTCTGGCAACTTATTCAAAAATACAAAAAGATGTTTTTTTTTTTTTTTTTCAGATGTTACTGTAGAAGTAGCTTAGATACATGTATTTACCTTCCTAGAAGTCAATGGCATTTCTTTTAGTAGCTTGCATCCTCTTTCTTGCATCGGTAGGGATAACTGGTAAAATTAGGGTTTGCTAGGGTTTACGTTTCCTTTCAGCTTTCCAGTTTCTTTCTACAAGTAGATCAGCCTTCTTTGAGTTAGCTTTCTTCCATCAGTTAAAAAGCTTCTTCTCAAAGCTCATAGAAGTTGGCTTAAGCTCCTAGCGGACTTGTGCTAGCTGACCAAGTGACAGCTGTAGCAAGATCTAGTACTTGTGCATACAGCACCGTCGCTTCCAAGTTTGTTACGAAATACCGGGTTGATAAAGTAAAGAAGGGAGTCCTAGGAGTTGCAGCATAATTGTTGCAATACTGGAGCTCACCACTCTTTTTGGCGCCGTTGCCGGGGAAGCGTCAGAGTATTTGTGATTGCTGCTTTTCTTCTATTCTCCTACTCTAACCCTTTGCTAATGAGTTTATTTCAGTTCCATTCTGCAATTTCATTTATGCAAAAGTAAATTAGACATTTCATGCTTTCATAGATTAGCCTTTCAATTCCGCAATTTCATTTCTACAAGCGTAGAATAGAATTTCAATTCTGCAAGCGTAGTCTAGCATTTCATTCTCACAATTTGATTTCAGCAAAATAGATTAGTCCTTTCCTGCTTTCATTTCAATTCCACATTTTCATTTCTGCAAGATAGATTTTAGTTAGTTGCAATTCCATCTGTTTCAGTTTTGCAGGTACAAGCAGAGAAAAAAACAAAAGCAACCAAAAATCCTTTCATGCCTCGTAGGAACAGAGATAATACCGGAAAATTCCTACCCAACACCCCCACCACTTCACTGAGTCACCCTTCTCTCTTCTTTGGTGGCAGTGACCCAGAAGAACCTATAGGTGAACCTCCTGAGATATATGAAGATCCTATAACAGAAGAAGAGCAAGAAAACATTCCTTTTGAGACCATGGCTGACAATAGAAATGGTAGAGACGATGATGAGAGAATAGAAGGTACCTTCCCCATCTGAGAGACCAATGGGGACATGAAAATGAAGAACATAAGTCCCTCAGCCTTACCTCATTTCCATGGATTGACCACTGAAGACCCTGATACCTTCCTGTTTGAGTTTGCTGTCCTTTGTCGAACTTATGACTATACAGAAGATGAGCAAAAGTTGAAACTCTTTCCCTCTACCCTCAAGGATGTAGCATTATGCTAGTTCATGGGGTTACATGGAAACAGTATCACTACTTGGGCTCAAATGCAGCAAGCCTTTAACAACAAATACCGGGATTACTGTAGGTCAAAGGAAACCAGGGGAGAAATCTTTCAGATGACCATGCGAAATGATGAGTCTTTAGAAGACTACGAGGAAAGGTTCCAACTTAGCTATAAATGGGCCAGGTGCACACTTGACCCTGAATCTCTAAAGCTGGTTCTGCTCCGAGGAGTCCCTGAAGACCTTCTCGATACCCTTCACATGCTAACTGGAGGAGACATTTACCAACTACCTTATGAGGACATAAAGACTGTGTTTAGAAACCACTCTAGGGCAGCCCGAAAAAGAGGTAGGGGGAATCCACTTTCAGCGAGTACTACCTTCTCCAAGCATGAGTTTGCTAATCAGATGGAAGACCTCAAAAGTGAGATGAGACAGACCATTGCCATGCAACTCGATACTTTTCGAATCCAACAAAAGAAAGAGGAAGCTGAGAGGGCTTTGGCCATTTTTTGTCCCAGATGTACGGGGAAGCACCCTAAGAACGAGTGTCCATTGCACTCAGTAGAGGTATGTTTTGTTTGTGAGGAGAACCACCCCACAAACCAATGCCCAACCTTACCCGGATTCAAAGCCATGTACCAAGGGACTGAGGCACCCACTGAACCTCTCTACTTCCTCAACCAAAGGAGGCCGCATGGACCCAGACCTTAACAGCAGGGGATGCAAGGGCCATCCCAAGCTTATTATAACCCCAACCAATCTGCTCACATGCCTTCTTGGGGTCCCCCTGCTCATCCTTCTTGGTCTGCAACTCCTCCGTGGTCTTATCCACCTTAATACCATACTCAACCCACTGCTCATTCCTTTCACTCACATGTCCAGCCACAGCCTCAGTGGAATTCCTCAGCCAGGGTGGAGGCCCCAATACAACTCTCCTCCCGCCATTCTGCCTCCACCACCGGCTCAGCCACAACCATTACCTCCTACTCGTCCAAGACAACCCTAGATGCCTGCTCAACCAAACCCGAACCCCAACAACCGACAGGCCCAACAGGTATACACTGGGGAGAAAACATGTCCTACCTATGTTGTGGAGATCCAGGAGATCAACCTGCGATCCAGGAAGACCCTTCCAGATCACCAACCTCCTCCCCCAGAGGACAAGGAAGAGAAACATGAAAGTGAACCCAAAGCCATTCCACCCTTTCCTGAGCGACTAACATTAACCACGTAACCAAACCCAGAGGAGACTGAACTTTTGGGAGAACTGAAATAGTTGTGTGTGAAAATACCACTTCTCCAAGCCATCAAATATGTACCGATATACAACAAATTGATTAAGGAGAAGTGTTTCAGGCACCCAGGCAGGCGAAAGAGAGATGCCTCGACTATCAATGTCATCGGACAACTGTACGATCTAATGTTGGGGCAAGTAATCTGTCCAAAGTATTTGGAACCTGGGAGTCCTGTAGTTGATGTCCACATCAATGGCACCATAATTCCCCATACCTTGATTGATCTAGGGGCTACCGTTAATGTGATGACCAGGGACACCATGCTTAAACTCAACCTTCAGAATTCCTTAAGGAAGACCTCGACAGTCCTGCAGTTGGCAGATCGCTCCACCGTGACTCCCGAAGGGATTGTGGAAGATGTCTTGGTCTTTGCTGACTCTTGGGAGTACCCTGTGGACTTCTTGGCCCTTCAGCCAAAGGCAAAGCTCACTGGATACCCCCTCATTTTGGGAAGACCTTGGTTAACCACTGCGGATGCTTACATCAGTTACCGAGCTGGAAGCATGACCATCAAGAATGGGCCTATGTCCAAGAAGCTAGTCCTATATCCTCCTGCCCAACCTCTGCTAGAACATGACTTACCACTCTGGTTGGAAGAAGGAGATGACAATGAGGTCTACTCTACACCATTGTGCACAGTAGAAACCACTAAGGGAGGTCCTCAAACCGAGGATGATTTGATTGAGACTTTGATTCAAAATCCACCTCCTAGTGCACTGTCCTTAGAGGAATTGGTGGAAGATACCCAAGCCAACACCTTAGTGGACCTCTGTGTGACTGATCCAACCTCTCCCAGAGTTAAGAATGTGGAGTTTGGTCCCGAAAGAACTTTAAATATCAGCTCCTCCCTATCCCCTTCCTAGGAGAAGGAGCTGTGTAGCTTACTGAAAAATCATTTAGATGCTTTCGCTTGGAGCTATAAGGAGATGAAAGGAGTCCATCCTTCGGTCTGTACCCATCACATCTACATTAAAGAAGATTGTAAACCGGTCAGGCAGCCTCAGAGGAGAATGAATCCAACCCTTAAAGACATTGTCAAAGAAGAATTGCAAAAATTATTGGATGCAGGATTCATCTACCCTATCTCCGATAGTGAGTGGGTCTCGCCTCTAGTGCTGGTGCCCAAAAAGAACGGGAAGTGGAGAATCTGTGTAGATTACCGAGAACTTAACAAAGCCACCAAGAAAGACCATTTCCCTTTGCCTTTCATAGATCAGGTGTTGGATGGACTGGCAGGAAAGAAGTTCTTCTCTTTCCTAGATGGGTTCAGTGGGTATAACCAGATCCAAATCAGCCCAGAAGACCAAGATAAAACCACCTTCACTTGTCCTTGGGGTACCTTTGCCTACCGAGTCCTTCCCTTTGGGCTATGCAATGCTCCTGCCACTTTCCAGAGAGTAGTATTGAGCATCTTTTCTGAGTTGGTCCATGATTCGGTAGAAATTTATATGGATGACTTTACACCTTCTGGGTCCAACTTCCAAGAAGCATTGACTAATCTGGGAAAAGTTCTAACCAAGTGCATTGAGATGAACCTGTCCCTCAGTCCCGAAAAATGTGAATTCCTGATAACTGAAGGGACCGTGCTAGGTCATACCATTTCTCGGCAAGGATTACAGGTGGATCCTAATAAAATTGCTATCATCCAAAAGGTCCCACCTCCTCAAAAGGTAAGAGATGTTCGGATTTTCCTAGGCTTAGCAGGATATTATCGAAGATTCATTAAAGAATTTAGCAAGCTAGCCTCGCCATTGTTTGGTCTCTTAGGGAAAGATGTTGAGTTTAAATGGACTGAAAACTGTCAAGGGGCACTGGATGAGTTGAAAGATAAGCTGGTGTCCACCCCGATCTTGAGAGGTCCAAACTGGGCCCTACCTTTCCACATCCACACTGATGCCTCGAAAAAAGCCATAGGGGTAGCCTTAGGACAAGTAGAGGAGAAACTCCCATATGCCATATACTTCGTCAGCAAAAACCTGTCCAAGGCAGAAATGAACTATACTGTATCCGAGAAAGAGTTCCTGGCTGTAGTCCATTCCCTAAACAATTTCAGACACTACATCACTAGCTATCAAACATTTGTACACACTGATCACGATGCAATTAGATATTTAATGAATAAGCCTGATGTCAATGCTCGTATCATTAGATGGTTACTTTTGTTGCAGCAATTTGATTTGACTATTGTCGACAAGCCAGGTAAGGAAAATGTTGTTGCTGACTTCTTGTCTAGATTGGACTTGCTTGCAGGTGAAGAAGGAATAGTGGATGACCAGATGCCAGATGAACATCTGTTTGCTATCTCAGTACTCTCTCCATGGTTTGCTGATATAGCAAATTACTTGGTCTCAGCACAGTTCCCTCTGCATCTATCCTCAAAGGAGAAGAGCATAATTGTAAGGAAGAGTGCCCCGTTCACTTGGATCGGGGGCAACCTATTTAAACTTGGCCCAGATCAGATCTTAAGACATTGTTTTAGGGAGGAGGAAGTCTTTGACATCCTCCTAACCTGTCATGACGGACCTTGTGGAGGCCACTTTGCAGCCAAAAGGACTGCCTTGAAAATTCTACAGGCAGGCTACTATTGGTTTACTCTTCATCAAGATGTCAGAAGATACATCAACCAGTGTGACCAATGTCAGAGGATGGGGAAACCGCTTTAAGGTGCCTCATTTCAGTTAGTCACTTTGTAGGTAGAAGTTAGCTAGTTTGTAGTCCGATTTTAGTCATTTTTTAGGCAGTAGGTTAGCTCTGCATTTCAGCACATTTTCAAGTTTTCCTTGTGGACAGTTTTTGGAATGTAGCTATTCTTTTGATCAATAAAGATGAATCCGGCTTTGCACCAGCTCTAAATCTCTCTTAGGAGGCTGTAGCTCTTGGGGTTGGGCCCATCTCAAGTGACCAGTACCTCCTTTGTTTACTTTTATGTGTTTTTGCTGCATTCTTAGAATAAAATCTGCTATTTAGATTTAAATATTGTTTTGTTATTTAGGTTGCTTTTGATGATAAAAAAAGGATTTTCATGTTCAGATTTAGTTGATAGATTAATAACAGAGAAGATCTTCAGAAAAAGGGCCATAAAGCACCTTTGATTTCACCTCTCCCTCAGTGGGATTAGGAGCTGGGATCAAGGTGACCTTGCTGCCACCAAAAACACTATCTTTGCTTCACCATGCAATCATTAGTGTTCGATTTTTAATTGCAGAAGTTGGTTACATGTTCAGATTCTTGATTGCTTCGTTGCATAGTTATTTCATCTGATTTCAGTACAAATAAACTTCTGTTCCATTTCTTTGCTGTTATCTAGGTCAGAATAGACTAACGTAACTAGGTCTTTGATTTTCCAAATCCTTGTTTGTTTCGTTTGAAAAACAACTTGCAGAGCACCTGTTATCCTTCTTTATCTGCCCATTCTCCATCAATCCCACCTGCTTCATCCTCTACTTAGAATCCTTGCCTTACGTTTTCCAAAAAGAGTGGTGGGCCCCAGTATTGCAGCAATAATGCTGCAACTCCTGGGACTCCCTTCTTTAATTTTATCAACCCGGTAGTTCGTAACAAACTTGGAAGCGACGATGCTATATGCACAAGTACTAGCTCTTGTCGCAGCTGTCACTTGGTCAGCTGGCACAAGTCCACTAGGAGCTTAAGCCAACTTCTATGAGCTCTGAGAAGAAGCTTTTTAACTGATGGATGAAAGCTAACTCAAAGAAGGCTGATCTACTTGCAGAAAGAAACTGGAAAGCTGAAAGGAAACGTAAACCCTAGCAAACCCTAATTTTACCAATTAGCCCTACTGATGCAAGAAAGAGGATGCAAGCTGCTGAAAGAGATGCCATTGACTTCTAGGAAGGTAAAATACATATGTCTAAGCTACTTCTACAGTAACATCTGAAAAAAACATCTTTTTATATTTTTGAATAAGTTGCCAGAATTATCATACATGCGATTTAACTGTTTTTGATTGTGCAGAGGTGGATTGGCGAGAGGAAATGCTTGGAGGAGATCGGGAAGGTTCAGAGAGGGCCTAAGGGGTCCCTAACACCCTTCCAGAGAGTTTCACAGAGTTTGGCTATCAAGAAACCTCATTCGTGAGCCTCTACAGGAAGTCTGCAGGGGTTCTACAAGATGTTCTGGAATTTCTACAGGATGTCTGTAATTTTTCTACAGGATGTTCAGAAATGGGATTTTAGAGGATGGATGGAGGAAGAAAGATGAAGGAGTGGGTATGGAGGTGAGATAAGGGTGTGAGGAGGTCCAGGACTTGGGGAATGGAGCTGAGAAGTGGCGAGGATGGTTGGATTTGTTCAAGGAGAGGTAGAGCAATGTTGCACAACAATATGGGAATTTAGGGCAGAGTGAGCAAATGGCAAACGTAAGGCAAGGATTCTAAGTAGAGGATGAAGCAGGTGGGATTGATGGAGAATGGGTAGATAAAGAAGGATAACAGGTGCTCTGCAAGTTGTTTTTCAAACGAAACAAACAAGGATTTGGAAAATCAAAGACCTAGTTATGTTAGTCTATTCTGACCTAGATAACAGCAAAGAAATGGAACATAAGTTTATTTGTACTGAAATCAGATGAAATAACTATGCAACGAAGCAATCAAGAATCTGAACATGTAACCAACTTCTGCAATTAAAAATCGAACACTAATGATTGCATGGCAAAGCAAAGACAGTGTTTTTGGTGGCAGCAAGGTCACCTTGATCCCAGCTCCTGATCCCACTGAGGGAGAGGTGAAATCAGAGGTGCTTTATGGCCATTTTTCTGAAGATCTTCCCTATTATTAATCTATCAACTAAATCTGAACATGAAAATCCTTTTTTTATCATCAAAAGCAACCTAAATAACAAAACAAGATTTAAATCTAAATAGCAGATTTTATTCTAAGAATGTAGCAAAAACACATAAAAGTAAACAAAGGAGGTACTAGGCACTTGAGATGGGCCCAACCCCAAGAGCTATAGCCTCCTAAGAGAGATTTAAAGCTGGTGCAAAGCTGGATTCATCTTTATTGATCAAAATAATAGTTACATTCCAAAAACTGTCCACAAGGAAAACTTGAAAATGCGCTGAAATGCAGAGCTAACCTACTGCCTAAAAAATGACTAAAATCGAACTACAAACTAGCTAACTTCTGCCTAGAAAGTGACTAATTGAAATGAGGCCCTAAGCCCTCTTATTTATACAAATTGAGGACCCCAACAACCCTCCTAAACTTTAGGAACTCGGCTGCCAAAACTTGTAGTTAATCAGCACTTTTACTAGCACTTGCTCAGCTGCCCTTGTGATAATTGATTTGGTGGCCCTTGAACTCCGAGCTGATGGTGGAGAATTTGAGGTAAGGACCCATAAATGAAGGGGAAACCTTCCTACAAATCCTCTCCCTTGTTCTTCCACGAATTTGGCTGCCAAGTGCTCATTAAAACCTTTGATTTTGTTTCAAAATTGACTAAAAATTTACACAAAGCACCCATTAGACTTGTTGGCATAATGACTAACCCAATTCACTCTATTAGCATAAATATAATAAAAACATGCAATAAACTAATGAGAATGGTGGATTAAGTCGAATTAGGAGGTTGAATGAGCCCATATAATTATCCATTTTTGGGGCTCATCATCACCCCCCTACTGAAAGTGTTGCTCATCCTCTGAGCAACCAATCTATCTCCTCATCTTTGATGGCCTTGGTGGCCTCCCTATCATGCCAAGCTTCTGAAGTTATGTCCTCTTCTCGATCATGAAACCATGCTTTTCTCTCTGCTTCTTCCCATTGCCTGTGCTCCTTTTCCTAGAGAACTCTCAGCTTCCTGTAGAACTGTCTCAGCATCCTATAGAGAGGCCTTTGTGTCCAACATTTTCATTCTTTCTCTCCAGGTGGATGTCTTCGGGCTTCCTCGTTCATAGGTGATGGATGTCCTTGAGGGATACCTCTCCTTTTATGTAGCTGGGGTGTCTACAATTGTGATTGGCTCTTTTGACAGTGGCTGGGGTTTGCCAGTTTTTATCCGCATGCTCCTTCTTGCCTTAAAATACATGGAAGGCTCCCTCTTTTGCTTCCGTTTTTGCTTTGGAGATGTGCTTAGGGCAGCCAGCACTGCTGACGCCTCCCTGGCCAAAATCTCAGGTGATTTCTCCCTTTGCTGCTCCATTTCCAGACTTCCTGTAGAAAGTCCTGTGTTGACTGTTTTCTGGCTTCCTGTAGAAACTATTTTCACTGTTTTGGTTTGCTTAGCTGGGGGTGCCTTCCCTTTTAATTTTGCTGTGGTTGTCTTGGTTGTGTCCTCACTTGCTTGGACTTTTTCAGTCCTCTCTTCCCTGCTCTGCAATCGTTTCTCCCTTGGTGTTTGTGCCTGCGTTCCACCCACAGTTTTGGGCTCAGCAGCTTGGCCTTTCTCTTGTTTCTCTTCTTGCTCTTTCTGTGGTGGTCTGTCCTGGGTTTCCTTACCCTTAGCTTTCTCTTCCGCCTCAATGTGTTCCCTGTCTTCACTGCTGGATGAAGTGTAAGTTCACACAACAACCTGAAATGATAACCATGGATAATGCTGAATTATGAATCCCCCTGGCATGGTGAGAGTGCTCCCTTTTTCTTATGCTTTGGTCAGAAACGGAAATGTTGTTTATAGTTTCCCCCTGGACTCAAGGAAGAATTCCTCGGCTGTTTGATATCAATGAACAACAATTCCCTGGTTATAATGTTGTTGCTGCCCAAAACTCGACTGTCAAAAGGGAATTAGGCTCTCATAGATAGAGTGCAGAGCTTAATTTTCATCCCCAACCACATAAAAGTCACATTCTTTATGCACAGGTTAGCCCTTACAGTGGTTTATCGTTTCTACAGAAGGAATTTGTTAACAAGAACTGTGGAGGAGAATTTTGACACAAAATCGACTGAGAAATTCCGTGCCACACACAGGTAGCTGCTATTTTTTTGACTCACAGGCAGACTTGTTTCATACTTTCTTATTCAAAACAGTTTAATTCACCGCCTTTCGAACGTATCATGCATGGAAGAGTGTTTTTTCAAGCCTACCTCTCTCAGAACTCCAAACTCGATGAAGAAAAGTCCAGGCTTCTCTGCTTCAGAAGGATATGTCGTACTTCCTGTAGAACGTCTTCCTGTAGAACGCCCCTGCGCCTCTGAGCGAGCCCGATACGCAGCAGAATCTTGAACTAAGCTGAAAAGCTTGTGGAGGACGACGGGTTAACAGATTGTGGGAGCAGAGGACACGTACTTCGGCTAAGAACATTGCAAGTGCAAATTAATCAGCAGGTTGTGAGAGTCAGCTGAGTATTCTTTAATTGCTGCGTGATTTGCGGTGAGGGAGTGAAGCGGCCAACATGTGCGCTGGCCCATGCAGACGGCGGTGCTGTCACGAAACATCCTGTTTCCTACCTGTGATCACTCCATCAATTACATCGAAGGTAAAACAGTCACCATTACTTGTTTCCCGATTTCCTCCTGAGATGGCTGAGCGCACGTGTCTCATTCACCCACCGAGCACTGTTGAACTGGATGAGGGTGTCCAGTTAGCTGGCCACTGATTTTTTAATCCCAACCATCTCATTGCTCATGCAATTTCCAAATTACATTCATGCAATCAGAGGAATGAGTTTTAGTCACGTACCTGGAAGTCGAATGGTTGCTGTGAGGTGTTGTGGCCTTCCATTCGCTGCATGCACTGGTTTCTGTGGTTGCATGGTGGCTTGGTTGCTGATTCATGGCTATTTTTTCTTGTGCAGGTATCCTCTGGCCGGATCCATGCTATAGGAGCTGGCTTCACGTTCAGATCTGCACCCTCAAGCTGCTGATGTCGAATTTTCACAGGACCGAAACTTGTTTTCGCCATTGCTCCCGAACGATAGATCGGATCGATCTGAAACTTGCTGAGCATGTTCCTATCATCATTATGCACCTCCCATAGCAAAATTGCGATCAATGGATGCACAGATTTCGAGAAAAATGGAAAATGGCTGAAGATTACAGAGATCAATTTCTCGGAAACCGTGCATCAAAATCGGCTGAAACTACTTGGGTAGGCTACTATCACCCATGTGCATCTCCCCATGAAACAGGTTTTGAAACGGATGCACAGATATGGAGAAAATGCAAAAATGGCTGAAGGTGATGGAGGCTAGTTTCTTGGAAACCGTGCACCGGAATGGGCTGAAATTGCTCGGGCATGTTGCCATTGTCCCTATACAACTCCCCCTGTAACAATTTTGCAAATGGATGCACGGTTTTCAAGCTAGGGAAAAAACAAATTCTGTTCTATGTATTTTTTCTTCAAAGCATTCTGCAAGTTTTTGCATGGTAGAAAAAATGAGCTTGGGCTGTGATGCAGGCATGGAGATGATGGAGGAGGAGTTTGAAGATAGCAGGAGGACTTCTGAACCCTTGAGGAAGCTAGCATGTTCGCAAACTACCTTTTTGAAATCCATTTCTAGCTTCCTTTAATTTCTACATGAACTTCCTGTAGAAGCACAATGAGGTGGAAAAAATGATGGAGATAGGAGAGGGATGGAAACAGGGGCGCTTGTAGGCCTAACCAACAGATTCCAACCATCAGATTCCCTTTTAAAATTGAATTTGGTTCGTTCGAAGGTTCTACAGGATGTTTCAGAACTTCCTGTAGAAGCGCCTGGAACTTCCTGTAGAAAACCCTGGAACTTCCTGTAGAAAGCCAAATCTTGACCTGAATGTGACCAAATCCTAGGGGAGATGAGTGGCTATGGAGGGAGTGTCTGAAGGGGTGTCCTGAAGCCTGGTACGGACTCCTGTCCTCGTTTTGCGTGCCCCTCTTTTCCTGCAAAGTATTCACTGCAACCTGCAATTTTTCACAGAGATTAGTCCTGCTTTCTTTTTTCTTTTTTTCTTTTTTTTTTGAAAATAACTAGGGCGCCTCATGGAGGTTTTCACCCTAATTGCCTGCCTTGGGCACCTCCAAGGGAGGTTTTCATCGAGGGATCTTATTCTCTTTTTCTTTTCTCTTTTTTTTCTTCCTTTTTTCAACCCATTGACCGCCTCGTGGAGGTTTTCAATCAATGAGCCAATCTAAGGCGCCTCCGAGGAGGTTTTCACCTTAGATTTTTCCTCTTATTTCCATTTTTCCATTTTTTCTTTTTTCTTTTTTTCTACCCTACCCTACTTGAAAAACAAAATTCTTTTCAAGTATAAGAATACTTCCAATGGAGCCATGTGCACATCGAGATTAGAGACAAGATGATGTGGAGGCTTGAAATGCATGCTTTGACAGCTATCCAGATTTCAGAGACCAAATGATTTGACTTTGAAGGGATCAAACATAGCTGAAGAAGAGAGTACTGCTGCAACTTAGTGACCGTTTGGAACCATGTCTCAATATAGCTTTGATATCCTTGGTCCTTTTGCTGATCTGGATCATTCTCCATATCTTCTTCTATCATGACCTTCACATCTTCCTCTTTGTGCTGATTTTTCTCTTGACTACATGGAGGGTTTGATGGTAACCATGAGGGAGCTTTCTTGATTTCTGCTTCTGATGTTTTCTCTTCATCAAGTGCAGCCCATGGTGCTTTGATCTCCTCTTTTGAATCTTCTTTTTCCTTTGGTCCTTCAATGTTGTCAATATAATCTCTGCTTTGCAACACTCTTCCTGAGCTATGGTGAAGATCATTGAGCTCAAGAGGAGTCATTTGGACATGTTGTGTCTCAGCATTGCAATTGTGTTGAGCTACTCCAATGGACAGGTTTGGAAATGGTGGTATGGGTAGCTGAGTGGGGGCGTATATTTGAGATGGATGTGGATGGGGTTGTGGTTGGGCAGGCATTTGGGGCTGCCTTGGTGGAGGAGGAGGCGATGGTTGCGGTTGAGCAGGTGGTGGAGGCAAAGGAGTGGGAGGAGAGTTGTACTGGGGCCTCCACCTTTGATGAGGTGCATTCCACTGAGGCTGTGGCTGAGCATAAGAGTGAAATGAATGAGCAGCTGGTTGGGCATAATATGGAGATGGATCTGACCAAGGAGGGGGTGTGGACTAGGAAGGATGAGCAGGGGGACCCCAAGAAGGCATGGAAGTGGCTGGATAGAGGTCGTAATAGGTCTGGGATGTCCCTTGCATTCCCTGCTGGTAAGGTATGGGTCCATGTGGCCTCCTTTGGTTCAGATAATAGAGTGGTTCAATGGCTCCTTTTGCCCTCTGATATGCAGCTTTGATTCCGGGCAAGGAAGGGCACTGATTCGTAGGATGGTATTCTTCACAGACGAAACACACTTCTAGGGAGTGCATTGGACATTCGTTCCTAGGATGCTTTCTAGTGCACCTAGGACAAAAGATGACCAAAGCCCTCTTGGCTTCCTCTTGCTTCCTTTGGATCTGTAGGGTATCGAGTTGCATGGCAAGAAATTGCCTCATCTCGCTCTTGAAATCTTCCATCTGATTTGAAAATTCGTTTTTGGATAAGGTACTACTCCCAACATTTCTGCTTGTAGCCATTTGCTCCAGAGGAGTGTTTTCTTCTTCTTCTTCCCTTGAGGTTCTTCAAATATGTCTTGCTGTCCCCCTAAGGGTTCTTTACTCACAGCCATCGAAGAAGAGAGAAGGTTGGTTGTGTGAAGCAGTGGGGGTGTTGTGCAATCACTTTTCTGAATTATCTTTACTCCTACAAGGCATGAAAGGAAATCTTTTTGGTTGATTTTTTCTTTTTTTCTGCTTGTACCTGTAAAAACTAAAATAGATTGAACTGCAACTAACTATCTTGCTGAAATGAAAATGCGGAATTGAAATGAAAGCAGGAAAGGACTAATCTATTTTGCTGAAATCAAATTGCGAGAATGAAATGCTAGACTACGCTTGCAGAATTGAAATTCTATTCTACGCTTGCAGAATTGAAATCGCGGAATTGAAATGCTAATCTATGAAAGCGGGAAATACTAATCTACCTTTGCAGAAACGAAATTGCATAATGGAAATGAAATAAACTACTTAGCAGAAGGTTGTAGTGGAAAATAGAAGAAAATACCATGTCAGTAAAGATGTTGGACACAAAGGCCTCTCTACAGGATGCTGAGACTATTCTACAGGAAACATTGGCTAGGCTGAACGAGACCGAAGCAATGGAAGGTGAGGCAGCTAAATCACCACAAGAGGAAGAAAAGGTGCAGAACATTGTGGAACCTAGCCCCCAGCCCAGCTTGGGCTCCTACTATAACTTCTTAGAGGCCGGAAAGATCATTCCTAAAAAATTCACAGTGCCACTTTTCCTTGCACTAGAAGAAGAGAGAGTGAGGACCCACACTTGGATGAAAATCGCTAAGTCCAAGGGTGTGGCGGATATAGGTCCTCTGGAGGAACAACTCAAAGAGGCAAGGAGGGAATTGGCTATGGTACGACATGTGGAGAGCAGCCAGCGGGTCAAGCTACAGGAAGAAAATGAGCTGCTTAGACAGTAGCTACAATTACAGGGACAGAGGAAGGAAGACAGGCCTCATATCTTGGGAGAACAACAGCAACAGGAGGAGCCCACAATAGCCAAAGATACCCTTGATGAACAGAAGAGAAAGGAAGGGATGTAGACTGAAATTGAGACATTGAATTGACAGCTACAGGAAAAAGAATTGGAGACACAGTCTCTGAAACAGTAGGTACAAGAAAAGGAGGCCCAACTGGCCTGCATGGCCAGCTAGGCAATGGAAGCTCTGCAGTGTAGGCATCCTACCAAATCCTATTCCCTATACCTCAAGGATCAGTGGTTACAGTTTCAGATCAATACCCTGGCCCAAAGGGGCATCACCCCATTCCAAAATTATCATCAGTTTGCAGCTCTATGTGGCAGTAGTTCATCTGAGGATAGGGCCAAATTATCAGAGTTCTACTTGCACAACTTCGCCCTTCCGAACATGAACGCATGGGATCCCAACACGGTGATAGGAGATGTCCAGCGTATGGCCATGGCCTCTTGGATGAGCCATGAGGAGAAGATAGCAGCAGAGGTCTGTAGTATCATAGGCAGAGAGCTCAGTGAGCCACTTATGATCATAGTAGTGCCGGATGACCCCTCAGCAGTGATAAGCGCCTACAAGCACTTGGCCAACAGTCCTCAGGAGCTACCGAAATACATTGAGCAACATGCTCAAGCCATTGCCCACTTTGAGGACATGGAAAGACTGTTGGGAGAAAACTGCATGCATGCTTGCACAAGGCGGTGGAACACACTGCCTCACAGCTTGAAGATAAAAGAATACCACTCTCCCACCAGGATGAGGGAAGCCTTGGCAAGGGTACCTCTCTACAAACAATTGATGTAGAATTTGCAGGCCAATTGGATTGGCCTGAAATTCAGTCCTCCTTTACTTTTTGGATTGCTAGAAGGGGTGAAGGAAGAGGAAGAAGGTAGACAATGGGAGGAAGTGGAAAGGAAGGCAGGATTCCACGACCGGGAAGAGGATATCACCGCAGAGACCTGGGACGTGAGGGAAGCGATCAAAGCCATAAATGATGATGAGCAAGACTAGTTGCCCGGTCATGCCATATCTTCCTCTGGAGTTGAACTACTTCTGAGTGGAGGAGGGCCTGCATTCTCTGTTCATCAAATCCATTCAACTGCAATAATATTTCATGTTGAGCATGGCTGAGATATAGGTCCAGCTGAGATGCCACCTTCAATGTATTGTACTAAAACTCTATGGACAACAAAGCTTTCTTCTCGTAGACCAGCTCATAAGGTGTGAAACCGGTTGTAGTCTTCCAAGTGGTGTTGTAGGCCCAGGTGGCCTCAACCAGGCGATCTGCCCAATCCTTTCTGCTGCTGCTCACAACCTTAGTCAAAATCCCTTCCAATGCTCTATTAGTGACTTCCACCTACCCATTTGCTTGAGGATGATAGGGGGTGGAAGTCTTGTGCTTGATCTTGTGATGAGCGAGCAAATCTTCAATCAGGTTGGAGGTGAACTGGCTTCCTTGATAGGTTGTTAACAAGGAAAAAGCTTCAAAAAAGGGCCATCAAACCCCTCTGATTTCACCTCTCCCTTAGTGGGATCAGGAGCTGGGATCAGGGTGACCTTGCTGCCCACAAAAACACTGATTTTGCTTTGCCATGCAATCACTAGTGTTTGATTTTCTTTTGTAGAAGTTGGTTACATGTTCAGATTTTTGCTTGCTTAGTTGCATAAGTTAGTATACATGGTTTCATTGCAGTTCAAACTTCTGTTCATTCTCTTTACTGACAGCTAGATCAGATTAGGTCAACGTGACTAAGTCTTTGTTTTTACAAGTCTTCGTCGGTTCAGTTGGAAAAACGACTTGCAGAGCACCTGTACCACTTCTCTATCTGCCAATACTCCATCAAACCCATCTGATCCATCCCTCAGCTCAGCTTCTAGCCTTACGTTTGCCATTTGCTCACATAACCCTAGTTTTTGTGCATCATTGCTTCAGTCCTCCTTGAACAAATCCAGCCATCTGCATCTGTCCTCAACTCCATCCACCAAGACCTGGACCACCTCCAACCCTTATCCTACCTCCATACCCACTCCTTCATCTTTCTTCATCCATCCATCCTCCAAAATCCCATTTCTGAACATCCTGTAGAAAAGTTACATACATCCTATAGGAAATCACAAACATCCTGTAGAACCCCTGCAGACTTCCTATAGAAGCTCACGAATGAGGTTTCTTGATAGCCAAACTCTGTGAAACTCTCTGGAAGGGTGTTAGGGACCCCTTAGGCACTCTCTGAACCTTCCCGACCTCATCCAAGCATTTCCTCTTGCCAAGCCACCTCTGCACAGTCAAAACAGTCAAATCGCATGCATGATAATTCTGGCAACTTATTCAAAAATACAAAAGATGTTTTTTTCATATGTTACTGTAGAAGTAGCTTAGATACATGTATTTACCTTCCTAGAAGTCAACGATATTTCTTTTAGTAGCTTGCATCCTCTTTCTTGCATCGGTAGGGATAGCTGGTAAAATTAGGGTTTGCTAGGGTTTACGTTTCCTTTCAGCTTTCCAGTTTCTTTCTGCAAGCAGATCAGCTTTCTTTGAGTTAGCTTTCTTCCATCAGTTAAAAAGCTTCTTCTCAGAGCTCATAGAAGTTGGCTTAATCTCCTAGCGGACTTGTGCCAGCTGACCAAGTGACAGCTGCGGCAAGAGCTAGTACTTGTGCATACAACACCGTCACTTCCAAGTTTGTTACGAACTACAGGGTTGATAAAAGTAAAGAAGGGAGTCCCAGGAGTTGCATTAGGGAGGAGGAAGTCTTTGACATCGCCCTAACCTGTCATGACGGACCTTGTGGAGGCCACTTTGCAGCCAAAAGGACTGCCTTCAAAATTCTACAGGCAGGCTACTATTGGCCTACTCTTCATCAAGATGTCAGAAAGATATATCAGCCAGTGTGATCGATCTCAGAGGATGGGGAAACCGACTCCAAGGGATGAAATGCCTCTCCAACCTCAAGTGACCTTCGAGCCATTTGAGAAGTGGGGCATGGATTTTGTGGGTCCTATCAACCCTCCTTCAAAGCAATGGTTTTACATCATTGTGTGCACCGACTATTTGACCAAGTGGGCAGAAACAAAGGCAATCAAAGCAGCAACGGAAGAAAAGGTGGCTGAGTTTTTGAGGGAAAATATCTTCTACAAGTATGGCTACCCAAGAGAGTTAGTCACAGATCAAGGAAGCCAGTTCACCTCCAACCTGATTGAAGATTTGCTCGCTCATCACAAGATCAAGCACAAGACTTCCACCCCCTATCATCCTCAAGAAAATGCGCAGGTGGAAGTCACTAATAGAGCATTGGAATGGATTTTGACTAAGGTTGTGAGCAGCAGCAGAAAGGATTGGGCAGATCGCCTGGTTGAGGTCACCTGGGCCTACAACACCACTTGGAAGACTACAACTAGTTTCACACCTTATGAGCTGGTATACGGGAAGAAAGCTTTGCTGTCCATAGAGTTCGAGTACAATACATTGAGAGTGGCAGCTCAGCTGGACCTAGATCTCAGCCATGCTCAACGTGAAAGATTATTGCAGCTGAATGGATTAGATGAATAGAGAATGTAGGCCCTCCTCCACTCAAAAGTAGTTCAACTCCAGAGGAAGATATGGCATGACCGGCACCTTAATGAAAATCAATTCTAGCCGGGAGATTGGGCGCTATTGTATGACTCAAGATACAAGGATTTCAAAGGAACGCTGAGGACAAGATGGTTAGGACCATATACAGTGGAGAAATGCAATGACAATGGTTCAGTCCTTATCAGGACCATTGATGAAGAAGCCATCCCCATGCTTGTCAATGGGCATTGATTGAAAATCTACAAGAAACCCCTTTCAAGGCAGGAGTTCATTGAAACTGTGGAAAAATCAGTGCTGGTAGTAGAGCAGGGTTCTGCCTCTATTCCAGCCACACCTTGATCATCAAAAAAAGAAAAAAAAGAAAAAGAAAAAGAAAAAAAGGGAATAAAAATATCCCTGGGTGAAAACCTCGCTGAGGCGCCCAGGGTAGATAGTGAGGGTGAAAACCTCATGGAGGCGCCCCAGCTATCTCTCAGAAAATAAAGAAATGGAATAAAAAAGATCCTTGGGCGAAAACCTCTCTGAGGCGCCCAGGGTAGATAGTGGGGGTGAAAACCTCATGGAGGTGCCCCTGCTGTCTCTCAAAAAGAAAAAAGAAAAAAGAAAGAAAAAAGAAAAAGAAACAGGTCTAATCTCTGGAATTATTGCAGGTTGCAGGGAATACAGTGCAGATAAAGAAGGTCGCACAAAACGAGGATAGGGGTCCATACCAAGCTACCAGACATCCTCACAGACACCCCCTCCATGGCCACTCACTTTTTCCAGGATTTGAACACATTCGGGTCGAGATTCAACCTCCTACAGGAAGTTCTCAGCTTTCTACAGGAAGTTTTGGGGCTTTCTACAGGAAGTTTCGCATTTCTACAAGAAACATCCTGTAGAGCCTTCGGGCAGGCCAAAGTCAATTTTGGAAAGGGATTTAAAGCTTGAAGTCTGTTGATGAGACCTGCTGCCACTTCTCTCTTCCATCCATCACTGGTTTCATCTCTTTCCACCGCTATTACAACAATCTGGTCCTGTATTCCTGCACAATCATGCAAAGAGTCCTGTTTTCCTCAGATTGCAATTTTTTTTTTCAAGGGACAAATCAAGTACATGAAGGCCTCGCACACTCTACCTGTTAAAGCTTCATCAGGACCCTTCAATCGTGAATGCAACCCTGCTCGTTTCAGCATGCAGCCCAGGAGGAGAAGCAGCTACAGGATGTCCTACAGGAATCCTGTTGCACCTGATCCGCCTGGAATACACACTATGGAGTTAAAAGCAGTTGAAATCAACGCAGGAGGCATGCAACCAACTCCGCTTGAATGTAAGTTGAGAAAAGACAGAGCCGTGCATGCAACGTTCACCACTAGTGGATCGGGTCCCGAAGCCTTGCATGCAACATCAGCCAATGAACGAAGGAATTCCAGCGCCTGTGCACGAAGCAGCAGTGAGCAAAGCCATCGTTCCACATCCGGAAACCTGCAGAGCACGTCCACGACCACACAGGTAAGTGCCTAACCTTATTTCGTCAAATTGCATAGACTATACTATGAAAATTGCATGTTTGTGAATGGTGTGGATTGAACAAATTCGGTGGCCAGTCAACTGGCCACCCACAGTTAGTCGAATGGCCTCGTGGGATTTGAACGAGCTCGGTTACGCTCAAATTCGCCAAAGGGACGTGGAGCCGACACGTGGGAAGTGTACAGTCGAGGAAAATTGGCGGATTTGCAGGAAAATCAACGGATTTGCAGTGAAATCGACGGATGGGCAGTGATGACGGCGCGTAATGGAAGAGATAGAAAAATGGCTGTCAGAGACACGCCGGAGAATGATGGCCATGACATTGGCCAACGGGTCAGCCTGGACACCTCACCCCCATGCCATGAATTGCACCATAATTCAAAATCCTTCGGCCATAACACTCACATTAACCACTGTCATTTACTCTTGCAACCGATTTTCAATAACGTACGCATCCTCCTCCTCTGCGGTTTGTTAGCCCGAGCTTCTCGGCTCGTTTCAAACTCCTCCCGCGTCCTAGGCTTGCTTAGAAGCGTCGTGACATCCTCCAGAAGCTGGCAAAGCTCTCTACAGGAAGGAGCTCTACAGGAAGCACAACATAGCCTCCCGGAGCAGAGAAATACGGATCTTCTGTGTTGGAATTGGAGTTTCGAAGAGAGGTAGGCTCGAAAAACGCCATACCCATGCATGATATTTCGAAAGGTGGTAAATTAAATTGTTTGGAGTAGGGAAAGTTAAAACAAGTCTGCCTGTGGGTCAAGAATGGTGGTTTGCCTGTATGATACACAGAATTTCTTTCAAATGATGCTGCGTCACATTCTCCTCCACGGTTCCTGTTAACAAATTTCTCCTATAGAAATGATAAACCTCTGTAAGGGCTGATCTGTGCATAAAAAAATGTGACTTGTATGTGATGGGTGTGAAAATTAAGCTCTGCACTCTATCTGTGAGAGCCTAATTTTCTTTTGGCAGTTGAGTTTTGGGCAGCAGCAGCATTATAACCAGGGATTGGTGAAAAGGGAGATACAAAGATCTGAGAAACTCTGTCCTGAGAATCAAAGGAGGAAACCATACACAGAATTCCCCTTCTGATCAGAACACAAGCCAAAACAAAGCATTTTCACCATGCCAGGAGGGTTTATCATAAAGGAACCCTCGGATTCTTGGAAATTGTGAGAAAACCCTGAGGTGGTAGACCTATTTACTCGTGCCAATTGGATGACTTTTTGTGATAGAATTCAAGGTCATGATGATGAGGTAACAGAAGAGTTCTTAATGTCTCTGTAGCCCAAATCCAAGATACTGGCCACTGTAAATTTCAGAGGATTGACCTTAAAACTCACCCCACAACTCATTAGTCGAGTCACTGATTTGCCATTGGGGATACCCTGGAGTAAAGAGGAGAGGGCATTGGGCCAAAAAGCCAAAAAGGCATTCTTCCTACCAGAAGAACAGTTTTCAGAGGATAAAAATGGGGTCCGGAGAGCCAGCCTACATCCATTTTGGAGCGAGGTCAGCCTTCAAATCATGAAATACATTACCTGTGAGGGGCGGTTCAGTATTGTATATGGTTATCACTTTCGGTTGTTAACTGAACTCAGGCATAAGATGGATTTACCCACAGAAAAAAAGTTAAGCCTCCCATATTTCCTCCTACAATCATTGATGGAGTGTGGCACAAAAATGAAGGAAGGGACACCAGACCAGATGGCTCATCATGGGCTTATCAAGCTTCTAGTAGAAGATGCCCTCCATACCTATACTGTCCCTCTATCCTGGGAGATTTTCCGCAATATGTCCAAGAATGATGATATCTAGATTCTGGCCGAGGAACTCACTTCATCCAGCAGTGAGGAAAGGGAGCACATTGAGGCAGAAGAGAAAGCCAAGGGTAAGGAACCCCAAGACAGACCACCACAGAAAAAGCAAAAAGAGAAACAAGAGAAGGGCCAAGCTGCTGAGCCCAAAACTGTAGGTGGAATAAAGGCACAAACGCCAAGGGAGAAACGGTTGCAAATCAGGGCAGAAAGGACTGAAAAAGTCCAAGCAAGTGAGGGCACATCCAAGGAAACCACAACAAAATTGAAGGAGAAGGCACCCCCAGCCAAGCAGGCCAAAACAGTGAAAACTGTTTCTACAGGAAGCCCGAAAACTGCTTCTACAGGAAGACAGAAAACAATCAGCACAAGACTTTCTACAGGAAGTCTGAAGACAGAGCAACAGAGGGAAAAATCACTGGAAATTTTAGCTAGGGAGGCAGCAGCTGTGCTGGCCACCCTAAGCACATCTCCCAAGCAGAAGGGGAAGCGAAAGAGGGAGCCTCCCCTGTATTTTAAGGCAAGAAGGAGTGTGAGGATTAAGACTGGTAGACCCTAGCCACCGTCAAAAGAACCAATCACAATTGTAGACACCCCTACCACACAAAAGGAGAGGTCCCCCTCCAAGGCATCCATCACTTATGAACGGGGAAGCCCGAAGACATCCACCTAGAAAGAGAGAATGAAGATGTTGGACACAAAGGCCTCTCTACATGATGTTGAGACTATTCTACAGGAAACACTGGCTAGGATGAAGGAGACTGAAGCAATGGAAGGTGAGGTAGCTAAATCACCACAGGAGGAAGAAAAGGTGGAGAACATTGTGGAACCTAGCCCCTGGCCCAGCTTGGGCTCCTACTATAACCTCTTAGAGGCCGGAAAGATCATTCCTCAAAAAATCACAGTGCCACTTTTCCTTGCACTAGAAGAAGAGAGAGTGAGGACCCACACTTGGATGAAAATCGCTAAGTCCAAGGGTGTGGCAGATATAGGTCCTTTGGAGGAACAACTCAAAGAGACAAGGAGGGAATTGGCTATGGTAAGACATGTGGAGAGCAACCAGTGGGTCAAGCTACAAGAAGAAAATGAGCTGCTTAGACAGTAGCTACAATTATAGGGACAGAGGAAGGAAGACAGGCCTCATATCTTGGGAGAACAACAAAAGGAGGAGCCCACAACAGCCAAAGATACCCCTGATGAACAAAAGAGAAAGGAAGGGATGCAGATTGAAATTGTGACACTGAATCGACAGCTACAGGAAAAAGAATTGGAGACACAGTCTTTGAAACAACAGGTACAAGAAAAGGAGGCCCAACTGGCCTGCATGGCCAGCTGGGCAATGGAAGCTCTGCAGTGTAGGAAGCCTGCCAAATCCTATGCCCTATACCTCAAGGATTAGTGGTTACAGTTTCAGATCAATACCCTGGCCCAAAGGGGCATCGTCCCATTCCAAAATTATCATCAGTTTGCAGCTCTATGTGGCAGTAGTTCATTTGAGGATAGGGCCAAATTATCAGAGTTCTACTTGCACAACTTCGCCCTTCCAAACATGAATGCATGGGATCCCAACACGGTGATAGGAGATGTCCAGCTTATGGCCATGGCCTCTTGGATGAGCCATGAGGAGAATAGAGCAGCAGAGGTCCGTAGTATCATAGGCAGAGAGCTCAGTGAATCACTCATGATCAGAGTAGAGCCGGATGACCCCTCAGCAGTGATAAGCGCCCACCAGCACTTGGCCAACAGTCCTTAGGAGCTACTGGAATACATTGAGCAACATGCTCAAGCCATTGCCCACTTTGAGGACATGGAGAGACTGTTGGGAGAAAACTGCATGCATGCCTGCATAAGGCGGTGGAACACACTGCCTCACAGCTTGAAGATAAAAGAATACCACTCTCCCACTAGGATGAGGGAAGCCTTGGCAAGGGTACCTCTCTACAAACAGTTGATGCAGAATTTGCAGGCCAATTGGATTGTCCTGAAATTCAGTCCTCCTTTACTTTTGGGATTGCTAGAAGGGGTGAAGGAAGAGGAAGAAGGTAGACAATGGGAGGAAGTGGAAAGGAAGGCAGGATTCCACGACCGGGAAGAGGATATCACTGTAGAGGCCTGGGACGTGAGGGAAGCAATCAAAGCCATAAATGATGATGAGCTGGACTAGTTGCTCAGAGGATGAGCAACCCATTTAGCAGGGGGGTGATGATGAGCCCCGAATTGGGTAACTTATTGGGCTCATTTTGGCTAATTGTCCTTGTTCAATCCTCCATTTTTCATAGATTATGTATGTTTTTCTAGTATGTTTTTGTTATTTGAACGAATAAGGGTGGTCACTCTACCAAGGAGGCTAATACGTGGTCATTTCAGGTTTTTTGGACAAATTTTGGAGAAAAACCAAGCAATTATGGCCCAGGTGACAACCAAGCTTGAGGTGAGGATTCGTAGGGAGGTTGTCTGTGGCATTAAATGGCCCTTCCTCGAAATCTCCACCCTCAACTCCAAGCTCAACAGGCCACCAAAATGAGTTCTAAAGGCAGCCAAGTAGCTTTGGGAAGAGTGTCTATTTACTAACAGTTGGAACAGCCGAGTCCCTTGAATCTAGGAGGGCTGATAGCCCCCTCGTATTGTATAAATAGGAAGGCCTCAACATTCGTAGTTTACTTTTGGAACTGTTGGTATTTGCACTATAGTGCTGTCCTTTTTCAGCTCGTTTTTCTTAGCTACTGCTGTACAACTTTCTTGTGATAATTATTTTTGGGTAATGAGAAGCAGCTTTACTTGGCATCAGATCTGAGTTCTTTATAGGAGCCTGCAGCTCTTGGGGTTGGGCCCAACCCGAGTGCTAAGGCCTCCTTTATGTATTATTATTTGTTCTTTATGTATTTACAAAATCATTTCTGTTAAGTAGACTAAATCTTGCTGATTAACTAGGTCACTGTTAATGGTTAGAAAGACTGTTGATGTTCAGATTTAGTTGATAGGTTGTTAACAGGGAAAAAGCTTCAAAAAAGGGCCATCAAACCCCTCTGATTTCACCTCTCCCTCAGTGGGATCAGGAGCTGGGATCAAGGTGACCTTGCTGCCCACAAAAACACTGATTTTGCTTTGCCATGCAATCACTAGTGTTTGATTTTCATTTGTATAAGTTGGTTACATGTTCAGATTTTTTCTTGCTTAGTTGCATAAGTTAGTATATATGGTTTCCTTGCAGTTCAAACTTCTGTTCATTCTCTTTACTGACAACGAGATTAGATTAGGTCAACGTGACTAGGTCTTTGATTTTACAAGTCTTCATCGGTTCAGTTGGAAAAACGACTTGCAGAGCACTTGTACGACTTCTCTACTTGCCCATACTCCATCAAACCCATCTGCTCCATCCCTTAGCTCAGCTTCTAGCCTTATGTTTGCCATTTGCTCACATAACCCTAGTTTTTGTGCATCATTGCTTCAGTCCTCCTTGAACAAATCCAGCCATCTGCATCTGTCCTCAACTCCATCGACCAAGTCCTGGACCACCTCCAGCCCTTATCCTACCTCCATACCCACTCCTTCATCTTTCTTCATCCATCCATCCTCCAAAATCCCATTTCTGAACATCCTGTAGAAAAGTGACAGACATCCTGTAGGAAATCACAGACATCCTGTAGAACCCCTGCAGACTTCCTGTAGAAGCTCGCGAATGAGGTTTCTTGATAGCCAAACTCTGTGAAACTCTCTAGAAGGGTGTTAGGGACCCCTTAGGCCCTCTATGAACCTCAGTTGTTAGAAAATTATATATTACGGAGCAATGGAACACATAAAATATTGCAGAAATATAAACACAGAAAACGCACAAAACAAGAGAGACACAGATACACGTGGTTCACCCAGTTTGGGCTACGTCCACCCCGAACAGCCAGTCCTTCCTTTCTATTATCCAACAAAATGAAGAGACACAACCTACAACAAATCCACTGTAATATCCTCTGTTTTCTCTCACAGTCTCACCTCTCTGTTTCTCGCTCACAGAATACACATCTATATCTCAGCCTCCAATACAATACCCTCATACAAAGAGAGGGGTTTCCTTCTAGGGAAAAAAACCATAAACTAAACATAAGTTCTACAGTCAGATCATCTGCCTAATGAACGGCCCAGATTGACTAGAAATTACTATACTTTTACAAGGCAATTTTACATTTGTTTTTAGCTTCGGGGGTGCTGCCCCTGAGCCCCTGTCGGGGGACCGCTGGCCCCCGGACCCCCCAGCTGGGGGGGATCGGCCCCCCCGGACCCCCGCGGGGGGGACAAGTCCCCCCCGCACCCCCCCGCGTGGAGGGGTGTACAAACTTCCTGGGGTATACATCCGGCTGAAACAAAGACCTCTGAACAATCATGCTCCACACACAACAATCTCCCACTTGGAGAATGATTGTAGAAACTCCACTGCTGCTTCATTTGCTGGACAATGACTCCTCTTTGGACCTCGCTGTTTCTCATCTTCATCATCATCCTTGAAGACTAATTGAAACTGAGCATATTCTCAGTTTCTCCCTGGTTACAACTTTTGTTAGCATATCTGCAGGATTCTGGCTAGTGTGTATCTTTTCCAGCTTCAACTCTCCATCTTTTTCCTTCAGCCTGTAAACCCATTTATTCTTCAATGTAGTTTTTCCTACAGGCAACCTGACTAAATCCCAAGTCTGGTTATGCATTAAGGAGTCCATCTCTTCTTCCATGGCTACCTCCCACTTCTTCCTACTTTCAACCTGCATTGCTTCTTCATAACATTCGGGTTCACCAGAATCAGTCAACAATAAATAATATAATGAAGGAGAATATCGTTCAGGGGGTCTACTTATCCTGGTAGATCTTCTAACACCACTTTCAGGTGTTTGGGGTGCCTGTTGTTGCTGTGGTGGTTGTTGTTGTTGTGGTTGTTGATTATTATTATTTTCAGGCACCTTTACTTTTTCAGTGATTTCATCAAGAACTGCGTATTCCTTGTTTTCGTTTTCTTTCTTCTTTTCCTGCAACTAATTCTTATACAAGACCTTTTCATTGAATATTACATCTCTGCTCCTAATGATTTTGTGATTTTCATAATCATATAAGCGATAACCAAAATCATTAACACCATATCCAATAAAGGTACATTTCTTTGACCATCCAAGGAACTTGAAGGCCCTCTGTTTATTAGATAAACAGCAGTATCTACAGCATCTGCCCAAAACTGTAAAGGCAATCCTGCATGCAATCTCATGCATCTTGCGCGCTCCATGATTGTTCTATTCATCCTTTCTGACACACCATTTTCTTGTGGTGTTCTTGGAACTGTCTTCTCTCTGCGAATTCCATGCTCTGAACAGTACCTATCAAACTCTTTGCTGCAATATTCACCTCCATTGTCTGATCTAAGACACTTCAATTTATTTCCTGTCTCAATCTCAACCAAAGCTTTCCATTTCTTGAAAGTATCAAATACATCAGATTTATTCTTAATACAATAAATCCAAGTTCTTCTAGTTGCATCATCAATAAAAGTAACATAATAACGAGAGCCACTGAGAGATGATACCTGAGCAGGTCCCCATACATCTGTATGCACAAGCTCTAATTTTTCATTCTTCTTTTCTTTCCCAACTCTGAGAAATCTGACTCTCTTCTGTTTTCCATAAATGCAATTCTCATAGAAGTCCAAATCAACATTCTTCAAACCCGGCAACAAATTCCTTGAGTGAAGAATCTTCATCCCCTTTTCACTCATGTGTCCAAGCCTATGATGCCATAATGTTGCATCTGCTCCTTTAGAAGTTAAAGCATTAACAGAGTTAGAGATACCATTGCATAAATACAATGTACCAACCTTTTCGCCTTTTGCTATTACCAAGGCTCCTTTGGTGACCTTCCAAGATTTATCTGTGAAAGTTGTCACACAACCTTCACCGCCTAACTGCCCTGTTGAAATCAGGTTTTTCTTTAGATCTGGAACATGCCTTACCTCCTTTAATAGCCATTGGTTTCCATTCTGCTGTTTTACAAGAACCTTACCCATTCCAACGATTTTACAGGGTTTATCATCACCCAGACGAACTTGTCCAAAATCTCCTTGAACATAGTCATGAAAGTATTTCTTATCAGGTGTGGCATGGAATGAAGCCCCTGAATCTACCACCCAGGAATCAGTAATATTTTTGAAAGAAAGAATCAAAGCATCTTGTAACACCTCACTTGTCACATTTGCTTCATGATTGTTTTCTTGCTGTGCATCTCCTTCTTTTCCCTTCCGAGATCTACAGTCTTTCTTTAGGTGTCCTTTCTTTCCACATTTCCAGCACACTATCCCCGATCTGGACTTGGATCTGCTTTTCCTTGATTTACTGCGATATCCTGAGCTCTTTCCTCTTTCCATTTTTCTTCCTCTAGACTCTGAACTCAAAGCATTTCCCGATGTCTCACCGGAGCTTTTCCGTCGCATTTCCTCACTAAGGATAGCACCGACAACATCATCCAACTTTAAAGTACTAGATCCAGAAACGGAGTTACTAATGGCCATTACCAAACCATTCCAACTTTCTGGTAATGAGCACAAGAATAACAGAGCTCTAACTTCATCATCAAAGTTTACCCCTACAGAACTTAACTAACTTGTAACTGTATTAAAATCATTTAAATGGTTTGCAATAGATCCACCTTCCGACATATTCATATTAAATAACCGTTTCATAAGAAATACCTTGTTTGAGGCCGAGGGTTTTTCATATAGTTTTGAAAACGTCTGCATCAAACCCTCTGTCGTGGTTTCCTTCGAAATGTTGAAGCCGATTGACGCAGCAAGGCACAACCGTATTGTTCCGAGTGCCTTTCTATCGAGAAGGTTCCATTCTTCGTCTTTCATACCCGTCGGCATCTTTATTTTTCCGCCCAATGGTAGGTATAGATCTTTCTGATACAGATAATCTTCCATCTGCATCTTCCACAGCAAGAAGTTTTGGCCGTTAAATTTCTCGACCCTAAACTTACCATCTTCCGCCATTTCTCCCACTTGAACCAGGAACCCTTCTTTCCTGCGAGTTTATCAGCCAAATAGACCTTCGGCTCTGAAACCAGTTGTTAAGAAATTTACTGCATAACATAAATAAATATTGAGAGGAATAAATATAAAATTAACCAGCAATAACCATAAACACATAAACACACATGTTTATCCGGGAAAAACCCAATCATAATGAAATTTCATTATCCTTGGCCAAAACCCTGGCCAATCGGGCCAAGTGAGCCTTCACCGCTCACCTCCAGGCCTTTTCATTACAATGAAGTCCTTCCAGCCTTTTATAAGCTCCATTACATATAATACCATGGGCATAATACCATGGGTGCACAATACCATGTGCCCCAAAACCATCACTGTTTACCCTGGTCAACTTTTGACTCTATCCGGAGTCAAGTTTACCTAACACCGACCTCATCCAATCATTTCCTCTCGCTCATCCACCTCTGCACAGTCAAAACAGTCAAATCGCATGCATGATAATTCTGGCAACTTATTCAAAAATACAAAAAGATGTTTTTTTCAGATGTTACTGTAGAAGTATCTTAGATACATGTATTTACCTTCCTAGAAGTCAATGGCATTTCTTTCAGTAGCTTGCATCCTCTTTCTTGCATCAGTAGGGATAGTTGGTAAAATTAGGGTTTTCTAGGGTTTACGTTTCCTTTCAGCTTTGCAGTTTCTTTCTACAAGTAAATCAGCCTTCTTTGAGTTAGCTTTCTTCCATTAGTTAAAAAGCTTCTTCTCAGAGCTCATAGAAGTTGGCTTAAGCTCCTAGAGGACTTGTGCCAGCTGACCAAGTGACAGCTGCGGCAAGAGCTAGTACTTGTGCATACAGCACCATCGCTTCCAAGTTTGTTACAAACTACCGGGTTTATAAAAGTAAAGAAGGGAGTCCCAAGAGTTGCAATATTATTGCTGCAATACTGGAGCTCACCAGTGCGCACAGTAAATAAACAATATGATTGCAATTCATATTCAATAGATAATAACCTACGACATATACACGTAATTTAGATAAAACTTCTCTTTATTATTCTCTTCCTTCAGTTACAGACTCTATTCCACCCTACGCACTCAGTTGCAAGGGTCTGCGCACTCAGTTGCAGACAACTAGGCCTCCGCGCACTTAGTTGCAGAGCCTTCTCCTACTCTACGACCCAAGATACACTTAGACACTTGCTCTATACTTCACTATCTCATTCTATCCATTAGATTATATGCTCTCTTTACAACTCAAAGCCTCGCTCTATTTATACAATCCCATGGTCCGCGGACCATGGGTAGGCCAACATTACATTCAACCTCAGGGCGGACAACCCTATGAATCTAACATATATTTCACACCCACAATTCGTGGAGTATTTACAACAATATCAACTCAAAACTTGGGCTTTGAGCCCCAAAACATGTTGTGGGGGGATTCCATGCCCAACAAAAATACATGGAATGTTTGAAGGAAGTTTTGACAAAGTTGCTACAAGAAATGCTTCCTAATGATGAAAAGGTAGTAGACATAACTCATGATCAAAACAAAAGAAATGTTAATCATGATTTCATAGACTCTAATATTGGATTGAAGACCCACCATATTCCAAAGATAGATATGAGGAAGTTTGATGGCAAGAATCCCATAACATGGATACTACAGATGGAGCAATATTTTGATCTTCATAATGTGCAAAACACACAATAGGTACACATTGCAACTTTATATTTAGAACCCAATCAGTTTGTATGGTATTGAAGGATTTTCTCTTGTAAACAAGTTTTCACTTGGTCAATTTTTACGGAGGAAATGATAGGACATTATGAGGATACAAAGAGAAACACCTACTTTAGCCAATTGATAAATCTCAAACAAAAGGGTTCAATAGTGGAGCACATTGAGGACTTCCAAAAAATGAATATAAGGGTAAATGATATTCTAGAGAAGAATAGCATTGATGTCTTCATAGGGAATTTAAAGGATAACATCCAACATGAGGTTCACCTTTGGGAACTTGATTCATTGGAGAAGGCATTCAGGTTGGCAAGAAAAATTGAAAGAAAAATTATGTAACAAGGAAGCCTACCACTCAAAACTATAAATATGGAAGTGTTGTTGCTCCTAGCCTTCCATAACATACAAGGCCGAAACCACAAGAATTGGAAGAAAAAAGAGAAAAAGGGATTTGTTACATTTGTGGTAGAAAATACACTAAAGGTCATAAGTGTGCTAGGAAGAAATTATTTTACATAGATTGTGAAGACGAGGAAGAAAAGGAACAAGAAACGTCAAAAGAAGAGGACATACACCACGAAACAACCCTAGAGAAAGAAGAAATGAGTCCTACCATATCTTGTAATGCATTGGCAGGAATTACCACTCCTCAAAATCTCAAGATAGAAGGACATATTAAGAAGAAAAAGGTAATAGTGTTGATTGGTTTGGGTAGTAGCCATAATTTTATTCATTGTAAGATAACCAAGGAAATGAATTGCTTCATATATCCAGCACTAGAGTGGCAAGTGATGGTTGAAAATGGAGGAAACATAAATTTCTCTAGAAAGTGCCATAATATCAAGCTATCCATGGGATAATATGTATTGAATAGTCCAATGCTTTCCATTCCAATGGGTGGTGCTGATGTTGTACTAGGAGTCTAACGATTACAATATTTAGGTACAATATATTTTAATTTTCAAGAACTTTTCTTGAAATTTTGTTGGGAAGGAAAGGAAGTTGAATTAAGGGGTATCACAGGGAAAACAAGAAATATAGTCATCTCTAATGGCATGGAAAAGCTTCCAAAGAAAGAACAACAGGATGTAATTGCACAATTATGTTCACTAGAGGTTCAAACATCAAATTCATCTATTTCTTCAGATCTCCAAAAAGTCTTGGATAATCATTCCAAGGTATTTGAGATTTCTGAAGGCCTCCCACCTATTCGTGATCATGATCATGCTACTCATTTGATTCCAAGAAGTGTTCCTCCAAACATCAGGTCTTACAAATATGCATATGCTTAAAAGAGTGAAATTGAAGCATGGTTGTAGAAATGCTAGAGGTTGGTATAAGTAAACCTAGTCAAAGTTCTTTCTATGCTCCAGTAGTATTGGTGCACAACAAGGATGGATCATGGTGCATGTTACCAGATTATAGGGAGCTCTATAGGCTCTATTAAAGATAAATTTCCCATTCCTGTCATTGATGAATTATTGGATGAATTACATGCAAAAATTTACTTCACCAAGATGGATCTTCATTTAGGATATCATCAAATAAGAATGAAGACTAAAGACATTTCGAAAAAGCATTTAGAACTCATGAGGGTCATTATGAATTTTTGGTCATGCATTTTGGCCTTACCAATGCACCTTCTACATTTCAAGGTTTGATTAATTCCATTTTCAAACCCTTAGAATTTTTTTTTAGTATTTTTTGATGATATACTAATCTACGACAAGTCTTGGAAGGATCACGTTCAACATGTTGATAGGGTGCTCAAACTATTGGAGGAGAAATAATCATATGCAAAAACCTCCAAATGTTTATTTGGAGTATAGGAGGTGGAATATCTAGGTCAGACTATATTTCATGAGGGTGTTAAGGTAGACCCTAACAAAATTAAAGCCAATAAGGAATGGAAAATCCTCACATCCGTAAAGCATCTGCAAGGATTTCTTAGGTTGACAGGGTATTATCACAAGTTTGTTAAGATTTATGGGAGAATAACAACACCTCTAACAACATTATTGAAGCAAGATGCATTTTTTTGGACTCCAAAAGTAACTAAGGCCTTTGAACATATTAAAGAGGCCATGTGCCAATCACCAATCTTAGCTACACCAGACTTCACAAAAACCTTTATTGTGGAATGTGATGCCTTAGGAAATGGAATTGGTGCTATTTTAATGCAAGAAGGAAGACCCATTGCTTTTGAAATTTGTCCAATTAAAGGAAAGTATTTACACAAAGTAAAAATAGATCATGATAGTCTTAAATACTTTTTAGAACAAAGATTATATTCAGAAGAGTAGAAAAAATCGGCCACAAAGATGTTGGGTTATGATTTTGAAATAGTCTACAAAAAATGGAAGCAAAATGTTGTTGCATATGCACTCTCAAGAAAGGATGAGGATGTGGAAGCATTGCTTTGTGCCATTTTTATTATCTAAGCATTGGATAACCAAAACAAGGAATGAATGGAAGAATGATGAAGAAGTGTGGGAACTCATTCAAAATTTGCAGCAAGATCCAAGTACATTTGATACATTTAGATGAAAAAATGATTCATTATGGTAGAAAGATCGCTTATATCTTTGTAATAATTCCCAAATCAAAAAAAATATTCTTCTGGAATTGTACACCTCTCCCTTAGGAGGGCACTCAAGATTTTAAAAAACTTACCATAGGGTTAAGAAGGAAATTTTTGGGGATGGCATTAAATCTGATATTCAAAAGTTTGTGGCGAAATGTTTGGTTTGCTAACAAAATAAAGTTGATAGAATTAAGACCCAGAGTTTGTTACAACCTTTATCCATTCCAAGTCAACGTTGGGAGGAGATTTCAATGGATTTAACACATGGTTACTCAAGTCCAAAGGAAGGAGTGTCATCATGGTGGTAGTTGATAAACTTACCAAGTATGCACACTTTTGTGCATTATCTCATCCATTTAAAGCCAATACAATTGCTAATGCATTTATGGAAACTTTTCCCACATTTCTTTACATATTTTATTATTATTTTCATAGTGAGAAGGGTAAAGGCGAGATGTTATGTCATATGGCCTAATGTGGATTAATTTTAGGATTTGGAGCAATTTTGGGCTAATTTAAGTGCAGGAACTCGAATTAGAAGAGCAAGAGGGATTTTAGGAGATTTGGTCTTCCTCAAATCTTCAGTCATTTGAAGATTCCTCCAACAGATCTCATCAGCTTAGAGTTACAAGCATCCAAGCCAACCGAGTTCATTGGCAGCCAAGCCAGTGATAGTTGAAGATAAGTCAATCTCGAATTTGAAGTTGAAATTGTTCCATCCAACCTTAAGGATACAACCTTGCACTGGTTCATGGGTTTATGTAGGGAGAACATCACTACCTGGGATCAAATGCAACAAGCCTTCAACAACAAGTACAAGGATTATTGGAGGTCTAGAGACACCAAAGAGGAAATCTTTAGAATGACCTTGGGATATGATGAATCTTTGGAAGATTATGAGGAAAGGATCCAACTTAGCTACAAAAGGGCCAGATGCACCCTCAATCCTGAATCATTCAAGTTATTCCTTCTTAGATGGATTAGGGAAGATCTCCTAGAAACCCTAAACATGCTGTTGGGAGGGGACATCTACCAATTATCTTATGATGATATCAATATAGTTTTAAAAAATCATTCTAGGGCAGCCAAAAAGAAGGGTAGGGATAGTCAAGATTTGGTCAGTTCATCCTCCTCCAACATATCCCTCAAAAGTGAAATTGGGAACATGTTGGAAGAATTTAAGAGTGATATGTTGCATACCCTTTCTCTACAAATGGAAATCATGCATATCAAAAGAAAGCATGAGGAAGCAGAAAGAGCCTTAGCTGCCTTTTCCCCTAGATGCATTAGGAGGCACCCTTGAAATGAATGTTGATTGAATCTTCTAGAGATCTGCTTGGCCTATGAGGAAAACCAATCCACAGACAAGTGCCCTTCTCTGCCTAGATTGAAAGCTGTGTATCAAGGAACTGAAGGTGTGACTAAACAACTCTGCAATATCAACCAAAGGAGGCCTCAAGGATCTCAACCATACCAACAGGGCATGCAAGGGGCATCCTATTCATATTAAAACCCCAATCAGAATGCATCCATTCCCCCTCGGTGTCCTCTTTCTCATCCTTCATGGTCCACACCTTCTCCCTGGTCTTATGCACCTCAATACCATTCCCAACCTACAAATCAATCATTTCAGCTATATGCTCCCCCACAACCTCAATGGAATACACCATCACAGGGGTGGAGTCCCCCATACAACCAATCTCTAGCCTTACTACCTCCACCTCCATCTAAACCATAGCTCCTTCACCCTGCTCCACATAAGCAACGTCGGATTCCTGCTCAGCCAAATCCGAATCCGAACAACAAGCATGCACAACAGGTCTATAGTGGAGAGACATCCTACCCTGCCTATTTTGTGGAAATTCAAGAAATCAACCTCAGGTCTGGAAGAGTGATTTTAGATAACCAACCTCCATCTCCACATGAGGAGCTTGAATAGGAAAAGGAAGATAGTGTTCCCCAATCCAATCGACCTCCTTTTCCTAAGAGACTAATCTATCCTAGCCATCACACCCTGGAAGAGATTGAACTTTTGGGTGAATTGAAAAACTTGTGTGTTAAAATTCCCCTCCTACAAGCTATCAAGGATGTCCCCATCTACAACATGTTAATCAAGGAGAAATGCTTCAAACATCGTCAGAGGAGAAAGAAAGACACCCCTACCATTAATGTCATTGGACAACTATCTGAATTAATGTTGGGGAGAGTGATTTTCCCGAAGTATCTAGACCCTGGAATTCCTATGGTAGATGTGCACATTGATAGTATCATTGTCCCTCATACCTCAATTTGTCTTGTGGATGCCATCAATGTGATGACTAAGGAGACTATGCTTAAACTGAATCTCCAAGGATCATTAAGGAAGACCACAACAGTCTTGCAGCTTGCAAAAAGATCCACAATATCTCTTGAAGGAGTTTTTGAGGATGTGATTAGTCTCCATTGATGCTTACCTAAGTTGCAGGGCTGGGAATATGACCATTAAAATTGGGCATTTGTTCAAATAATTTGTCTTTTACGTTCCTTCTCAACCATCTCTAGAGCATGACTTACCCTTATGGTTGGAAGAGGAGGAGGAAGATGAAGTATACCATGCCACATCTTACCCAATTTGTACCCTAGATGCTACTATAGGAGGGGGGAAACCTGATGAAGATGACCTGATTGATCAAATCCTCTAGAATCAACCCCCCAACACCATTTCTATTGATGAGTTAGTAAAGAAAACCAAAGATAACCCTTCGACTGATTTGTGCCTAGCTGATTCAAGTCCTACTCATGTCAAGATGATAGAATTTGGTCCAGCTAAAACATTGAAAATCAACCCCTCTCTCTCTGCACATCAGGAAAAGGAGTTATGTGACATGCTAAGAGAGCATATGGATGCCTTTGCCTAGAGTTATAAGGAAATGAAGGGAGTGCACCCTTTTGTGTGTACTGACCACATTTACATCAAGGAAGGCTGCAAGCCAGTGCGCCAACCTCAGAGGAGAATTAACCCAACCGACCTCAAAGACATAGTTAAAGAAGAACTACATAAATTGTTGGATGCAGGGTTCATTTACCCCTTCTCAGATAATGAGTGGGTATCTCCTCTAGTTCTGGATTAGGCAATGCCCCTGCCACTTTTTAGAGGGCAGTTCTTAGCATCTTTGCATAGCTAGTCCATGACTCTGTAGAAATCTATATGGATGATTTCACCCCCTATGGGTGTGATTTCCTGAAGGCTCTTTCTAACCTGGGAAAGGTGTTAAACAAATGCGTTGAAATTAACTTATCCCTTAGTCCCGAGAAGTGTGAATTCTTAATGACTGCAGGGACTGTTTTAGGTCACTCAATATCCTAGGACAGACTTTAAGTGAACCCAAATAAAATTTCTATCATAAAGAGGGTCCCTACTCCTCAGAAGTAAAGGGATTTCAGAAGTTTCTTGGGCTTAGCTGGATAATATAGGAGATTCATAAAGGAATTCATCAAAGTAGCCTCACCTTTGTTTGGACCATTGGCCAAGGACTCTAAATTTTTAAGGTCAGAAAGATGTCAAGAGACCCTAGAAACCTTAAAGGAAAAGTTGACTATTGCACCCATACTTCGAGGACCAAATTGGGCTCTTCCTTTCCATACCCATGCTGATTCCTCTGACAAAGCTATAGGGGCATCTTTAGGCTAGATAGATGACAAGTTTCCTTATGCCATTTATTTCACTAGAAAAAATATGTCCAAGGCTGAATTGAACTATACTATGACTGAAAAGGAGCTCCTAGCCGTTGTCTATTCCTAGAATAAATTTAGACACTACATCACTGGTTACCAAACCTTTGTACATACTGACCATGATGCTATTAAATATTTGATGACAAATCCCGATGTGAATTCCATATTTATTAGATGGTTTCTTTTATCACAATAGTTTGATCTAATTATCATTGATAAGCTTGATAGAGAAAATGTAGTTGCTGATTTTTTTTCTAGACTTGCTTTGCCTATAGGTGAGGAAGGAATGGTTGATGATCAACTACCAGATGAGTATTTATTTTCTATTTCAGTTCTTTCCATGGTTTTCTGACATAGCCAAATATCTAGTGGCTGCACAGTTCCCTCCGAATCTGTCCTCCAAGGAAAAAAGTAGAATTGTAAGAAAGAGTGTCCCATTAACTTGGATTGGGGGAAATCTCTTCAAGCTAGGCCCAGATAAGATTTTGAGGAGATGTGTCAGGGAGGAGGAAGTCTTTGAAATCTTTCTGGCCTGTCATGATGGGGCTTGTGGAGGTCACTTTGCAGCTAAGAGGACAACCTTCAAGGCATTGCAAGTTGAATACTACTGGCCCACTCTCCACCAAGATGTAAGAAGATACACCATTCGATGTGACCATTTCCAAAGAATGGGGAAACCTATTCCCAGGGATGAAATTCCTTTGAAACCTTAAGTGACTCTTGATCCATTTGACAAGTGGGGAATGGATTTCATTGGGCCCATTGATCCACCATCAAGGCAGAAAAAGTACATAATTGTATGCACTGATTATTTGACAAAGTGGGATGAAACCAAGGCTTTAAAGGTACCAACAGAAGAAAAAATGGCTGAGTTCTTAAGGGAGAATGTATTTTATAAGTTTGGGTATCCTAGAGAGTTAGTAACTGATCAGGGAGCTCAATTCACCTCACACTTGATTGAAAATTTGTTGAGGAAGCATAAAATCAAACACAAGAAGTCAATTGCTTATCATCCTCAAGCCAATGGACAAGTAGAGGTTACTAACAGAGAATTGGAAGGAATTATCACCAAGGTTGTGAGAAACAACATAAAAGCTTGCGTTGACAAACTAGTGGAGGCCACTTGGGCCTATAATACATCTTGGAAGACAACCACTGGCTTCACCCCTTATGACTTGGTCTATGGGAAGAAGGCTCTACTCTCCATTGAGTTTGAGTACACAAATTTGAGAATGGAAGAACAATTGGATTTGGATGTTACAAAGGCATAGCAAGAGAGGTTGCTCTAGCTAAATGGTTTAGATGAATTCAGGATGCAAGCCCTCCTACACACAAAAGTTTTTCAAGTACAAAGAAGGTTTGGCATGATAAAAACATCAAAGAAAAAGTTTTTGAAGAAGGTGATTGGGCTCTGCTATATGACTCGAGGTTTAAGGACTTCAAAGCCAAATTGATGACCAAGTGGCTGGGCCCATATCTGATAGAAACATTCCATGACAATGTGGCTGTGCAAATAAGGACCATTGATGAAGAAGGTATCCCCTTGCTTGTCAATGGATACATATTGAAAGCCTATAAAATACCTCTGTCAAGGAAAGAGTTCATCAATACCATCAGTTAGGAAGTGAATGTGCTTAGAAGTGTCTCAACTTCCAACTAACCAAATTCTTGAAGACTGTTTTTATTATTGGAAAAACATGAAAAAAGGAAAAAGAAGAAGAAAAAATAATAAGGGACCTAGGTGAAAACCTCTATGAGGCACCTAAGTCCAACTTTTGGGTTGAAAACCTCTTTGAGGCAGCCTGAGTTGAAAAAAAGGAAAATAAAACGATCCTTAGGTGAAAAGCTTGTTATAGCTCCAAATCTCACTCTTATGGTTTGTGATGCTGCACTTATGGCCTAGGGCAACCCCTCCTTCCAGACCTGGTCCAAAAATTTAAAAAACAGTGTTTTATTCCCTATACGCGACATTGCCCTGAGTTAAACACGTGTACACGCGGGTCTGTCATACCCAATCCGCGTGTATCTATTAAAACACTTAAAAAATAATAAATTCCTCTTTTTCAGGCGAAGATCACGGGTTTTACCTGCTGGATCACCTGTTAGTGCCCGTGGCCCAACTGTTCCCAACCAACTCCTAACTAAAAAACTAATTTGGAGAGGGTATAAAAAGACATCAAAGGGAAGGCCAAGGGGAGAGAAAGGAGAGCAAGATTATTATGCTGAGATTTTTCCCTTAGACCAGGTCTGAAGTCCTTGGTGCTTTCTGCACTTCCCCATTTTGCATAGGAAACCCTTGTTTCCATGTGTATTGGTGATCATTCATCCTTGATATCATCATTGAGTAAGACTTGGAAGGAGCTCTTGTTGGAGGCTTGAGGCTGTAACGAATCCGGGAGGAAGCTTTGCTTGGAGCCTGCTGAAGGTGTTCAGGTGATATCTTTCCGTTATATGTACTTTATTTGCCTTTATATATAAAGAAACACGTCTTTGTTCCCGAAATAATCTTTCTTTATGCTTATGAGATTATTGTTTTGAATTCTTATGCAAGTGGTTACTTAAAGATTTTTATAACTAACTTTATAGCATAAAGATGGTTTGTATATAAGTATTTGTACATGTACTGTTGTGTTCTTTGATTTGTTTGTCTTGCAGGTCAAAGGAAGAAGAAGGGAACTCCAAGAAGGGTTTGGACCCTAAAGGCCTTCTCGAACGTAGGACCTTAGGTACGTACCCTAAACATTAGAATTTGCTTAAAAGTAAAAATGATGGCTGTGTGTGTGTTTCTTTGAATAAGAAAGTTTCGGTCTGGTAGAGTCTTAGCCCAAAGGACCCTAGGGGTACTTTCCCTTCAACCAGAATTGGCGACTCCACTGGGGACAACACTCTTGTTGTTCCTAGTTTGGGTAGTCTTCAAGCCAATCAAGGCTCAGCCCCTCTGTTTGTTGGCTCTGACTGTCTGATCTTTTCTTGAACCCCAAGCTTTTCCAGTTTTTCAGTCTGTGTTTTTTTTATTTTTCTTGAAAGACTTCAGATACGCTCTTTTCCTGGATTACAGAGGCGTATATACGCAAGTTGCACTAAGTGAACCCGCGTATACGCAGGTTTCCTTAGTTACAGTCGCGTGTACACGCATTCTGCACTTAATTGCAGGCGCGTATATTACATAAATTTCAAGATTTATAAATTTTCTTTTTGCTGAATGTTTGTCTGGTGGTTTGGGTCAGTGTCAAGCAGTCACTTTTCCAGTAACAGTTCTCTGTTTGACAGGGGGCATCTTGTTCTGAACTCTCTCTAGTCATAAGGAGTATTAGTCTTGTTTTCGTTGATTGCAAGCGTCATTGATTTTTGACACACAAGATTTCTGTTTAAGAATCTTGATTGCTCTGTTTCGGCAGAGTAGGAAGATTGGGTTCAATCTTTGTGTCCATTTTTGCTTTGATGACACTTTTGTTTGCTTAACGAAATCATTTTTGTGACCATTTGCTCCTTCGTTTCGGGAAAGTTGTTTGTTACCATTTTCTTGAAACTTGTCTTTTGATCTTTTGGGACTTTCATTGCTGCTTTTGATTGTCAAAAGCAATTTCAAACACATTTATTTTTGTTGAGTTTTCATCATTTGAAAGGTGTCGATTCACAAAAGTGTTTGGTTGCCCATTTATCAATCATTGGTGTCAGTATTTTTGAGAGCTTTCCTTTGAAAAAGACTTTTTGGTTTGATTGAAAGAAAATCTTTTGAAAGTTGTTGAGTTTCGCTTTCTTAAACTTGCTTCTCATTTGATTTCCTTTTTTGCGAAGTGAAAGTGTTTTGTTTTTATCTTAGAACTTGTTTTTATTGTTTAGACGAAATGATTGGTAACACATCATCTTCTATCTAAGCATTTTAGTGGCAAGACAAAATTTGGTAAAGCAGCAACTTTCCTTCTTTGTTTTTAGAGTAGTCTTTGAATCTTGCATCCACATGTAGTTCTTGCATTAGGGTAGGATTTGCATCTCTTTTTAGGCATATTTAGTTTTGTTAGTTTTTGTGAGTATGGAGTCTGAAAAGAAAAAGAAAATTTGTTTATATTACAAGTACCTCTGAACCTCATAGAAATTGCTCTTCATCGAAAACAAAAGTGCATGTGCATGTAGCTAAGTTTTATTAATTTCTTTTGCGTCCATAAAACACCACAAGTTTCATCTCCATTACCTTGTGACTTAAAGAACAACCTAATAAAATCAAGCGCTAAATTAAAATCCACTAGAACTTTTTGTTTTAGTCAGTTACACCAACAAGTTTAGGATTTTAGGGCCTTGGATTAGGCGAGTGGAGAGTTAACTCTCCAAGGCCACATAAAACGTCAAACATAAGAGTCTGATTAACAAGAGTAAATCCAATAGCGTTAGGGAGACCAGGAAAGCTCCGGATCTGGGAGTTAAGCACGAGGGTCTGTGAAGACAGGGAAGAGAGATACCCCCTCTCCTACTTGTCCGAACTTACCTCACGACTGTTCCGCCTGGCTTCTGTGACGAGTTGGTACCCATAGTTTCCTCTCCTAGGGATCTGCATAGGTGGCTGCGGAGGGGAATCTCATGGCACCTGAGGTCGACGTTGTATCACTCTCGACAGTACTACTGGAGGGCACCCTTGCGAAGCTTGGGGGCTTGCATCGGCGCAGGCTGTTGTTAGGAGGTCAGCGTAACTTCCTCTGTTACCTTCGCTGATAGGACTGGGTCGTCATTATCCCAGACTATCTTCAGAAAGCCCCTGACTCTACTTTCTTGTATTTTGGTGTCCGGTCCTCATCACGCGGAGCGGAAATACTCGGAAGTTGTTTGATTGGCTGTATCTTTAGGGACTTTATAGTGTGTGCTCTTTGTTCCTTGTATATAGTTGGCTTTAGGTATTTTTGTCTAGTCACATTTGGACTTTGTGGTCTGAGTGACTGGCTTACCACTCTACCAATCTTGAAAGGCTTTTGGTCGTTCTTTCAGAAGTTGTGGAGTTGCCTCCTCAAGGGAAAAGGTTTTGATTGCTTATCCATATTCTTTGAAGATTTATTTCTCTATTCCCGCAAGGGAAAGGGTCTTTGGAACAGTTAGATATGGCTAATATTCCTATGGAAACCAACCAAGGTACCCTCCCAAAAGGGGATCCTTGTGCTTTTCCTTTCTTTGGAAACATTGGTACTCCCTTGATGGCCACTTTGAATATTCCTGGGTTGAATGTTGGACTACCCGTTTGGCTGTGGTCCACTCCGAATATTCCGAATGCTCTTGAAGCTTCTCAGATGAATGCTTTATTTCAGGGGCATCACATGGGTGCTAATTGTTCATCTTCTTTCAAAGAGAAATTTGGGGTTCCTTCTTCTCCTCCTTCTTGTCACAAGAAATCTAAAAAGAGGAGAAAAAGGAAGTCAAAGAAGAAGCATAATTCTATCCTTCAATCTTCAACCTTTGCAAGTCATGTTGGAGATGAGCCTTCAGCCACTGCTAGTCATGCTGGGGGCACAAGTCTAGTCACTGCAAGTCACACTAGCATTTCATCTTCAACCTCTGCAAGTCATGTTGGAGATGAGTCTTCAGCCGCTGCAAGTCATGTTGGGGGCATGAGTCTAGTCACTGCGAGTCATACTAGAAAAGAGTCACCGACCTCTGCAAGTCATGTTCAGGACACTCCGCAAACCACTGCTAGTCATGTTGGCGGCATGGAGGTTGATAAGAAACCTGGAAGTAGAAGTTTTAAACCTAAGTTCCCTTGTAAGATATGCAAGGGAGACCATCTTACTCATTTATGCCCTGGTATTCCAGAGGTTCAAAGGATATGGTCCGAGTCTGAAAGTACTTCTGCTCCTAGATCTGATATGGTTTCTCATCAATCCCATCAACCATTGGTTGATAATGTGGTAGAGCCAGTGCAATCGCTGGCCGATTACACTCCTCTTTTGGGGGGTGAAGTGCCTAACAAAAGAGTCTGTTTGATCTCTAGTACAGAGTCTTCTAGTATAGGGGGCATTCTGGTTTCTTCAAATGTTCCCCCTCCAAGTTCTAAGAGTGTTTCCTTTGATTGGGATAGTCTTGTTGAGCCTCGTCTTCCTTCCGCTGCACCTTTCCAAATAAAGGTCAGAGTTAATTCCACAAATGTCTATCGATGTATGGTGGATGAAGGATCCTCTACAAGTATTATATCCTCTTTGACTTGGAAAGCTTTGGGTTCCCCAAAGTTGTTGACAGCTCAGAGTCAGTTGTTAGCCTATGATAGAAGGCCTGGTGAATCTATGGGTGTTCTTCCTGAATTGCCTATCGCTTTAGGTGGGAAGACTGTCTTAATCGATATGATGGTGGTTGATAGCCCTTTAGACTTTAATATGCTACTTGGGCGTGATTATGTCTATGCTATGAATGCTGTGGTGTCTTCACTCTTTCGAGTAATGTGCTTTCCTCATAACGGGAATATTGTCACTATTGATCAGCTTGCATCTGATAATCACCACCCTAATTCGACTTTACTGCAGAATGCCCCTTGGTTTGTTCCAAGTGTTCAAGTAGACTCTACCCCGCCACGGGTGAATTATGTGGCATTGAGTCCTCAATGTTCAATTGCCTCTAAGAAGGATCCTTTGACCTATTATTCTCCTTCCTGGGACTTGGTCCCGGCAGTTGACCGAGAGATTCTTCCTATAGGGACATGGGACCCTTTAATTCCCTCTTTTGATCCTTGTAATTCTCATGATTTCTTAGAACTTGTTTTGCATTCACATGAGGAACTCTTTGAAGCCATGAGTTATGACTACCAAAGGAGCCCTTGGCCTGAGCCCTGCAAGGGGTTTGTTCAGCAGAACTATTATGCGTAAGCTGCAAGGCTGCGTGGTTCCCTGTACCATATTGTATATATGAGGTACGCATTTTCAAGCCTTGTATTCTATAACACAAAGATTTTATATGAAGTTTATATGTGGGATGTATTAACTTCGTGTCTAGTGTTCCTATTTATGTTTACAGAACTTGGAAGATTTCTCCTTTGGAAGTTTATGGTTGGTCTGTTCTGACAGGTATTGGTTCTCGAAACTGGCATATAGGTTAGGTTTTTCCGCCTGCATTGTGCACTTATCAATTTCCTTTCCCATTTTGCCTTAGGATCGACCCCACCAAGTTATGGTGCGGAACCTTCTCATTTCTTAGAAGTATCATGACTTGTGTGGTAGAGCCTACCTTATCATGGGTGCCCTAGTTAGTACCTTGTTGTCACTGGGCACTCATGCTGATTTTTTGTCCCTAGGCTTGGGAGTCCTCTGTAGTCCCGCCATGACTTATGCGATCAAGACTCATTCCTCTTTGCTTCTCCGCTTCGTTCTGGCCTTATACCCTAGAGGCTCCTATGTGTGTCGAGTTGTACTTCTGCATTGCATATTGACCATTTGCACCTTTTGGCCTTGAGCCGGCTTCACTTGGACTTGTGTTTAAGCCAACTTTTGACCATGACATCTGCAAAATCAACCTTGCATACCTTTGACTTCTACATCTTGACATACCCAAATCCGTGGAAGGAACATACCTCTGAGTGTCACTGACCAGTTTTCACCTCCCTGCATTGAGCATAGGAACGTTCCTTTCCCAGGAACTAGATCATCTGTTTCACCGACACTCGTTCTTTCCACTATACCATAGCATTCTTTTATTCTTTTTCCGGCTTAACAGAAAAAGACAAAAAAATTAAATATTCCAAAAAGAGCGGGAACAGGGACATTATTTCCATTTATTGTTGGCAGCTAGAGTCAGTCATGTCGCCCTTGAACAAAACACTCGAAACAAAGTCTCCTCCGCATGGGTGGGATTTAGTTTGACTTAGGTACGCCATAACCTTGTTATTGAGTCAGTTCTCCCCCGATTGGTTATCTCTTCCAATCATATGGAGGGTTCGTTCGTGCCTCCTGCATGGCGAACTTATACAGAGTCATCATATGCTGCAACATAGTCACATTGAGTCGTGCTTTTGTTCAAGGGAAGTTAGCCTGAGTCGGCCTTTCTGCGGTGTCTCTTGACTCATTTTTCACTCGGCCATCCCTGGTTGTCAGTATCATGTTTATCATCACATCAGTTATATTGGTCCTTTACTCGTGCCGGTTTGAGAAGGTCCCCATTGACTTCTTGCTGGCGGGTCTTGTCCTTATCGACGACGACACCTTGCTCTGAGGACAGGCCTAGAGCCGCACCCTGGCCCTATTTTCATTATTGATAGGTCACCTTGTGCTCAGCATCGATCAGTATCATGGGTCTTTGACTGAGTGGTTTCCCTTGTGTTCGACATCAGCATACATTATCACACATTGGGATTCGTGCAGTACCTTGGTTTCCATTTGACCCTATTGGTGGATACCTCGCCTCTGTGTCGGCTTTCATTATTGGTTGGTTCAGAGGGTTTCTGCCGTGCGCTAGCCACATCTTGTGTACACCGGAAACGTACTTCGGTTGGGTTACTACATCTTTTTCGTCCGATTCCTTCCACATTATTGGCCTACGGGTTACACTCACGCTAGATTGATGAAGGATGCCTTAATGCCTTCCTTCTAGCGGATCTTTCCCTATCGACTCCGACTCATTGCTCTGGGGCAAAGATCCAGAGTCCATTTGGCAGTACCTTGGGGTTTGCAGTCATTAGTGGCAGATTCCTCGCTATCGACAGTGGGAAACCATCATTGTCTCCTGATTGATAGATTCTTACAGGTGTTCGACTTCAGCTCATCTATTCACACTTGTTAGATTGTACTGGGTACCTTGACGCTCATTATCATTATCGGTGAGTAGTCTCGCGTTTGTTAACGGTATACATCAATGACCGGTAATCAAACGATTTCTCACATGGTCGACTTCAGATCATTTATTCCCATGATGTAGAAATGTACCACGGCGGTCGGTGAAGACCTCAGGTTGTATCAACATTCATTGGTTCACTTGACAGTTGCTCCTGTTACTGCTAGTTGATACCACTCCACCTTATATGTTGCAGTCAGTCATGGCAACATTCTATATGCTGGCACCTGAGTTTGCAGTGTAGTACCATCCTATTCCATCAGGTTCAGTTGGTACCTTATGGGATCAGTATTTGATTTCAGTGATCCGTTGCATCTTTCAGCATCATTGACAGTCTTATATGTGGTATTCAGACATGTACTTACTCATTATGATCAGATGATCCATTATGTATTTTCCAGTCGTTTATACTTGTATACTTAGTGGATCCGCTTGTACTTGATATGCGGACATGCTTTACTTTTCCTGAGCATGGGTATGCCCGCCTCAGACAGTGTTTCTTTCTGATCTCCTTTCGGTGGCTTGGCAGGCTGAATTCTGGTGAAGTCCTCCTCGGTTTTTCGGCAGAGTTCCTTTCCTTGTACTTAATATATTTCGGCCATCATGTTCCCCTTCTGACCTCATACATTAGGGGGCATCTGTTATAGCTCCAAATCTCACTCTTATGGTTTGTGATGCTGCACTTATGGCCTAGGGCAACCCCTCCTTCCAGACCTGGTCCAAAAATTTAAAAAACAGTGTTGTATTCCCTATACGCGACATTGCCCTGAGTTAAACGCGTGTACACGCGGGTCTGTCATACCCAACCCGCGTGTATCTATTAAAACACTTAAAAAATAATAAATTCCTCTTTTTCGGGCGGAGATCGCGGGTTTTACCTGCTGGATCACCTGTTAGTGCCCGTGGCCCAACTGTTCCCAACCAACTCCTAACTAAAAAACTACTTTGGAGAGGGTATAAAAAGACATCAAAGGGAAGGCCAAGGGGAGAGAAAGGAGAGCAAGATTATTATGCTGAGATTTTTCCCTTAGACCAGGTCTGAAGTCCTTGGTGCTTTCTGCACTTCCCCATTTTGCATAGGAAACCCTTGTTTCCATGTGTATTGGTGATCATTCATCCTTGATATCATCATTGAGTAAGACTTGGAAGGAGCTCTTGTTGGAGGCTTGAGGCTGGAACGAATCCGGGAGGAAGCTTTGCTTGGAGCCTGCTGAAGGTGTTCAGGTGATATCTTTCCGTTATATGTACTTTATTTGCCTTTATATATAAAGAAACACGTCTTTGTTCCCGAAATAATCTTTCTTTATGCTTATGAGATTCTTGTTTTGAATTCTTATGCAAGTGGTTACTTAAAGATTTTTATAACTAACTTTATAGCATAAAGATGGTTTATATATAAGTATTTGTACATGTACTGTTGTGTTCTTTGATTTGTTTGTCTTGCAGGTCAAAGGAAGAAGATGGGAACTCTAAGAAGGGTTTGGACCCTAAAGGCCTTCTCGAACGTAGGACCTTAGGTACGTACCCTAAACATTAGAATTTGCTTAAAAGTAAAAATGATGGCTGTGTGTGTGTTTCTTTGAATAAGCAAGTTTCGGTCTGGTAGAGTCTTAGCCCAAAGGACCCTAGGGGTACTTTCCCTTCAACCAAAGCTCCCTTGAGGCACCTAGGGAAGGCAAACAGGTTCAAAACCTCCTTTGAGACAACTCGAGTGTCTTTCAAAAAAAAGAAGAAAAAGGGAAAAAAATGCCATGGCAGGGACATCAAACCTGCCCATTAATATAATTATGTGATTTTTGTAGGTTTTTAAAGGAAACAAAGAACTCATAGTTCAAGGGAAAACAAGCCAACATCACCCCATTCTTCCTTCATTCACTTCATATATCCCATGCCTACTATGCCTCCATCATCCATCCTCACTTCCAGGCATACAAAACCAAATTTTATGCAGTTTTCTGACTTCTACAGGGTTTCCTGTAGTTACTATAGGATGTCCTAAAACACTAAGGAATGAAGTCCCGATTGGAAACTGATGACGAAGGCTTGTTATACATTGAAAGAGGGGAAATACATCTCACCACCTCTCACCCACCACTAGTTCATGACCATACCAACCTCCATATCCATAAAAAACTGCTTAGAAAAAATGAAAAAAAAAAAAAAAAGAGAAAAATAGAGTCCAAGGGTCATGCCATCATTTGCCTCACTCATCTACCACTCCATCTCCTCCATTTCCATCCTTCCAATTCTAAATCACCTCCCATTCCTCCTCCAAGTGAAAAAAAAAATGATGAAAAAAGGTAGCTATAGGAAACCCTGTAGCAAGCTGTGTTATCACATCAATAGTTTCTCCATGCATTCTCCTTCACCATCCATGCAAGTAAAGAGATCTAGCACCCTTGTAGACATTATGAATCCTATCCAGAGCTCATCAGCAGTAGCAAAGACCAAGCACCTGCAAACAACAACAAAGAGGACAACCACATCAACAGGAAGAAATCAATAGAAAGGTGACCAAGGAAAAGCACTTGCATGAACAAAAAGAAGCACAATAGAGTCACCCTCCAGCATGCATCCACCAAGTGAAGGAATGCACAAGTATGGCACCTCATCCAAATTCCTCCCTAGGAATGATATGATAAAAGTGTAGGAGTATGAAAAAGTTCGATTTTATAAGCTGGAGGTGGTCAGTTAACTTGGCCACCCTCAGCTCGAAAACAAAAAATGAACTCCTAGTCAGCATGCCACATTGCAATGTCACATCAAGGAGAATGAGTTGAAAAGGTGGTCGAGTTAAGTTGTGTGAGAGTGGGTGATGATTACGAGGGGAGGCCACATGATAACTAAAGCTGGGCCAATGGTTGCAAATAGGAAATACCATACACTGTCAACCAATGTAGCACTCCAAGGAATCAACCATAAATAACAAACATTCCAAACTCTCACACACCATTTTTTCATTTCGAGATCAGAGAAGACTAGGACCACCTTGAAGAGCCATCGAGGAAGAAAACCTGTTTCAGCCACCCTATCGAAAATAGAACTACAGGAACAACTATAGGAAACACAGGGAGTTATAGGAAGCATGTGAAATTCACAGAGAACTCTGTAAGGGGGTGCCTAGGGTTCAATTGTCTAGCAATTATCCTCATCCAAAGCATCATAGTGAAAGGTAGGTGGCTAATATATCCTATGTTTTGAATTGATAGCTAGGGAAGGGAAAGAAAAAATATGATTTTTCTGAGTGATTACAATGGGCCTGAGGTTTTATACAGAATTGTGTGAAGTTTAAAAGTTGTGTGGATATCGAAAGGAATTGTGGCCATCCACCAATATTTTAAATTCTCAATCACCCAAGAAACAATAAGGCTAGCCTTCCAATCTCCCTACAGTCATCTAATCAGAGAAGAGACATGACAAAAGGATTTAACAAAAGGGAACCCACAATGACATCCAAGGTACACCTCCATCCCCCCATGGTAGAAATATTTAGAAGGAATAACTGGTTAGGATTCTTTGAGCTGCTCAGAGGGTATGATGATGATGTAGCTCAAGAATTTTCCATGGCACTCAACCCTCAGGCTAGAACTAGTGCTACTACTATGGTAAGAGGATTGCCATTTACAATTACTCCGGAGGTAATTAGAGGAATCACTACACTTCCTCAAGGGATGCAATAGAGAAAATAGGATAAGGCTACAAGCACTTTTGCTAAGAAAAACTTTTTCTTAAGGGATGAAGAGCCAATTGAGGACAAAAATGGGATAAGAAGGGAAAGCCTTCCCTATATTTGGAATGAGATGAGCTATCGTATTCTCAAATATATCTCTTGTGAAGGGAGGCTGAATATAATCTATGGATACCAATTTAGACTCCTCCATGAGTTCAGATTTGGAGAGGAGATACCCATTGAAAAAAGACTCAATGAACCCTACTTCTTGTTGCAATCAATAATAGACATGGGCCTAAAGGTCCAAGAGGGAAAACATCAACAATTGGCGCGCCATGGACAAATTGAGATAGTGAAAAAATGTTTGGAAGGATATCTTCGTTGCTTTGTATCTGATTAAAAAACACAATGGGTCAAGTGGTTACCTCTGGTTGAATGGTGGTATAAGACTTCCTTCCATAATGTAGAAAAAGTGACCCCATTTATGGCACTTTATGGATATCATACACCATCCATCACATCATCTTTAAGAGAAAATATAACATTCAAGCAGTGGAAGATCACTTTGGGCATCAACAACAACATCTCCAAATCTTAAAGGATAACCTCACTTTGGCGCATAATAGAATGAAACGACAAGCAAATCAACATTGCAACGAAATAGTTTTTGATGTAGGTGACTGGGTATTTTTATGGCTACAACCATACAAACAAATGTCCCTCAAGCAAGCTAAGAAGGATAATAAACTATCACCGAAGTATTATGGTCCTTACAAGGTGTTACAAAAGATTAGTACTTTGGCATACAAATTGGAGCTTCTTGCATCTTCATGAGTGCACCTAGTTTTCCATGTTTCATGCTTAAAGAAGGTTATAGGTGACATTCTCCCAGTTCAAACAATATTGCTAGAACTTGATGAGGAAGGAAAAATCATATTGGAACCTAAAGCTATTAATGAGGCTCGTCAATAGGTAAATTATATGGGCCTTAATGCCAGTCTCTAGCTTATTAAAATCAACTTTTTCCACATTTATTTACATATTTTATTAAATTTTACTTTGTGAGAAGGGTAAAGGTGATATCTTATGTCATGTGGCCTAATGTGCATTAATTACAGGATTTGGAGCAGTTTTGGGCTAATTTAAGTGCAGGAACTCGAAGTAGACAAGAAAGAGGGATTTTAGGAGATTTGGTCTCCTTCCTTAACTCCTCAATCACTTGAAGATTCCTCCACGAGATCTCATCACCTCGAAGTTACAAGAAGCTAAGCCAATCACGTTCATTGGCAGCCAGTGATAGTTGAAGACAAGTAAATCTCGAGTTTGGGAGCCAAACCACCTTAAGTTTGAGGAAGTTTTTGGTAGCTTCAGTTGTATAAATAAGACAACCTAGGGCCTCATTAGGATTCAACTTTTTATTATAGAAAGAGGCAATTTCAAGCTAAGAATCATAGATTAGTTGCTGAAGTTATCTCTACTTTTTTTAATTTACAAGTGTTTGAATGATTGGTTAGTTTTTCTTCCATTAGTTGGAGAAGTAGATCAGTGTTACCATAGTGAAAGAAAATACTTCAGAAAATCTTGTGACAATAGCCTCATCCTCATGTCCCTCATGGGATCATGGTTTGAGGGCCCCACGCTCATAACCCCAAAAAGAGATTTATCTTTTGGTTATTACATAGCTTAGGATTTCTTGTTGAGTAGATCATTATTTATGATTTCTTAGAAGCACTTGCAATTGTCATTTTGGTTTCTTGAGTTTGCTATAGATTAGAAAGCATTCCATTGCATAGATTTAAGCCATTAGCCATCAATAAATCAATTTTTCAAATTTAACTCATATTTTCCACATTTACATAAAGTTGTGCGTGAATGAAAAAAAGAATACGTGTTGTTGTAGGATTTGCTGATCTGCAGTGAGGAACTCATTCCACTAGCCTCATCTAAGCCTTCTCCACCTCTCGCTCAATCCTACCAACCTCTAATTCAGATTTTTGTTTTGTAGCCATCATGGACATCCACCTTCAACAAATCCAACCATCCTAAAGAGTTGGGCTGATCCTTGGGTAGTGTGCACCTTCCCCTACCTTATTCCATCATCATACATTTTCCCAGCACTTCCTTTCACCTTCCCTACCTTCGTACAACTTTCAGCTAAGTTTTGTGTAGTAAACCAGGACATCCTGTAGTAACTACAGGAAATATTGTAGTGACTACATGAAATCCTATAGCAACTACAGGAAACACTGAAGCATCTTGTTTTAGACTATTTTGGGAGAAATGATGATCAAAGCCTAGGGCAGGCCTTCAACTTGACCTCCATACCCCTCAACTCCATTTTGGACCAGCTTCCCCATACCTTCCTCCCCTGCAAAAGATCAACTTGTTTAGCTTAGAATTTACATTTCTACATTGAAAACCAAAAGACTATTTTCTATGATATTTAGCTAATGCATGCATACATTAGTCATAACAATGTTAGGATAATTTCCATGCCTACTTAGTTTAGATAGCTAAATCATATAATACAAGGTCAAATTAGGTCTCTTTTGCCAGTAATGTGTGTTAATTCTTAGCTAGGTAATTTCATGTCATTTCATAGCACTTTTTATTCATAACATTCATTTCCTTAAAATAGGTAAGCATTTACTTTCTGCATTAAAGATAGCTTTACATTCGCTATTAGTAGTCAACCTTCTAGTCAATAGAAGACTGGTTTGAAAAACATTAATGGTCTATTGCCCCATTTGAGAAGTGAAAAGAGTAGACTGTTGCATTTGCTATGCATATAGCACTGTCACCTCCAAGTTTGTATGAACCTTGGGTTGATAAAGTAAAGTTGTTCGCTCTAGGAGTTGCAACATCCTTGCTGCAATACTGGGTCTCATTAGCTTTCATGGAAACAAGAACTTTACAACTACGGAATTGATTAATTTAAGTGTATCTCATCAAGTGAGGAACTTAGCCACTGAAGATTGCACATGGGAGGATGATAATTTTATACAAAAACATCCCGAAATACTCAATCATTGAGGAAAACACGTTTTTGAAGGAGAGGGGAATGTTAGGTACCTATAATACTAGTGTATTCTCTCATTTTTATTGTCAGTTTAGCCCCCTTACTGTTATTTTGTTGTGCCCATGTAGTCCCCATATTGCTATTATTGTGCCCCACAGAAGCCCACTGTTGTTATTGTTGTTCCCTTACATTATTATTTTTATGTTAGCTCTGATTATATTGTGACCCCTTAGACTCCTATATATAGAAAGGAGGTTTTGTCATTTTAATGATCTAAGAATTGTTCATTTGTGTAATGTAAAGGAGGCTGCTCCCTCGAAGAGGCTAATTTTGAAGTCGTTCATCTATCTCTTCTTCTAGTTTGTGAGCTGGTTGCATAACAATTTAACCCTTTTTAATAATAATTATGCGTTAAATAATATGAAAATGATACTATATTAGATTTAAACTTTTCACAACTAATATGTTTGATTATTTCTTAATGAACAATTCAAAAGATATTATTTTTTCCACAAACTTATCATGAGATAGTCACTACAATTCATGTTTTCACATTTCTCCTAGCTAATATTACATCATGATCACAATGATAAAGACATGTCTACTTTAAATAATTTACTTATAAATACATAAGAATATATATTTATTTTACCTAATCTAAATAAGAAAGAAAAATGCATCATCAAGTCTATTTGAAAGTCAAACAAATGGCTCTTAATCACCATCACATTATTTACTATTTAATTCTTAGATATAAAATATTTATTAATTCAAATTTTATTTATAATTACCATTGAAAAGAGAAGTCAAAACTGTTCCATTATCCATGAAGAAAAAATTAGAACCTCTCATGCATCCATGTAAGCCCATTTGTTTCTCTTATGGTCCATAAAAAGATGTAATCACCATTTTTACATGCATAAGAACTCCTTTTAGTTTACATAATGTTGCAAGAACTGTAATTTAAATAAAGTAAACATGATTTTATATTTCATGTCAAGAATTTAATATTACATATTAATACATAATTTTTTCATTGTTAAAGTCCTCATGGAGTTATCACTACATGATGATTTATATTGATTTCGAATTAAACAAGAAGAAAAAACATGTGAACTGATTAATAAACCAATAAGTATCTAAATCGAGACTAAATCTTCATTGTTGTTTCTAAATTCACTATTTTCTTCTCATTTGCCTATTTGAGATTGTGACCTTGAATCCTTATTATCATAGATATTGTATATAATTGGAAATGCTTAGCTTTAAGTGTAAAAATGTTTCCACTACAAAAAACATGTAAAAATGTTGGTGAATCTTAGCAATTATATTATAAAATGGCAACAAGACGAATAAAAAAAAATATAAATAGTGAAAAAAAAAACAACAGTTATATAAATGATGAAATAACACAAATACATATCACTCTCAATTATCATCACCCTGATTATCTTCCTTGCTTGGCATGATAATATTGTTGTTCGAAAAAATATGTTTTGATCTAGGGTCATCTTTGCTAGCACTCTGTAAATTTCTCCAAGTTGAGGAGAGAAATTCTAGAGGTAACCACAAACCTATTCTAGGCTAAGGTCGAACCTCCCTAAACTTGGAGAGGGCTCTCTCACTAGGGTTTCACTCGGTCAATCAAGTGACTAAAATATTTCTTGATCTTATGCTGGTTATGAGTGTTGAGAAATGGCAATAAGAAATTCCTGTTTAATTTGTCCTTGAATTAAACTGTGAATTAAATTCAAATTCTATTCTCATAGCAACTTAAAATAGTTCAATTAAGTTTCTTAAACTTACTTAACTTAGGAAATTCGAGTTGAAAGTCTTTTGGAAGTCATGTATATGTTCTCCCTACTTTGTAGGAGTCTAGTGTGAGTTAATTGTGAGTTGTAAAATAGAAGACTCAGTTTCATGAGTCAGTTCAGTTAAATTAGTTCTCAAACTGATTGAGAGAACTAATAGTGAGTTAATAGTCAGTGGTGACACTAATAAACTCCACTAGTCCTACTCTAGTTAGCTGAATATTTACTCATAAAAAACTCATGCATGTTAATTTTGAGAAAGACTCAATTGAGACTAGAGTGCAGGGACGATGTATTCAAGAATTGATCCTTGAGGGATTGCACTATTTTTAGAGGCTTTATTTCCCTTTAAATACAAGCTATCCTTCATAGGAATTACACATTGGAATAGAGACTTGGAGAGCTTGTGAAGAGGCTAAGATTTGGCCTTGATCTTGCTTATGAGTTGAATATTGAATTCGCAGAGTGCTGGGATTGTTTTAGAGAGAACAAGCATTGTAATTTAATCTTGATGTTCCAGATTAATACAAAATAAATAGTGGGGTTTTGAGTTGTGGCTTTCCCTAGATATTTATTGTGTTATTTTCCTTTGATTCTCTTCCTCTATTGATTATTGTTTTGTTCGATGTTTATGTTCTTTCGCTGTAAATAGTAGAAGTAGATTCTTGTCTCTTGCTTTAGCAAATTGCATTAGCTTGTGAATCTACAAGACTTTCTACATGGTATCGGAGCAAGATTGTTTTTTGGGTCAAGAGTTTTCAGAGAATATCTGAGAATTTCTGTGCAAAATTTTCAGAAAAAAATTTCAGATATGGATTCCTTAGGAAAAGATACCCAAATTCAAAAAACAAATTGGCCGAATCGGAGTTCGGATGAGGGAGATATCGCTGATTTAAAATCAGCTCTCTAGAGGATATTTTGAAGTTTTGAGTTTCTGGGTTACAGGTGAAAGTCGAATTTGCAATACATACTTTAGGATCGACAAATGGCGTTCCATGGGTTGAGGCTTGAGTATGCCTTGGAAGGAAACTCAAATTTCATATCCTGGAGGGACATGATGGTGGTTGTGTTAGAGGACAATGGCTTGAAGGAATTTATTGAACAAGCAATTCCTAAGCCAACAGCTACTGATGCACAGGAATTGGCTGAGTGGAAGAACTCTGTGGTGAAGGCAAGATGGATAATACTTGAGGGAGTTCGAGATCATATTGTCTCGAGTCTCCATGGAAAGGAAGCCCCACATTCTATGTGGAAAACATTGACGTACGTGTATCAGAATAGCAATGATCAAAGGAAGTTGGCACTGAACGATAAAATTCGTAAAATTAAGATGGAGAAAGGTGAGACGATTCCAAAGTACTTGACGAAGTTCACTCAATGTCGGGATGAACTTGGAAGTGTTGGAATCATGGTTTTTGAGGAGGGTATGGTGATTCTTGCTCTTCTTGGACTGCCAAAGAGTCGGCATAGTTATTAGGACTGTGTCAATGGTTTGGAGAAGCTGCCAGATTGGGAAAGGCTATGGTCAGATTTGATGTAGGATGAGATCTGGAGGAACACTAGGGATGGCTCTTCATCAAATACTAATGATGAAGAGAACTATGCCTTAGTGATTAATAGGAGGAAGGGGAAAGGTAAAATTTCTCATTCCAAATTAGATTCTTATTATGGAGGTAAGAAGAAGGACATGACAAAAGTTAAATTCTTTCACTATCACAAGATGGGTCACTTTGCTACAAATTGTCCATTGAAGAAGTCCAAGGATAAGTCCTCAGGAGGAGCAGCAGGTGAGGCTTTGGCCTCCCAATTTGATTTGGAATTTTCCCTCATTGCATGCATCATGTCTTCAATGATTGGAAGTGTCTCGTACTTAGACAGTGGAGCTTCTTTCCACATGACTGGTGACAAAGAGTTATTCAGTGAATTGGAGGAGAAATATCTCAAGATGCATATCGAGATGGGTGATGACGATAAGTATAGCGTTACTGGTGTGAGCACTATTACTTTTCAGAGGGAGCATGTGACTCCACTCAACTTGAAGAATGTTATGCATGTACTCGGACTGACGAAGAACTTGGTATCTGTTTCTATGCTTGAGGATAGAGGCTATGATGTGATATTTTTGAAAGGAAAGGCATTCCTTCGACACATAGCCATGGGTCAAGTAAAGAAGATATGGATTTGAGTTTAGAATATATATAAGATAGAGGTAGAGGATTTTGCTGCTTTGAGTTCAAAAGAGGAAAAGATGTTGAGCCAAGACGTTGGCGAGTTGTGGCACAAGCGATTGGGCCACTTGCATCATGGAGCTTTGAAGATATTGTAGAAAATATTTACTAGTCTTCCTAAAGGTACGCTTGAGAAAGTTGATACATGCAAGGGTTGTACTTTGGGAAAATACACCAAGTCTTCCTTTGGAGATAGAGACAGTTGAGCAGAGTTTATTTTGGAGAGAGTCCATTTAGATCTATGCGGACCATTCTCAACAGCATCCATGACCAAACATAGGTATTATGTTATATTTGTTGAGGAATATTCTCGTAAATGTTGGGTATTTTTATGTAGAAAAAGGATAAAAATTTCACAAATTTTTGTGAGTTTAAAGCATTGGTGGAGAAAGAGTTTGGCAAGAATGTTAAATCTCTATGAAGTGATAATGGTGGTGAGTATGTTTCCATTGAGTTTAAGAACTTATGTGCACCGGAAGGGATTAAATGAGAGTTTACAACACCCCATAACCCTCAACAGAATGGGGTTGTCGAGAGGAAGAACAAAAGCATAGTAGGGGTAGCAAGGACGATGTTGCATGATCAGGGCCTACCACTACACTTGTGGGCTAAGGCATGCAACATATTGATTTATGTTTAGAACCACAACCCACATTGGATACTTGAGGTGAAGACACCAGAGGAGGCTTATTCTAATAAGAGGCCAGATGTTGGTCACTTTAGGATTTTTGGGACATCAGTTTATTTCCATGTGACCAAAGATGCACGGAAGAAGCTTGAGCTAATAACAAAGTTGGGGATCTTTGTGGGGTACAATGATACACCCCACAACTATCGGGTTCCCAGGGATATCAGGTTTGATGAGGAGAAGGCCATGTGAGTATCCCTTGAGAGGGAGCTTGAGCTACATGTGGATGAGGAGACTTTAGCTCCTAAGGTTGAGGGGCCTCAGATTGATGTCGAGCAGCCACATGTAGAGGTTTAAAGAGTGGAGACATCCACTCAGACAGAGTCTTCTAGAGAGGGAAGAAAGTGCACTAGAGAGGCTGATAGATTGTTGGATGATGCACAGGAGAATATGGGAGAATCCTCTTCTCAGCGCAGACATAGGAGGTCACTAGAGAGGTACACTGGATACAGGGCACTTATGGGTGCATGTGTTGTGATAGATCCATCTTCCTTCCAGGAAGCAATGAAGCAGCCAGTTTCGGTTGATGCGATGGTGGAGGAGTATGAATCCATAGTTAGAAATAGTGTTTGGGATGTGTTCTTGAGACCAGAGTACAAGTTAGTTGTGAACTCCCATTGGCTTTACAAGGTAAAGCAAGCTACAGATGGTAGTGTGGAGAAGCATAAAGCCAAATTTGGGGCCCATGGCTTTTCAAAACTAGAGGGGATTGACTATGACGAGACCTTTGCTCCTGTTGCAAGGTACTCATCAATTAGATATATTTTGACATTATCAGCACATATGGGTTGGAAGATCCCTGAGATGGATGTGAAGACTGCCCTCCTTAATGGCATGATTGAGGAAGAGGTGTACATAGAGCAACCTGAAGGTTTTGAAACATTGGACTGTGAGTTGCGTGTGTGCCGACTCAAGAGAGAATTGTACGGGCTGAAGCAAGAACCTCATGCTTGGTACACTAGGATAGATAGCTACTTCATTGGGTTGGGCTTCATGAAGAGTGAAGCAGATGTGAACCTGTATCACATAGTGGTGGAAGGTAAGATGTTGACCATTTTACTTTATGTAGATGATCTCATACTGACAGGTGATGACAATCTCATCAAATCTTGCAAGGAGGACCTTGCAAGAGATTTTGAGATGAAGGACATGGGGCGCATGCATTAATTTCTTAGCATGGAGGTATGGAAGGGAGATGGGGGGTTGTTTATATCTCGGGGAAGGTATGCCAATGAGATACCTAGGAAATTCCGCATGGATAACAGTAAACCCATGGAGACTCCTCTAGCTAGTAACTAGAGGAAGAAGGATGCTACTTCACGAGAAGTAGTGGAAGCTACTGTTTACAGGCAGCTTGTGGGTTCACTCATGTACTTGGTGAACACATGATCAGATATGTGCTATGCAGTTAACCAACTTAGTCAAGCGATTGTTAGGCCTACCAAGTTGTATTGGAAGGCAGCAAAGCATGTATTGAGATACCTCAGAGGCATTACTCAGTTTAGGTTATGGTATAGATGGACAGAGGGAGTGAAGCTTCAAGGCTTCACCGATGTAGATTGGGCACGGAGTCCATCTGACATGAATAGCACATCAGGAGGGATCTTTAGTATTGGATCAACGGAGATTTCTTGGTACAACATGAAACATAGATCAGTTGCACTCAGTTCGGCAAGTCAGGAAGCATGTGAGGCTATATAGATGAGGAAGATCCTGGTTGGTTTGTTTGGTCAGCAGATGGATCCAACAACGATTTATTTTGATAACCAGAGTTGTATCAACCTCTTTGAAAATCTAGTCTTTCATGATCAGTCCAAGCATATTGATATCCAGTATCATCATCTCAGAGAGTGTGTATTGAGGCAGATTGTGTTGTTAGATTAAATTCGCACGGAGGAGAAAGATGCTGACATCTTGACAAAGGCATTGTCAAGAAGTAAATTCAAGTTTCACAGAGACAAGATTGGGTGTTGAGAAATGACAACAAGAAATTCCAGTTTAATTTATCCTTGAATTAAACTGTGAACTAATTTCGAATTCTATTCTCATAGCAACTTAAAATAGTTAAATTAAGTTTATTAAACTTACTTAACTTAGGAAATTTGAGTTGGAAGTCTTTTGGAAGTCATGTATTTGTTCTCCCTACTTTGTAGGAGTCTAGTGTGAGTTAATTGTGAGTTGTAAAATAGAAGACTCAATTTAGTTAAATTAGTTTTCAAACTGATTGAGAGAACTAATAGTGAGTTAGTAGTCAGTGGTGACACTAATGAACTCCACCAGTGCTACTCTAGTTAATTGAATATTTACTCATTAGAAACTCATGCATGTCGATTCTAAGAAAGACCCAGTTGAGACTAGAGTGCAGGGACAATTTACTATTTGTTTTAGATTGTTTTGAGTTGCACTAATAGTGCATGCATTCAGGAACTGATCCTTGAGGGATTGCACTATTTTTAAAGGCTTTATTTCCCTTTAAATACAAGCTATCCTTCATAGGAATTACGCATTGGAATAGAGACTTGGAGAGCTTGTGAAGAGGCTAAGATTTGGCCTTGATCTTGCTTATGAGTTGGAGATTGAATTTGATGAATGCTGGGATTGTTCTAGAGAGAAAAAGCATTGTAATTTCATCTTGATTTTATGGATTAATACAAAAAAATAGTGGGGTTTTGAGTTGTGGCTTTCCCCGGATATTTATTGTGTTATGTGCCTTTGATTCTCTTCCTCTATTGATTATTGTTTTGTTTGATGTGTTTGGGCTTTCGCTGTAAAGAGTAGAAGTAGATTCTTGTCTCTTGCTTTAGCAAATTGCATTAGCTTGTGAATCTATAGGATTTTCTACTATGAGTATCAAAAAGGTAGGTTTAAGTTGTTGTTTGAAGGTAGGTGAAAGAAGGAAGATCCACTTAAAATAGGCTCAGTATAGTTAATGATTCAAGTGAATAAGGGATGATGATGATATTTTGAGTAGGGGTAAGATAGGCAACTCTGTCGATAATTAACCAATTTTTATTGTAGTGAGTGGATGAGTGCAACATCAAAAGGTGACAATAAGAGCATCAAACTACAGATGAATTCAAATTTCCATTAGAAGAAAAGGAAACACATGAATGCTCAGCTAATATAAAGAAAAGCACAAAGTGAATTCTGCAAATTTCCTTTAAGTTGAGAATGAAGAATTGTTTTCACACCACGGAAAAATAAGAAATACTGATAAAAAAAGAAATACACATACCATTAAACATGTGACACAAGAATCCCTATCAAAACACCTTCTACCTTCTTCTATTCACTTGAGGAAATGATAGAAAAATGAAAAATTTGCAGACTAGCTTCTTCACACTGACCAACCCATTTTTCATCTTTTTCCATCATTAAATATAAAGAGAAATTCGAAATTACCACTAGGTGGTCGAATTCACTACATGGAAACTAAAAGACTAGATACAATGTATGATTTATCCACTAGGTGGATCGAATCAGTTCAAAATTATCCACATACTGTTTTTTCAAACCAAAAACTAAATAAAGCTAATCATAAAAGCTACAGCTTTTAATCCTTAAAAAAAAACATAAACACTTTATCCTATCCATCTAACCCTATCTAGATAATTATTTTATCATTAAGTTTCACAACTATCCTTCTTGATCATGACAACATAGTTCTGGATCCAAGATAAAAATAGAAACAAGTGAAAGCATGAGTTGCGCAATGGTTGCACAACGAATCCAAGTTTGCATGCACACTTGTAGCATTGATGGACAACTGGGTGATGGAAGATGATGAATAGGTGGTTGAGGTGGAGAGTGACCCATTTGATGTCTTGAACCTTTCAAAAATTCGAATTCACAAATCGAATTTCAAAAAGATTCATAATTATGGCAGCAAGAAATTGTAAAAATGGGTCTCCAAGTAACAACTATAACTAAAAAACCATACCACCTATGAAAAACTAAGATACTTTTTTGTATATAACCTTATTTTTTAGAGAAACCTCTCTTAGTTTCCTCAAATTCTTTCCTAGGTCCTCATAACCTATGTTTAAGGAAATGTAACTAGGTTTGGTATTCATAAATGTACTTTTGATATTTGTATTTATTCAAGAAAAGAAATATTATTTTTATAATATATGTCAATGAGTTTCTTGCTCATTGAAATAGGTATTGCACATGTTAAAGTGCTATAGGTGAGTCAAATAGTAAAAAGAAAATGTTGAATACCTTAAGGGAAAGTTACACCATGTATGTTTATATATTAGAGTAAAGAGAATACCTCCAAGCAAAGTCAACAAGTCTCCTCCATGCAATGACACCTACAAAATAAGGAATTCAAATTATAAATATCTAGTCGGCCTGGAGTCTTCTAGTCGACCTAAAAGGAGGGATAATACTCTATATATAGAGGTTGTCCACTCCATTACAACGAAAAGCAAGTACCTCTGAAATATGCGAAGTGAAGGCACAAGGAAAGGGTAGAAAAGAGTGAAGAAAGGGTCTCCAAGTTTAGTGAAGAAGAAGGGTACACAACCGAGCTCAAGAGCACTATTTTTAGGAAAGTTGCAATCACACATGTGAAGATAAGGAGGGTATCTCTGTTGTCTTAGAAACCCTCCACCACAGTCACACATATCTCATTGGTTGGGCTAGAAATGTAGGCCTATAAGGCCTCTCACTCAAGCAAAAAGGAAGCACACTCAAGCGAATAAGAAAAGAGGACCTCCACAAAAGAATATTGAGGGAATCCCCTCACACATGCTAAGAAACAGTGATACACTATTGTCATATCAGATTTGCATCTACATCTCAAGAAGGGTCTTGGTTGGAGGAAGGATAAAGTGATCCTCATATGTAAAGTAATATACCAGGGAATAAAAATGAATACGTCTTATAGAAGATACCTAACAAATACTAATATGAGTTGCCAGAAGAAGGACGAAGTGCCAGGAAGCAAAGTGCCGGAAGAAGGAAGACTAAGTGTCAGGGAACAAAGTGCAAAAAGGAGGAAGGAATTGACTTGTGCTTGGAGGAAATTCTAGTCCGAGGTCTAGGGTTTGTGTTAGGTAAACTTGACTCAGGATAGAGTCAAAGTTGACCAGGTTAAACAGTGATGGTTTTGGGGCATATGGTATTGTGCACGCATAGTATTTTGCCCATGGTATTATATGTAATGGAGCTTATAAAAGGTTGGAAGGACTTCATTGTAATGTAAGACCCGGAGGTGAGAGGTGAAGGCTCACTTGGTCGGATTGGCCAGGGTTTTGGCCAATGCTAATGAGATATTATTAGGTTGGGTTTTTCCCCGGATTTGGGGTTTTCCCGGATAAACATTTGTGTTTATGTGTTTATGGTTGTTGCTGGTTATTTTCTTATATATATTCCTCTCGGTAATTATTTATGTTATGCAGTAAATTTCTTAACAACTGGTATCAGAGCCAGATATTGGCTTCAAAGGGATTCTTTGATGCTAGGGGTTTATAGTGCTTGATGAGATCAATGCAGCCTTTTTTACAGATCTGGGTCTGGAAAATAATGGTGGAACAATCGTACGTGGAAGAACCTCAAGGAGAATGTGCGGAATATAGTACTGTAACTGCCAGGGATCGCAATGCATTTGCGATATTTACCGGTTTGGAACATGCTGACGAATTGTTCGGGATTCATGTGGCTACTTAAAGAAGGTCAGCAGAAGAAAATTGTTCATGCGGCCTAGAAAATTGTTCGTTTTCCGCTACATGAGGCCACTGGTGCTGGAATCTACGAGGTTCTTGGGCTTGTAGTTGGAGCAGTTTGATAGAAGTTTTTGAGCAAATCAAATTGAGAGAGGATGGATCAAAATCACAATAGCAATAAACAATTTTTTTTTTTTAATGAATTCAAAATTATTGCATGTAAATGGGCATACTACTATAAGACCTGCTAAGGCATTTGTACCCCTCGGTGATCACTGGTAAAGTCTGGGTTAGACCTAGGTGATAGGGGGGATGTCGGGTTAACAATACCCCAGGTAAAAACTCTGAGGGGGGTAAGAGCTAGAGTGAGCAGGATTGTCTCACTTAGCAGGTTTGGCTGGAGTTAGTCAAGGAACCCCAAGTCAAGTTTAAGGGGGGAATTATTAGGTAAAATTGACTCAGGATAGATTCAAAGTTGACCAGGTTAAACAATGATGGTTTTGGGGCACATGGTATTGTGCACCCATAGTATTTTGCCCGTGGTATTATATGTAATGGAGCTTATAAAAGGTTGGAAGGACTTCATTGTAATGTAAGACCTGGAGGTGAGCGGTGAAGGCTCACTTGGTCAGATTGGCTAGGGTTTTGGCCAATGCTAATGAGATCTTATTAGGTTGGGTTTTTCCCCGGATTTGGGGTTTTCCCGGATAAACATTTGTGTTTATGTGTTTATGGTTGTTGCTAGTTATTTTCTTATATATATTCATCTCGGTAATTATTTATGTTATGTAGTAAATTTCTTAACAGTTTGGAATTGATCAATATGAAGCTTCAATAAGAGAAACTTACTAAAGGGTTTTCCTCTCAAGAGAAGAGAGGTTTTGGCCCTGACAGAGAGCCAACATCTTGTGTTCTTGTTCTTATGTTTTTGGTAGCAGTTTGATGAAGTACACACACATGCATTAATAATAATAATAAGAAGATTAAGATAACAAGAAAATGTAAAAAGAATCCATAAATTTTTATCAAGTCAAGAAGAATCACACTACACCTAATTTCCCTCGATTCTTCAACAATCTATTCCCCAAAATCATGACTAAAACAGTTAGTTACACAATCTAAAAAAATAGGCTTTAAAGATGTAGTTAAATATCCAAATCCATGGAACCTTTGCAGAGAGTGGAGGAGGTTTTTGTTCTTTGACTTGTTTTAGACAGAAACCTATTTTGGTTTTCCAAAATTCATCTCCAGTTTGTCGTAAATCTCTTTTGAAAATGGTGTCTAAAACAATCACTTTGCGTAGCAATATGTGGCAAACCTCCAAGCTTTGACCAACTAATGACCTCCTTTGCTTTTGTTCCTGTTGGCAGTGGGAGCCAGATGTCTTTAAAACCTATAGGATAGGTCTTAGTACTTGTGGCATGTTGGTTGAATGGTGGTAAGACTATAGTAAACCTATGTGTACAACACACTGAACATAACATAGACTCAACAATTTGGCTTCAACACATTGTGCAATGAGATGGAGAGGGCGTACTGAGGTAGATACAAGAACTATTACAATAAAAAGGCTTTACAACTTTTCACCCAACCCTATTCAAAACTTTGCAGCACTCACATTTAACCCTACACCCAGGTTTCGATCTTTAGACTCGAATCAACATGAAACAGAGCTTGTAGAGCGTTTGGGTAGCGGTGAAATTAACACACTTTAATTAACCACATATTATGCTTTGAAACACAAATTTCAATTAGGGATGTAGAATCCTACCTCAAACTTTAATGAAAATGAATGGTTGACTACGCTGATGCTTTGCAAGGTGCCAGAGAAAACACTTTGCGCAACACTGTGTAGCGACTAGGTTGGGTAGTTTTTGAACAACGGATTTCTACAGTGAAGAAGAGCTCAATTTATTATCAACGTGCCTACTTGGAATCGATCTTTGGTCTCCTGTAGTGATGTTGTGTCCTTTAGCGCTCACTTTACTTGGCATGAGTATAGGGGTTATGGGGAATCATTAAATTTTAGGGGTATGATGTGATGTATGAGCCATTAGGCATGAGGGTGTACCATGGTGGTGAATGTAGGAAAGTGGTAGTAGTATTATGAGAATAGGTTTAGAATGAAGGGGAGGGGAAAAAGGGGATGTATGTAAATGATATATTGAAGGGGTATGTATAAAGGGAAATGGGAAAATAGGGTATGAAATAGGGAAGCATGGGGTAGATAGAAATAGGGAAATAAAGTATAAATCATATGCAGTGGAATATTTTAATGACCAAACATCATGACCAATAGAACCTTGACTGAAACAAACTCATTTTGGATGATTATGACCGACAAAGACTGACACATAACCCCTTTCAACTTTGACTGACTGGATAAACATGTGTGACCTCATAACCTCATGAATCCCACTGACTGAGACTCTTTTGAAAGAACTTCAACGATTTCAGACAATAACTTTGAGGCTATGACAACAACAGTAGTCATAGGCTAACCTACTCAAAAACTGAAAATCAATGGATAAGGAAAATACATTTGACGTAAAAAAAATTAAAACCCTAACAATGTCTTAATATAAACCGCCAATCTCTATCCAACACATTTGGGTAAAAAAAATACATGGTTTTAGCGTTTTGGGAAAACATAAGGCTCCCTAGGTTCATGCCACATATTTCTAGAGTTGATAGATATTAGCCCACTATAGCAATCTTCCTTTACATTATTCTGATAAAAGGTGTCCCACCACTTGTACCTAAAGCTAACATATTGGAACAAAGATAAGTCCAATTGGATGATCTATTGCATGTTTCCAACATAACCTAACGTCCCATGCATTAGGTTTTGATTGCAGTGGCTAGGACAAATACATTGGTGGAACTTGACTTCCACTCCACAGTCTTGTGTCATGCAACTATCATCGAAATCCTCTGTGCAAAAATGATGTCCATATGAACACATAGACGGAAACAAATGCACCTATAAAAAGGTGAAAAAAAACATAGTGTCATGTGTCTATGAACCCGAACATAATTAAAAATATTAAATATTTATAGATGTTACAATTCAAAGGTTCAATATGATGTTAAAACTGTACAAAAAGAGATTTTAATTACTGAGTTGCTGCACCCAATCCCTATGCTTAGCGCATCCTCTTCAACATGTGGTTAATGACCAGATGCACCATATCTCTCTTTGATTTTATCAACAACCCAATCTTTAAGGCATGCCATTGGCATATTTAATTTTAAATGACCATGATAAGACACACTTCTATCATTCAACCATTTGAATTATTTCCTATCACTATCCCATTTCCTCCTCTTCTTTTCTGACAATGCAACTCACAGTTGTATCACTTCCATATTGTAAAGAACGAATTTGTTGGTGGCTTCAATTTCTAAATTCGTAGATGAAATCAAACCAATATATATATATATATATATATATATATATATATATATATATATATATATATATATATATATATGCATTAATATGAAGTTCAATGTGAATAACTACTGTGTAGAAATTTGACAAATGATAAGCCACTTACTCTTTATCATGCGCCTCTTTCCATTTGTTTTGAGAAGCTCCCCTTATCTTTTCTCTTCATCCCTTTCGTCATCCCAAATCGCCACACTTGGTGTGTTATTGATCTGCTTGATGTACTCACTAGCATAATAGAAATACTCATACAATATATACCCCTTTGCCATAGACCCCTTGGGTTTTTCCCTTTTTCGAACAAAACATTTCAATTTATTCATGTACCTCTCTAAGAAGAACATCCAATGACAAGAAACCACCCCAATTAATTCAACCTCATCTACTAGGTGAATTAGATGAACCTACATGTCCATGAAACTCGTCGGCAAGTCCTTTTCAAACATACAAATAATCTAAACTATATCTTGATGCCACCATGGAATGCTAGCCATATGAATCTCCTTTGATGTGATCCAATGTACAAATGCAGATAATTTAGATATAACATGTCGTAGGTCTTGGGGGAAGTCATGGTTCACACACCCACGCACGAACAAAGGATAATGACACTACATAACAAATAATACATTATACAAAATTTAATTATAAAATATGCCATTACATAAAAAGAAATGATGTTTTTGGCGTACGTACTCTTAGAAGGTTCAAATGGTCATGCAATTTCAAGCCTGGAAAACAGTCTTTCACATTGAAGAAACACCATAGTGAAGATCCATATAAATAAGGCACCCTCACAGTCATTATAACTTCCTTTTCCAAAAAAATATCATCTTTCTTTAAAATCCATGGGACGTCACCTTCTTTGAAAGACCAAGAGGGACCAACTTCTCCTCTAGTTTCTTGTCTTGGCCATTGTTTCTTTTTAATTTTTTAAGAAATAATATCTCTTCTAATAGTCAATGTGTCACTTTATTTCGATGATATGTGCCTCCATAAAGAAGATGAAACATTTTTAAATATATGCATGGGATTTAGTAAGTGGGAAATCTCAAGATGCTCCAAATATGGGAGCTCATAAAAGACAAAGTTTCTTTTCATCCCAATGGGAAATTTCTCAACATAAGTTTTGAAGAATTGCAAATCATCAAACATAGGCTCCCCATTTGAATGAAACATTTATGCAAACTCCTTCTCCTTCTCTCTCTCATATGCTCTAAGCCATTTAGATGGTGTCATTATTGCACACATTTGGGTTCTCTTTGGTTTATCGTTGAAAGCGGAAGTTGCTCTTCTGTAAGGGTGTTCTTCTGGGAGGAATACCGTGGAGTATTCATACATCGGCATTTGCAGGTGGTCATACCACCTAACCTTAAGAGAAGGTCCACAACATTTACATCCATGATACTCTTTTGTTACAAGACCTGCAAAATTATTGTTTACAGACCGACACATTAGCAACCATGAATATTAGAATGATTGCAGCGAATTAAATTAATATGTGAAACAATATTGTTACGTATATAAAAAAATGAATCAAAATGTAATTTACTAGAGAAAAATCCTAAGCTTGGATAATCATGTATGGTGTAGGCACATATGCCATGCAACATAAACTCCTCTCTGTTGCGATGGGTCTTGATACATAGTACACATGTATCCTTTCTCATAATTCCTTCAATTCATCTACCAATGGTTGTACATAAACATCCATATTCTTCACTTGTCTTCTACCAGGGACTATGAGAGCCAACATAAGATGTTCATTCTTCACAGACAACCATGGGGGGATATTGTTATTGATCACTACTACATGATAAACAAAATAGTTGTTGTTTTGGAGGGAATATGCGTCGACACCATCCATGACTATGTTATCATAGACTTCATACTTCATCCTTGAATTTTTCAGGCCATGTATCCTCTATATGATTCATGGCTATTGAATCTGTTAGAATTCACATAACTTTTGACTCACTTCTGTGTGAGGCATGCTGTCCCTACAACATAGCTAATTCTTTACAATGAAAGAGTCTTTGAATCCTTGGGATTATAGGCATGTGTCTCAATATCTTATGAGGAGGATCATGTGATTTATCCATTTTTTTTGAATTACGATACTTGTCATGCCCACATTTTAGACATATCTCTTTGTCTGCATATTCTCCTCTATATATAATACAATCATTTGGACATGCATGATATGATATGTACTCAACACCCAACATTTTCAACAATCGCTTTGCCTCTTCGCAACTACCCGACAAGACATTATCACTCGAAAGAACCTTATCTTTGAATAACCTGCAGTTGGCGGGGAATATAAATATATAATGTCAATAATTAACGTTCGTAAAATCGATCGTTTTTAATGTTGATAGTGTGATAAGATTTCTCAAAATATAAGGGACTTGATTGATCATGCAGGTGAATCACCTCAATATTACCGAGAAAAATGCATTTGACATGCCAAACATTTCTTTCAAGTTATACAACTACATCATTGTCCCCAACTGAGTAAAATTTGACTTGTCGCCATGTCCAAAGAGAGGGTTGGTGGAAGCAAATTTCAGGCTTTCGAATAAGGTATCAGTGATACTAGAATCATCCCCTAGCTCATCATTTTGGAATGATTCAATCTAAAAACATTGCCTCCATGGTAGTCATATCTAGTAAGTAATCATCCATACTAACCTCTATTTGTTTGCCTCAATTGCCAGCTTGTTATGAAGAACTACTATTGCTATATTCATTCCTAATTGGTGAATCTGGATGTCGTGTGAATTGAGTAGGTGGTTGATTCAACCATTATTTGTATGATTTCTCTCCGAGTCTTTCACTTAATGCAACCTTCTCTCGAGTTGATGTCGTAGTGGGGTGCATCAGAAGATGGTAGGTGGGTCACACATCATCACTAGAATCCTAATTTCAAAAAACATTCAATGTAATTAGTACAATATCAATGATATTAGTAAGCATGCCAATACAATTAGTTTGTTGAAATTACGTTATACCAAACAATTATTACCATCGTTGATCTAGGATTGCAGTTGGAAGATGCCATGTTCCAATTGGCAGGGTGAAGAGGCTATCCATTTTCATCTACCAACTTCTTGCGATATGCTGCTTCTAATAAGAGCTTCCAACGTTTTTTAAATGGAGGAATATTTTATGCATTTGAACTCGATTCTGAATTAGGATCGTGCAAATTTGGATACATTTTTATTCAAATTATTGGAGATGGAAAGGCAGAACTCTGCGAAGGACTTTGATCAACAATATGGAACGAGCTGTAATTTGTAGAATTGACCATTTGATATATTGAGATTTTGTCGCTACATTTGAGAAAAATTAGAAATAAAATTTTGTGTGCATATCTAAAATTAATCTCGAGAACCATATAACCACAATCTGAATTTGAATATAGTTTTCAAACCATTTTTCAAGAATAAGGTAACTTTAAGCGGAAAATGTATACTATGAACTACTCTAATTCATGTGGATGTGTCCTAAAGGATAATTTGAGATTACTATGCCATTTGATGTGAAAATAAATTTCAGATAACTTTTAAACCCTATCGGTGTGCTTATTAGAACAAACTACACCAATGTGTTTAAATAAAAACAACACCGACCCGACATTAAAATAATACTCGCATCGGTTTCCATATTCTGAAAAATATAAAATATGTAATCATATTGGTACACTTTTACCAAAATTCACCTGTGCATTTAAATAGAAAACAACACCGGTACGCACCTTTTTTTGGAATTAAAAAAATAAGAATGAATTCAACCATCTTGGTGCTCTTATAACAATTACAACACTAATGCATTTAAATGCAAATTTCACTATTACATTAAAAAAATTAATTGCACCATTTAAGTCTTTTGAAAAAAAAAGAATTGTATCATATGAGTGCATTGAAAAAATTTGATGCCCTAGAAATGTCGGTGCACTTTTCTTATAAATGCACTGATGCACTTTACTATTGAACACACCGATGTTTGGATAAAGTGAAAAAAAAAGAAAGATTTTTTTTTCTTCTTGTTTGAAAATTAAAAAACGAGCGACAATTGATTTTTCAAAATCTAATTTCATAAAGTCTTTTAAATAGTAAAAAGTTATTCAATATTTCATTATTTTTCTCGAAATTTAAAGGGAGTGATTTGCAAAAGAGACATACCAGGAGCATAATGCAACAATAAAATACTTTGGAGCAACATAACTATTCAGAAGATCAAAAGCTGAAAGGTATGGTGATTCACTCAAAAACCTACATACTAAATTTTTTAATTTTAATTGTTTATTTTACTAATAAAATGTTTTACAATTTATGTTAGGGTTTAAGTAAAAGATAGATCATTTTCAAGAGAGACATACTAGGAGCACTATGGAGCAACAAAATATTTTGGAACCGCAGAAAAATCATAATTTGAAAGGTATGACGATTCACTCAAAACCATGGATAGCAAAAATTTTAAATTTTACTATCAATTTTTTTTACAATTTCTGTTAGATTTATTCACAATTTAGAAAAAAAATTAAAAACCCTGTATAAAAAAAAAATTACTATTGATTTTACTATTAAACTTTTTTACGATATTTATTCCTATTTAATTTTTTATTAAAATTCAGATAAAAAAAAATCAATACATACTTTAAACCCTTACTTCTTCTTGCTTAAATGACTGCAAAATTTCACCTTAGGGTTTAATTCCCTCTACCACTTCACAATGAGGGTTTTTCATTTTTGGAATTTTAGATTTAATGGGTTTATGTACTTACTATATAGGGAATTTGACATGTAAATTAGGGGGATCACTTATTGAATTAGATCCAAACCCTACCCTATCTGGTTTTTTAAAGAACGGATATATGTTCTGCAGTGCGCTAATGTAATATAACACACTTGTGCGCCTTGTGTTATACAATGCATCAATATATTATAACATTGTTGGTTTTGTCTAGTTTGTTCATCAGTGCTCCCGGTGTAATATAATGCACTGACGCACCTCTGTCAAATAACACCGTCGTAATTTAAAATTATTTTAAAAATTTAATTTTTGCTGACGATGCCGAACAATTAAACAAAGGGTCCTTTTTTTTTTAAACGACGTATGTCTCGCGGTGTGCCCTATGTAATCTAATGCATCGGTGCTGGTGGTGCTCCTATCACACTGAATCCTATCAGCCCTATTCATTTTTACAAAATGCAGTTTGTTTATCGGTGCACTAGGTGTAATATAACACACTGATTCACCTCTGCCAAACAATATCGTTAAGTGAATTGTATTTACTTTTTTATGTGTTCATTTTTTTACTGTGATGGAAGTGCTTTTATTGTCACAAATTTCATCATCATAATTCAAATTTATTTAAAAAATATAATTTTCGATGTTGGTGCTGAACAATTTTACGCCCGATGCGTTTAAAAGATTAAACACATAGGGGCATTTGGTTCATATAACCACATTGGTTACTAGAGCTCTTTTTTGTCGAAAATTATTTGATTTATGTATAAAATATATTTAATGGCTTCTGTATTGAATGATATAGGTTGTATATTGATAAAAAATGTCTAATGTGTCAAGTAACAAAAATATCGATAGACACAATGATAACACATCGAAAAAAACAGAGAAGGCAAGTTATTTGTAAATTCTTTACAAAATTATTATGTTTGAACCATATGCAAGTTTAACTAATATGTATTGGTTAGTGTGTGTCATGCAAAGCCACAAAATGAAGATGGTCAATAAGATTATTTATAGTCTAAGTGCAGAAGAACGTAAAATCCTGATAGAAAAATTGCATAAGGATGAATAAGGTGAATGAAAAAATACTATTCAATATGATTTATTTTTTTTTTGAATTTTCATTAATAATATACTTAATAATATTAGATAGCTTGTTTCAAATAATCTATTAATTAATATATGTTTATTATTCTACAGGGAACAACAAGAAAGGAAAAGATTAATGTCGTTCTAAGAATATTTTTTTTATAGAACATGTAAATGACGATGAAATGGTCCTTAGCTCATCTGGAGTGGTGCTGGAGGTTAATGAAAGGGGGAATTTTTTTTACAAAACTATGAGGGATCTAGTGGTACGAACATATAGACATACTTTCCACTTAAAATACAAAAATAAATCCAATGATTCTGAGAACCAAATTATATCTAAACTACAGGAAGCATTTCTAGAGCAATGATCAATGAAACATGTCATACTTGCAATAGAAAAAACATACAACAACAAAAACAAATCATTCAAAAACTAACATTACTAATTAAAATGTTTTTCTAGAATTATATATATATATATATATATATATATATATATATATATATATATATATATATATATATATATATATATATATATATTACTACAAACCATTCATTTATTAATATGAAATTTGTTATATTTAGTTTTCATGTGTTAATATAAAAATATTTTATTACTTTTCTCAGGAAGATTATGAAAATCCCAACTGATCAACGAGACGATATGCGAAACATGCCAGTAGGAATGTCCAAAAAAGTGTACAAGGAGATGGTAAAAGAAATGGACATAATTGCATCACAGGAGGATATCAAATTTTATAAGTAATTGTTAATATTTCCTTATAACAACTCAATATTTCATTTTTATATATTTCAAGTTGTTTTACAACAACCATCCTTCAGTGTCTTCAGATAGGTGCTAACATACAAAGAAGAGCCATCAAGAGAATTGATTAACATTGGGATAAATATGGGTTGTGAGTATATGTTGGCATATCAAAAATGAATTGTGGAATTTGTAAGTATCTATGTTGTTTTACTTCTCTGAGTTTATAATTAATATAAAAAAAATGCTTTATATTAAATATATGATTTATAATGGGGTTTAAAACATGCAGGAAACAAAGTATGGAACTATGCAAGTAGAAGACTTGTTGCAACAAGGCATGAGACTTGGTTTTGAAACCATATGCACAATTTATGAGTCACTTCTTGCTATGGTACATTGCTATTTGATTTACATTGATGTATATTATTTATTTCAATTTTCATTATTCTCACCAATGTAGATACACTCATTACATTTTATTTTTATGTTTGCAGATGGAACAAGATCAAGAAGATGAAAACAATCGATGCAATCAACAAAACATTCTTCCAAATAACCGAAGTCATGGAAGTAGCTTGAGCACTGATAGCAGTTCCAACAAAGAATAATGATCTATTTGGATATCAATGCAACCTATTGTATTTTTTTGAAATAATTGTCTCTGAAAATTAGACATTTTGTTTAATGTAGTGGACATATTATCCCAATTGAAATACAAGGGGTTACCATTAACAATCCCATTTTCTATGACAAAGAGCCTCTTATTGATATATAATAAAATACTTTTTAATTTATTCAATTGTGTTATCCAATGTCGCTATGAAATGTTACACAACTCATTAAATATATGGATGATTAAATATTATAATAAAGAGATGCAAAATCTAATAATATAACAAATAAATCCAAACAACATATACAAATGCACTAATAAAATTTTAATTTATATGAATACTTCTATAAGATATATATTAATTTTTTGATGAATAGCAAATTAAAAAAATTACAATAATTGCAATATCACAGGTCGATATTTCCAAAAAAGAGAAAATATCATACCAAAAACCATTGTGTCCACAACATAAAAATGCACTGGTGCATCATGTTATATAAAAGCACTGCGATGACATATTTTTGCATGACCGGTGCCTTTTGGGAAAACGACAGCACCAGGGCATTTAGTTCTTCAAGCACCGACATTGTTTTCAATTAATGCCCTAACACATTGTGATTCTTAACACACTAGTGCTTTCATATAACTAACACCGCGGCCCTACAAAATATTATTTCCAGCTCTAGTGCATTCTTAAAATTTACAACATCAGTCCTTTTATATAACAAATGCATCGGTGCATTTATAGAAATAATACACATCGACGCTATGAGTTTAAACAAAAGGATCAGGACTGCAACTATTTTTTGCGTGTCCCGTGGTCGTTCCTTCAAAGAAGACCCCAAAGATTTTTTTGATATTTAAGCATCGAGGCAGTATGTATTTCAAGCATCAGTGTTATTTGCATTTAATGCCTCAATTCTTTTAGTTACGTATGAAACCCAATTCATCTATAGACGTAGTACACCGATGCTACTTGTTCCATGAAGCACACCACAAAAAAACGTCTTCTAAAACCTCTGATCACCCAAATTTTTTCAGTCATGATGAAGTTATATTATAATCTCCACTAAAACATCCGTCATCATAAACATGTGTTTTAGTGGATTTCTTTTGACAATTTTTGCCAATTTTATAACACTAAAAACCTCTGCTAGAAGGTATTTTCCTTGTAATGGAAATAAATCGCTGAATTGCTTCAAGACTAGATGAGTTTCCATTCTCATCTTGTTGCTTTATGATTCACTAGTCACTTGGATTACATACAATGCACACCCCTTCTTTCTGCATCTTTACACTTGCAATGCTGATATTTTCTTAGGCATCAAAGGGTTCTTTATCCCCTACAACGAAATTTCTTTACCATCGTCGTTGAGGCACTCCAATTTTTTTTTGTAGCAATCAATTTTGGTTTTATGGGATGCTAACCAATATGCCGATTAGAAATTCTTATGAGCCCAACGGTAAAAGGTTGAGGGTTGTTGAGGTAGATATGCCACTTATTGTCATGGGGCATGACTCCACCATGTTTTTCACCTGTGTTTTGGTTTTCGTGGCTAGTTGAACTAGCTATGATATCTCATGGGTTTTATTGTGCAAGAAATATTTATCTACATCCTTTAGGCTCATATAACTATTAGACCCTTGTTCAACTAAAATTTAAACAAGTTGTTTAATGACCATACCTTCCATCTTGATTATTAAAATTTGATGGTTTGCTTGTCTAGTTTCCATTGAAAGGTAAATTTGTGGTATACTCTGAGCCACATCGTTCATTGTTGTTTCCTCTTTCACATTGTACACCTTTGCATCATTCTGTTGTTTCTAAGGAAAATTTCTCCGTAGATGGTTCTCTCCATTGTCCAACATTGCACATACCCTTTTCTAAACCCCTCAACCTCTTCTCTTGTTGGTTTAGTGGGCTAATTTATGTCGACAGTAGTGGATTCTGGTGATGTTATTTCTTGGCAGGAGTGGTAAATTTCACATCCTTCCCTTCTTTCTTATATCATGAGGATTTCGGTCCTTTTCCCTTGAAGTTGGTCTTATTTCTCTTTTTTCCAGTCTATTTGCAACTCAACTTTGTGTTTAGACTGCTCATAGCAATATTTTTCCTTTCAGATACTGTCATATAATGTTCTTGGCTCATCACAATCAAGCATGTCTTAATAAGCTTGTGGTAATCCACTAAGGTACTTTTTAATCTTCACCTTCTCAGCTCTGATATATGCCACATACCTCAGTAACTCCAAAAATATGTTAATGTACTCCTCAGGAATAAGCTTTCCTAAATTATGCTAATGGAATTCTTTAACCTTGCTATCATAATACCTTTCATACATGTACTTCTCCTGAAATTTTTTCCTGAACTTTCTCCATGACAATTCCTTCTCTCTAATGTCCTTAACATTTCTCAGATCTTCCCACCATATAGCACCTTTTCCCTTCAAGATGAAAATGGCTACTCTAGCCTTCATGGTTTCAAAGTAGTCATGCACTTTGAAGTATTTCTTCGTTACCAACCAAACTTTCGTCTCTTCATATTTCTTTATCTCTCCATTTTAGATAAGGGGATTTTTTTTTTTGAACTCTTCTGACATTAAGCTCTTCTCACTTATCCTTCTATGATGGTGACTTTTGGCTGCAGTATCCAATGACTGTTAAGGGATACTTGAATTTATTTCTAGAGTGCTGAGTGGAATTTCTCCTCTCACTATGTTTTTATTTGTTTGGCTAAGTAGTTTCCTTGACTTTCTTTCTTCTTCTCTATTGGTCTCCAATCCCCACTTCTAGACCTTTGATGGGATTTTCTTGGATTTGTGCATGTATAGATTGTTGATACCTAGCCCATGTTGTTTCTACCTTTACAAATATGATAATATTTGCAAAATAACTGCATTCACCTCTTCTTGCCTTTCTTGTGCTCTCACAATATTTTCATTGTTTTCCTCGTGACTCCTTAACCTTGCTCTCAGGCTCCTGAAAGTATCCAACCAATCCAAGGAATTTTGTCCCGATTGCTTCCCCATTGAATCCTCTTCTTAACCATGAAGGGAACTATCCATGATGTATTGTAAAATTATGCTACTCATTCTTCTATTTACTTGATGGAACCTCATATCTATCTATTTATGTTATTACACACACATAGATATTAGTTAAATCAAACATAAATAAAAATATTTACAAATCAATTTGGTATGATTGCAATAAGCAAGTTGATCCAAAACTGGCTATATAATCAAACCCCATGTTAACATGTAGGTTAGAAAACAAAATAAAATTTTAGTAATCTGTGTGTATGTGTGTGTGTGTGTGAGCATCTTCAGGTCCAATGTCGAACCTTTGTTCATAGACCACTTTGTAACACTCCCTCACACCCCCTTATACTATCTCATGCTATGGGAGGTGTTACTTATTGAATTAACGCTCCCTCCAAGGTCTATTATGAATACGGAATAAAAAAATTCCTCTTTTTTTCAAAGCTTGTAGATACCCCCATCGCATTAAGCTTGTCGACATATTTCCAATGATATAAATTTTATGTCAATTTAATTCCTAGATTAAAAGTTGTGCTCCTCTCAAATTTAGCCAGTTATAACAGGCCATGTCAACATTGATCTTCCACGTGGTGCCCACGTCATCAATACGTGGTTGCGTGGTATCCATGAGTGGTCTATGTGGTACTATGCCACCTGAGCCCACATCCTCACTAGATATCCATGAGACCTCCACGCGGTGTTTATCAAATCCATGTGGCTCTACCATGTTAACTCAAAACATGGGCCCACTTGGCCTTTCCATTTTTTCTTGAGTGGTTTTCTTATTATATGCATTGCAATCCAAATTTCGATTCTAGTGGGGAGCTACAAATGCATGTAATGCCACCTAGATGTGGTACTTCCCTTAGTGTCTAAGCTTTAAGGCTAGTTGGTGGGCAATGAGCAGTGATAAGGTTCCACATTTTTCTAATTTGCATCATGTCATTAGGGTGGTGGTGAGCACTAGGTGGTCCCATCAATTAATGGGTCTAGGAGACATAATCATTCCTATCAATTGTAATCTTCTCTATCATCATTGCCCCACTAGGGATGTGCATAGATATACAAGCATTAATGAGTGGTGGGTGGTTTCGTCGGTTAACAATCCTGGTAGATAGGAAAAAACCATGATAGAAGGATCTAGAGTAAGTCCCGATTGTGGAGACGCGAGGTCTCCTAAACTTGGTGATCATTTTCTCTAGGTGGATATTAGTGGCCAACTGCCTATTCTAGTTGGACCGCCACCATTGTTTCTTTTAGTTTCCTTAATTGTAGCACAACTTACAATTTTTGGTAGTTTTTCGGGTCGTAAACTTCTGGAGCCATTTTGAGGGCCTAAAGGATGTTTTTTTTGGGGAAAATAAAGAGAGTGGAAAGGTATAACATTAGTTTACCTATATTATTTCAGCCTCCTCTTATAGACCTTCAAAAGAAGGTATTATAAAGGTCAAAGGGAGATTGTATGCCAAAGTTACGAACTCAGGAAGTTGACGTTCCAATTAACACCAATGGGGCCGACAAATGTTTGGCGCTTCATCTCTTAGGGTTAGGTTTTTGGATTTTTAGGGTTTCCCATTATTTATTAATGATAAAAATTCCTCCAAGCCTTATTGTAACATAGTTCAAAAGACAAGTAGTCGCCACATCTTTCATCAAAGATAAGCTACCAGTGCCCGATATAGTTTATTTCCATTATGAATGTAACAATTTTCAGTGCTTTGTGATTAATGAATTAAAGTTTTGTTTTTGTTGTAGCTCTATGTTTTTCTTTATATATATATTTCATTTCGTTCCTGCATAAATTTAGATAAGTGGTATTAGAGTGGTCTTCTCCTTCTCTGTTTTTATATGTATGTCCCCAATGAGGTCAGAGTATAAGGAGTTGGGACTTGAACTGGTTGAAGCCTTGCAAGACCATCCCCACTGACATCGTCAACCTCCCATGGCAGAAGAAAATAAAGACGAAGGAGAAAAGATTCTATCAAACTTCTTCTTGAAGAATCCCTCGAGCGACTAAGGAATGAGATGATGGAAAATTTTTCCCAGATCTTTTGATGAATGCCCACCGATGATGCATCTTCATCCAACAGTCACTTCAGAGGCGCCTCCCCCTTCAGGGTACAAGTTAAGTTCAATATCCCTATATTCAAAAGTCAAATAGATGTAGATGTTGTAGATAAATGGTTGAATCTGCTGGAGAGTTGCTTTTTAGTCCATATTTTCCTAGATAGGGAGAAGATTAATTTTGCACTGCTTAAGGCCTCTCCCCATGTCAAGGATTGGTGGGAGGATTACTATGAGAAAAGGCTCAAGGAACCCTCTATGTTCATAACCACACCCACTTGGAACACTTTCTGAGACACTTTCAAGGAAAAATATTACACCGTGGGGAGCTATGAAGACAAATACATACAATGGACCACACAGTGGTAGCAAAGGGACCAAGAATTGCATGAGTTCACAAATATTTTTGATACTCTATGCACAAAGTTGGGTATCAAAGATTCTGAGTGACATCATGTGCTCAAGTACCACGACTTTTTGTACAAATACATTCAAGAAGAAATGGATTTCCAGAACATCTCCTCACTTGGTGCAACATATCGATATGCTACCAAGATTGAAAAAAAAATAAACAGAAGAAGTGGGACTTTGGATCTGTGAATTTGAAGTAGGGAAAAGGCACCCTTAAACCATAGAAAAAAGGACAAAGCCATGGTGGGGTGACCTAGGACAACCCATCAAATCCACAAGCAAAGAACATCACCACAAAGATGAGGAAGGACACATGGAATTGGTGTGAGTTCCATAAGAGCCCCACTCACAAGTAAGTGTTGTTATAAGTAGTCACTGGTGGCCAAACTGAAGGTTGCAGAATTATATGCATGTTACAACTCCATGTCAGAACCAAAAAAGAGGAATGAAAGAGGGAAAAAAATTATTGATGTAGAGCCCAATGCCACCGTTTCCACCACCAAGGTCGAAGATATTGAGCCCGAATACCTAGAGGAAGGGGAGCGTCTCTTCTAGTCACATATGTGGTTGAAGGGGTCATTGTTGTTGTTCATTATCAATAGCAGGAGTTAAAAGGACCTCATCTCAGCAAAATTCGTTACATGGTTTGGCATGCCGACCACACCACACCTACAACCATAGACCATGGGGTGGCTCCACTAAGGACGAGATATCTGCGTCAGCCAACAATGCCACTTTCCCTACAACATTAAAACCTTCATGGATGAGGTACTGTGTGACGTTGCTCCACTTGAAGTTTGTGATGTATTATTAGACTAACCATACTTGTGGAAGCATCATGTTGTGTATGAGTCTAGGCCTCACATTGTTATTATTACTTTGGGAAATAAGTTATACATGATACCGGAGGTAGCCCCACCTACTGCCATCTCTTTTATCTCTGCTAAGAAATGAAATAAGATAATCTCCCAGATTGGGAAATTTGTTTTCTTTTTGATTTTATCTCAGTAAGGGGAAGATCGTGGCCACATCCATGGCCCCTGAGAAGGGTTCCTCCATGCAACAAAAGCAGGTGGATAAGGTTGTGGAAGAATACAAGGACATCTTCTCCTCACCCATAGGGGTAACCTTGCACTATTAGGTCAAGCATTCGATTGATCTGACTCTTTGAGCATCTCTACCCAATGGGATGATATAACATCACTCCATTATGGAAAATAAAGAACACTTGCAACACATTTGACATGTCCTTCAAACCCCGCGACAACAAAAACTTTGTGCCAACTTGGAAAAATGCACCTTTGGCATGAGCTAGGTCCAATATTTGGGTTACATCATAGATGAGCGAGGTGTGCATGTACATCTGATTAAGATCCAAGTCATTCGGGATTGGCCTGCCATGACCACTCTAATAGAGCTTCGCATCTTTTTGGGCCTTGCCAATTTTTATTAGAGGTTCATGTTGGGATTCTCCCATATCACTTGTCCTTTGAGTTAGTTTACCATGGGTAGAGAAAAAGAAAGGTTTTCTTGGTCTGAGTCCCAACAGAAGGTATTTGTTGAGTTGAAGCCTCGCATGTTCTCTGCAGCTATACTCACATTGCTAAACCTGCAACAACCATTTGAAATCGAGATAGAAACCCTTGACTTGCTATTGGTGCAGTCCTCACCCAACATAGGCATCTAGTGGCCAATCATAGTGAGACACTTTTTGATAAAATTCGGAAGTACCCCACCTATGATAAAGAGATGTATTCTATCATGTAGGTTTTCCAACAATGGAAACATTACATTATGGGGAAGGAGATGGTCATCCACATAAATCACTGACCTATTTAGTTTATACAAACACAAGGGAAGTTGCAGAACGATCACCATCAAAAGTGGTCTACATATATGTAACAATTATACTTGAACATTAAATATAAAAAGGGAAACACCAATCATGTTACAGATTGCCTCAGTCGACCCCTAATTGAAACACTGACTACTTTTTTCAACTCTTGTGGCCACGAGACCTCTGGATGGTCACAATTGTACAAAAATGATCCATATTTTGCCACCACATACCAAATGCTAGTGGATGGTAAGAACCATATTTCCACTTCTAGGATGCATTATTTTGCTACCTGGGCCACCTTTTTGTTCCTTCAAGCGAGCGTGACAATATGATTTAGGAGGCGCACTACAGTTGGGTAACAAGATACTTTGGTGTGGAGAAAACAATGGTTGTACTACAAAAGTATTATTATTGGCCAAATATCCGACAAGACATTGGAAAATATATTAGATCCTGCATTGCTTGTGCCATCACCAATCCAACCATCAAGAAGAAAGGCCTATATACTCCTCTTCCTACTCCCAACCAGCCTTGGGAATCCATATCCATTGACTATCTGTTTGGCCTCCTTTCTACCAAGCATGGTAATGACTATGTGTTTGTGTTCATGGACAAATTTTCTAAGATGACTACATTGGCGGCCTATAAGAAGAGTATCACAATAGAGGACACTTGTAGTTTTTAACCCCATACAGAAATTACCTGCATACGAATTCTAAAAAACAGAAAATAAACAATGCGAGAGAATAACACATAAAACACATATACACAGATATCTTCCCCTGGATCCCAAAACTGGGACTACAAGCTTAATTTTTCATGATGTTCCTTTCAATTTTACAATACATATTTATACATGCCGAAGCATCAAATACCATGGACCAGAAACCATCGTGTCCAAAACCATGGACCGAAAACCATCGCGTCCAAAACCATGTGCGAAAATCATGCACAAAACCATAGGTAGGTCCGCCCAACCTAACATAGGGTGCAAAAACAAAATTTTCTGGGGCGCTACCCCGGACCCCATAGAGTGGGGTTACCTACACCCCTCAAACCCCCTATGACTCCCCTTGCTACGCGATCGGCGCAATGAAGGGGGGGCTCCACCCCCCTTCTAACCCCATGGTTAACTACGTGGGCTAGTCATGGAAAGAATATAACACAACCCAACATTCTCCCACTTGTCGTTTTCTTTCCACAGGGGGCCACAAGAGAGCTTAGTCATTTATCCAGCCCTGCAATGCCCATTGTTTCTCTACACCATGAGAACTTCTCAGAGCTCACAGATTTTGTCAATGCATCTGCAGTATTCTTCAAAGTGTCCACCTTTACCAACAACACCTTTTTGTCTTCTATCATATCCCTCACAAAGTGATACTGAACATTAATGTGCTTTGTCTTTGAATGATATGCAGGGTTCTTTGCCAAGAAAATTGCACTTTGGTTGTCACAGTCTATCCTTATAGCTCCCTATACTAACCCCATATTTGAACACAATCTCTACAACCAAACTGCTTCCTTGCTTGCATTAGTGGCTGCCATGTATTCTGCCTCTATAGTTTATAGTGCCACTACAAATTGTTTCTTACTCATCCAAATAGCTGCACCTCCAAATAGGTTAAACACATACTCACTTGTAGCTCTTCTTTGATCCAGATCTCTAGCCTAGTCTGCATCAACAAAGCCACGAATATCCAACACTCTGTCCAATCCTAGTCTTCCTTGGTAGCACAAACCATAATCACTAGTGCCACACAAATACTTGAAAACCCGCTTCACTACTGTCCAGTGCTCCTTCCCTGGTTGTGACATAAACCTTCTCAATACTCCCACTGCATATGCAATGTCTGGTCTAGTACAGACCATCGCATACATCAAGCTACCGACTGCACTTGCATATGGAACATGGGACATGTCCTCTTCCTCTTCTTGTGTCTTGGGACATTGTTCAGTAGATAAATTTACACCTACATGAATAGGAACCTTCACTGGTTTACTATCCTGCATATTAAACCTCTGCAATATTGTCTCGACATACTTCCTCTGGTTTAACCAGAGCTTCCTCTTTATTCGATCTCTTTTAATTTCCATGCCCAAAATATAGTTTGCAACACCAAGATCTTTCATGTCGAATTTGGAGGACAAATGGGTCTTCAAATCTTGGATAATTTCTTTGTCATTTCCAACCAACAACATATCATCCACATACAAGACCAGATAAATAACACGGTCACTAATTAATTTAAAATACACACAGTGATTTGCTTTGTTTCTGGTGAAGCCAAGTCCCCATATAAATGTATCAAATTTCTGATACCACATCCTTGGTGATTGTTTTAACCCATACAAAGACTTCTTTAACTTGCATATCAGTTCTTTCTTACCCTTAACCGCAAAGCCTTCAGGTTGCTTCATGTAGATCTCCTCTTCCAGATCCCCATGAAGAAATGTTGTCTTCACATCCATCTGTTCTACCTCAAAATCAAAAGCAGTAACAACAGATAAAAGTAATCTAATAGAAGTTACCTTGGCAATAGGAGAAAAAATATCACCAAAATCACTTCTTGGCACTTGGGAATAACCTTTTGCTACCAACCGAGCTTTGTATTTCTCCACCTTTCCTTCTGCATATGTCTTCTTCTTGAACACCCATTTGCTGCCAATGTGTTTCCTTCCAACCTGCAACTCCACCAGATCCCAAGCCTCATTTTTGTGCAAAGATGCCATTTCATCAACCATGGCCTCTTTCTAGAGTTTTCCATCCTCTAAATCTACTGCTTCCTTCACAGTTTTGGGATCATCATCCATAATAGATAAAGAAAAGTTTGAAAAAAAAGTAGATGGACTATACCTTTCTGGTTGACTTCTTTCTTGAACTGATCTTCTCACACCCAGAGTTTGTGGCTCTTCATCTTCTGATTCCTCCTCTGCTGTAGAGTCTGATTCTTCCTCCTTTAGATCAAACTCTATCTTCTCAGGTTCCTTTGGTTGGACTTCATGTTAAATAACATATTTTCACTTCTTTAAACACCACATCTCGACTATACACAACCTTCCTTGTTACTGGATTCCAAAGCTTATAACCCTTTAAACCATCCTTATACCCAATAAAGATGCACTTTCAGATTTACTATCCAACTTGGTTCATTTCTCCTTTGGAACATGTACATATGGATCACATCCAAATACCCTTAGATGTGAAAGAGAGGGTTTATTACCAGTCCATACCTCTTGTGGAGTTTGCTCCTCCAACGCTAATGAAGGTGATATGTTAACCAGGAAACATGCTGTCTCCACCACCTCTGCCTAGAATTCCTATCCTAACCCAACACCACTGAGAATGCTTCTTGCCCTTTCCATCAATGTATTGTTCTTTCTTTCTGTAACTCCATTTTGTTGAGGTGTATATGGAGTAGTCTTCTGTCGTGCTATACCAAACTTCTTACAGAATTCTTCAAATTCCTTACTGCAAAACTCTCCACTGTTATCTATCCTCTGCACCTTTATCTTCTTCTCTGTCTAGTTTTCCACAAAAGCCTTAAATTCTTTAAACCTGTCAAAGACTTCAGATTTATTCTTAAGGAAATATATCCATGTATTCCTTGAGAAGTCATCTATAAATGATATGTATTACATAGACTTACCTAGTGATGGAACCTTCACAGGTCCAAACACATCACTGTGCACAAGCTCTAATATCTGTTTCGCCCTTTTACCACCAAAGGGGAAAATCACTCGATTCTGCTTCCCATATACACAATTTCCACAGAAATCAAAATCCAAAGAGATATTACTCATACCTTCTACCATACCTTTACCATGAAGTATTCGAAGGCCCTTGTCTCCAATATGTCCAAGCCTTTGATGCCACAACATGGTCTTCTCTCCAGAGACCACTAGATTTTCTGCTCCACTTTCAGGAACCACAGAATTGTTGCACCCATCAACAATAGTGCTACCTTGTAGCTTGTACAGAGTTCCAATCCAAACTCCCCGTATCAATACCAGTGCTCCCTGAACCATTTTGTAGGTATCCTTCTCGAACACTATTTTTACACTTGCATCATCCAACTTTCTAACAAAAATTAGATTTCTGGCTAATGCAAGAATATACAGAGCACCCGGAAGTGCTCTAACCCTTCCATCTTACAACTTCAACTTTGCTTTTCTGCGACCAACAATTCTAGCCTTCTTGTCATCCCCCAAGAAGACATCACCACCATCATATTTCTCATACTCGTAGAACCACTCTCTATGGGGAGTGAAGTGAAAGGAAGCACCTGAGTCAATCAACCATGCCTCATGATCTACATGTGTACTTGAAGACGCCAAGTACACATCCCCACATTCATCTAAGGTGGTTTTCGCCTTTGTAGAAGGAGCATCATCAGATTCCTTTCCTTTATCAGGAGATTTAGATTTACAGTCCATTTTGTAGTGCCCTTCCTTCCCACATTTCCAGCACACCACCTTTATAGGTTTTCCTAGAGATTTAGATCTCCCTCTAGATTTAGATCTCCCACTCGATGACTTATTTTGGTTTCTATTCTGGGACTGTCCTCGTAGAGACAAGAATCACCATTCTGGCTCTCCATATTTTTCTGTCTCATCTCCTCTGTCAGTAAGGATGAGACTATTTCATCAAACTACGAGGTAGTTGTATTGCTACCTATTGCAATAACCAGACTATCCCACGAATCTGATAGAGAACACAAAAAATTGATGCACTTATCTTCATTTGAAATTTTAATATCAACAGATAATAACTGACTTACCACAGTATTAAATGCATTCATATGCCTTGTCACTGAGTCTCCATCTTTCATCCTCAGGTTATACAGCTTTTTCTGCAGGAACAGTTTATTCACCAGAGACTTAGATTGGTAAAAAGTCCCTAACTTGTTCCACAAAGCCTTAGTCGTAGCTTCCCCTGATACATTCAGCAGTACCGAATCTGAGACACACAAACCTATTGTGTTCTTTGCCTTCCGATCTAACTTCTTCCATTCTTCATCGGACACTCCCGTTGGTTTAGTACCTAGATCTACAACGATCCACTGATGTTTATCCACCAATAGATCCTCCATCTTGAGTTTCCACAACTCAAAAATCTAACCATTAAATTTCTCGATCTCTATCTTTCCACTGCTCACCATCTTCTTTCACCACCAAAATCGATCTCGCAGATCACCCACTGAACAGGGTCTACCACAGGCCCGAGCGAAACCCCTCAGCAACAAAGGCATCCCCTTGAAGCCAAAACAACTCTCATACCAAACGTAGTTTTTAACTCCGTACATAAATCACCTGCATACGAATTCTAAAACACAGAAAATAAACAATGTGAGAGATAACACATAAAACACATATACATAGCGATTTTCCCCTGGATCCCAAAACTGGGACTACCAACCTGATTTTTCATTGTGTTCCTTTCAATGTTACAATACATATTTATACAGGACAAAGCATCCAATACCATGGACTGAAAACCATCACGTCCAAAACCATGTGCGAAAATCATGCACAAAACCATAGGTAGGTTTGGCCAATCTAACATAGGGTCCAAAACCAAAATTTCCTGGGGCGCTGCCCTAGACCCCATAGAGTAGGGTTACTTGAACTCCTTAAACCCCCTGTGACTCCCCTTGCTATGCAATCAGTGCAACGAAGTTGGGGCTACGTCCCCCTTCTATCCCCACGGTTAACTACGTGGGCTAGTCATGGAAAGAATATAACACAACCCAACAACACCACCAAACTATTGTTTGAATGAGTGTGGGTGTATTTTAGGATCTAGCAAACTATTATATCAAATCAGGATATCAGGTTCTTAAGCACCTTCTAGTCGAGCCTTTGGACACTATTGGACACCAAGCTCACCAAGTCGATTACATTCCATCCCTAAACTAATGGCTAGACAAAGGTCATCAACAAGATGGTAGTGCACATACTCCGCATGTACAACTCCAAGAATCCATGAACCTAGGATGAGAGCCTTCCCTATATGCATCGCAACTATAATAGAGCTCTGAATATGCTCAACTAGTCGCAGTCCCTTTCAAGTGGATCTAGGATTTCAACCATTGTGTCTAATTGATGTTGCCACGAATCAAGTTACCACATAGAAAAAATCCAAAAATGTATAGTCTAAGGCTGATAAAGAAACCATGTTTATTGAATGCATCCAACAAATCTCCCAGCAGGTTGATGACATATTGGAGAAGTCCAATTCCAAGTACAAACAACAACATGATCAACATCGAGCACCACATAAGTTTTAGGTGGGCGATAAAGTTTGGTTTCATTTGTAGAAAAAACTCCTTGATGGACCAATCTGATATGGGCCATACACCATCACCAACGGTGTGTTTGACAATGCTTTCAAGCTCAACATTCCCCCATTCCTTGGCCTGCACATAGTGTTCAATGTGGACCACCTTTGACCAAACCTCCACCATCGCTAGACACATCAGACGTTATAGAACAACTAACATTGACAGAGCTCAACTCAGACTACATGGAATGGGCCACAAATGATTGAATTATGGAAACACATATGAAGACCACTTGTGAATAGAATATCCAACTACATTGGGTTTTCAAAGATAGCCAACCCATGCACCAATTCATGTGGCTCACTAGGGACCAAGTTTAGTAGAATTTTCCTCATCTCATAGAGGCACTCAATGAAATGTGGAGCATTGCTTCCTAAGGGGGGAGGAATGATCTAGGTGGATATTGGTGGCCATCTTCCTGTTCCACTTGGACCCCCATCGTTTTTTCTTTCAGTTTCCTTAATTTTAGCACAACTTACTATTTTTGGTAGTTTTTCGAGTCCTAAACTTCGAGAGCCATTTTAAGGGCCTAAAATATGTTTTTTTTTTTTTTTTTTGGAAAACAGAGACCAAAAAAGTGCAGGACTAGGTTACCCATATTTTTTTGGTCTCCTCTTGGAGATATTTGAAATGAGGTGTTATGATAGTCAAAGTGAGGTCATATGCCAAAGTTATGATCTCGGGAAGTTGACATTACAACTAACCCCAACGAGGCCCACAAGCTTTTGGAGCCTCATCTCCTAGGGTTAGGTTTTTGGATGTTTATGGTTTCCCATTGTTTCTTAATAATAAAAAGGCCTCTAAGACTCATTGTAACATAGCTCATAGGGCATGTAGCCAGCACACGTTTCCTTAGAGATAAGCTACGATTGCCCAAACTAGTTTATTTCCATTCTGCATGTAACAATTTTCAATACTTTGTCATTAATGAATTAAAGTTATGTTTCCGTTGTAGCTCTATGTTTTTGTTTATATTTATATTTCATTTCATTCCTGTATTAATATAGATTGGTGGCATTAGAGTGATCTTCTCTTTATTTTTTTTTTGTGCATGTCCCCAATGAGGTTGGGGTATAAGGAGTTGGGACTTGAACTAGTTGAACCCTTGTAAGACTGTCCCCATCAACATTGATGACCTCCCATGGTAGAATAAAATAAAGATGAGGGAGCAGGAGATCTTATCAAATTTCTGCTCGAAGGATCCCTTAAGCGAAAAAGGAACGAGATGATGGACAACTTCGGCTAGATCCTTCGGTGGATTCCCACTGACAACACATATTCATCCAACAGTCACTTTGGACGTGCCACCTCCTTCAAAAGACAAGTGAACTTCAATATCCCTATATTCGAAGATCAAATAGATGAAAATGATGTAGATAAATGGTTGAGTCTTCTAGAAGGTTATTTTTTAGTCCATAGTTTCTTTGATAGGAAGATGAGGACTTTTTCACTGCTTAAGGTTGCTCCCCATGTCAAGGACTGGTGGGAAATGTACTGTGAGAAATGGGTTGAGTAATCCTCTAGGTTCATAGCCACACCCACCTAGAACTCTTTTCGATACACTGCCAAGGAACAATATTAATCCATGGGGAGATATGAGGACAAATACATACAATGGACCACACTACGACAACAAAGGGACCATGATGTGTATGAGTTCATAAATATTTTTCATACTCTATGCACAAAGTTGGGTATCAAATATTTTGAGTGACATATGCTGCTCAAGTATTGCACCTGTCTACACAAATACATTCAATAATAAGTGGAGTTCCTTGACATATCCTCTCTTAGTGCAAAATACTGATATGCTCCTAAGATTGAACAAAAATTTAGACAAAATAAACAAGACATTGGATCTGTGAATCCGAAGCAGGGAAAAAGCACCCCCAAACCATAGAATAAAGGAAAACGCCAAGGCAGGGTGACCTATGACAACCCATCGAAGATGCAAGCAAAGAACAACACCATGAAGGAAAAAAAGGACACAAGGAAGTGGTGTCCGTTCCACAAGAGACCCACTCACAACATAAGTGAGTATCATGCCCAACAATCACTAATGGTTGAGATAAAGGCTCGAGAGTTAAATGTATATATAGACTCTGAGTTAGACCCTGACAAGGGGAATGAAAAAGGGAATAAAATCATTAATGCAAAGCTCAACTCCACCATTGCCACCACCAAGGTCTAGAAGATTGAGCCTAAAGACCCAGAGGAAGGGGATCATCTCTTCCACTCATAGATGTGGGTGAAGGGGTTTCCATTGTAGTTCATTGTTGATAACGGAAGCCAAAAACACCTCATCTTAGTAGAAGTCATTAAGAATTTGGGCCTACCGACCAAACCACACCTGCAACCATATGCTATCTGGTGGCTCCACTAAGGACGAGATCTATGTGTCAGTCAGCAGTGCCACCTTCCCTACAACATCAAACCCTTCACATATGAGGTACTATGTGACGTTTCTTCTCTTGAAGTTTGTGATGTATTATTATGCCAACCATACTTTTGGAAGCATCATGCTGTGTATGAGTCTAGGCCACACACTGTTATTATTACTTTGGGAAATAAGTTATACATGATAATAGATGTAGCTGTTTTTACCTCCATCTCTGTGATATCTACTAAGAAATGCAGTAAGATCATCTCCGAGACCGAGAAATTTGTTTTCTTTCTGACTTTATCTCAAAGTAAGGGGAAGATCATGGCCACATCCATGGTCCCTAAGAAGGGTTCCTCCATGCAGTAGAAGCAGGTGGATAAGATTGTGGAAGAATACAGGGACATCTTCTCCTCACCCACAAGGGTACCCTTGCACTGTCAGGTCAAGAATTCGATCGATATGACTCTTGGAGCACGCTATCCAATGGGACAATATACCACCAATCCATTATAGAAAATGAAGAGATCAAACGACAAATCCATGAGGAGTTGTAAAAAGGGCACATCCAACCAAGTTTCTCATTTTGTGGGAGCTCGATTGTACTTGTATAGAAGAAGGATGGGACCTGAATGGTTTGCATTGATTATTAGGCACTAAACAAAATCACTGTCAGGAACAGGTATCCAATCCCATAGATTGATGCCCTTCTAGACCAGCTCAAAGGGGCCAAGTATTTCAACAAGATCAACTTGAAGTTTGGTTATCACCAGGTTCCAATAGATCCCACATATGCATGGTAGACTGCCTTCAAATCCAAGGAAGGCATTTTTGAATGGGTTTTCATGCTTTTCTGGTTGACAAATTCCCCTGCTACTTTTAAGAGGATGATGGATGACATCTTGCGGCCCTTCCCCAACTTGTTCATGGCTGGTTATATGGAAAAACTCCTCAGCTTTAGAAATAGTTGGGAAGAAAATTTGAAACACATTCGGCAGGAACCATGCGATAAAACAAACTGTGTTCCAACTTGAAAAAATGCACCTTTTGCATGAGCTAGGTCCAATATCTAGGTCACATCATAGATGAGAAAGGCATGCATGTGGATCCAACTAAGATCCAAGTCATTTGGGATTGGCCAACCAGACCACTCTAACAAATCTTCACAACTTTTTAGGCCTTGCCATTTTTTATCAAAGGTTTATGTTGGGATTCTCCCATAACACTTGGCTTTTGAGTCAGATTACCAAGAGAAGAGTGAAAGAAAGGTTTTCCTAGTCCAAGTCCCAACAAAAGGCGTTCATTGAGCTGAAGCACCACCTCTACTCTGCATGATCCAAAATGGATCTAGAATAGACTTCTAAGTCTAAAAATATTTCTAACAGAGGAAAATGAAAGTCAAAGGATGCTCTTGGAAATAGTCTCATTGTATAGATCTCTTCATTTTGAATCTGACGCAATTTGAATGTGCTAAAACGGACTTCGGATGAAGAAGTTATTGTAAAAAGAAAATTGCCCAATGTCATTACAAAAGGAGGCAGTTTCTTATAAATGAGACTTAAGGGCTCCTTAAAGGAATGACATCGCAATGATAAGGGGAGAAGCAGCGGGCCTTAAGAATCCCCAATTGTGATCTCTGACATATCGCATCGGAGGTAGGCTGCAATGCGATATCGGAACCCGGGCGAGCCGATAGAGCGATTGCGATCGGCGGCAAGCAGTGATCGGTGATGTATATTGCATCGTAGCAGTCCATTGGCAGTGGAAAGTAACCCCAGGCCGTCACATATGTGATAGAGCAACTTGCGATAGCACTAATAAAGTGATTGTGATATGCCGATAAAGCAATCGACGATAGTTGATCGCATCGCAAAAAGGCATGGGAGATGGACCATGACTCTTGGGTAGCGCGATATGTGATATGCGATGGAAGCACAGACCCGATAGGATTATGGACGTGATTTCATACCGTTTGAGATTCGGCTTAAAGACTCATGATGTGTTTTTCGTGAGTTTTCCTGTGTATTGCCGTTACGTGTTTGAATTCGAGATTTCTGCAGGAGGAAGGAAAAATGATTGGGTTACCCCGTGTTGCCATTCCTTTCAATGGGAAAATAGATTCTTTGGAATATGATCGGTCTTCCATGCTCGAAGAGGCATAACCAAATGGTTACAAAAAGATAGAAAACACAGAGAGAAATCTCTCTCTTGAGTAAGAAGAAAAATCTTTTCCCTTCAAGGGAGCACACAGCTGAGCGAAGAGTAGAGCTAAAGAGCCAAGATCCAAAGAGCTCGAGAATTCCAGTGAGCCACCAGAGGTTGGAGGCTTGGTAGAGGCCAAAGCCACCAAAGGTTGGGAGGCTGGAGCCGCAGTCCCTTAGAAGCTTGAGCACAACAGAGTTGCAGAGCGTAGAAGACCAAAGAGCCGTAGAGCTGAGGATTTCGTAGAGTGCCACCAGAGGTTGGGAGGATAGTGAATGAGCCACCAGAGGTTGAAGGCTTGATAGAGGCAGAGTCACCAGAGGTTGGAGGTAGAGCCGAAAAGCCAAAGATCTCAAAGCAAACTTCTAAGAGCCATGGAGCTGTAATGAAGTTCAGAATAGCAAAGAGATCAAATGATCAAGCTATTGCTGATGTCTGATGTGTGCTGAAGATAGAAGAAGGAATTCCAGAGACAATAAAATAATTCTGAGGGAGTTGGTGCAAGCCAGGAGCTCAAGATAGCCCAGAGCGTTGATTGAAGGAATCTAGTCTAGAGAAGCCTAGATCTGTTTGCAGAGTATGGACAACCAGCGGGATAAGATGGTATTCTAAACCCATAGGTGTAGTTGTAAACCAATGGAGTTAAGTGTGGAACTTGTAAAAGAAGCATTACCATAATCCCAAAGAGACTAGTCAAGTTGATTAGAGCTCAAGGAGATGTAGCCCAAGATATCAGGGTGAACTCCATATTATATTGTTGTCTTATGTGTTTGTTTATTTGCTGCATTTTACTATTATGTGTGTTTATATATCAGTTTAAGCAAATAAACTTAAGGCAATTAAGTAGTTAAAGGCAAACACTAGCATACACCTATTTCAAGTGCTTATTTCACAAATTATCAATAATAAGCATAGATCTTGGAAATTGTTTAAGCTTTGGAGTGGGAGAGGTTCTTGTAAGCTAAAAAGAAGGCTTTAGTGCCCCATTTCAGATTAGGTGGTATCAAAGCATCAAGATGATAAACCCCACCTTCAAAGAAGGTGATATCAGAGCTTAAGTTATACCAGAGCAAGTTGTATCATGAAGCAAGCGGTACCATGATGTTTGATTGATCAAAGCAGGATGCTTGATTGACAGAGCAATATATTTGCTTGCTTAACTTGGAAGGTGTTTAAACAGTCGAGGATTGATTGTTCAATTGTTTGTAAACTGACTGTTGTTTTAGTTTGCAGAGGTGAAGGGAAAGCTAGTGATAGCTAAATCCAAGAGAGGACAAGAAGGAAGAAGGGTTGAAGGTATTCTTCTTATCCCAAAGGACCTCAAAGCAATCCTTGAAGCACAAGAGGTTTGTTGCAAAAGGTTGCTTGAATAAGCTCTTTGTTAATCTTGTTTGAAGTTCTTTTGTTCATTTTGATAATGACTACTTCTACAAGTGGGTCCTCAAATTACTCCTTCATCACAAGATTCTTTGATGAAGACATGAAGCAAGACTTGTTCATAATGATGGATAAGGTGAGAGAAATGTATGAGGATGGAAGGAAGAGCATCATACTTCGAGAGCAATTGAATTCCATGAAGGAAGAGAATCAGTTGCTTTCTAACAAATTGCAGGAAATGGAAAGACAACTTCATATTGCAAATATGAACCTGGAAAGGGTGCATGAGTTGGAGACACAACTCCTTGTTGCCAAAGAAGCCTTAGTCAAGTATCAGCTTGAAGAAGAGGTAAATAATTCCAGTTTGTCTTCAATTTCCTCTAAGAATGTTTATATTGGTTCTTTTGAAAACATACCAGAGACATAGGTTCCATGTTAATGTCCAGTATGGGCTATGAAGGAAAAGGCTTGGGCAAACATGCACAGGGTATAGTTGAGCCAATAATGGTTGAGGAAAGGCCTAAGTATTTGGGTCTTGGCTATGGACAATCTTGTGGAGAAAGTTCCAAAGCTGCCATGAAGACAATTGAAATAGTTCCAAGAAGGAGTTTCACTTTAGGTCTTCTACCTCAAAAGTGTAAATATTATATTCATGGGGAATGCAATAGCTTGAAACATCATTTTTAGGAAGAAGGTGCTCATAAGCATACACTTAAACTAGAGAGTTGTGGAAACTTTGAAACCATTGAAGAGGTTGATGGTGTTCCTGTTGGTTGTGTTATATTCTTTCCACGACTAGCCCACGTACTTAACTGGGGGGTTAGAGGGGGGGCAGAGCCCACCCTTCGTTGCGCCGATTGCGTAGTGGGGGGGGGGGGGTCACAAGTAGTTTGAGGGGTGTAGGTAAACCCACTCTATGGGGTCTGGGGCAGCACCCGAGAAAATTTTGGTTTTGGGACCTATGTTAGGTTGGGCGGACCCACCTATGGTTTTGTGCATGATTTTTACACATGTTTTTGACGCGATGGTTTTCGGTCCATGGTTCTGGATGCAATGGTTTTCGGTCCATGGTATTGGATGCTTCAGCATGTATAAATATGTATTATAACATTGAAAGGAACATAATGAAAAATCAAGCTGGTAGTCCCGGTTTTGGGATCCAGGGGAAAATCTCTGTGTATATGTGTTTTATGTGTTATGCTCTCCTATTGTTTATTTTATGTGTTTTAGAATTCATATGCAGGTAATTTATGTATGGGATTAAAACCTACTTTTGGTATTAGAGCTGTTTTGGTTTCAAGGGGACGCCTTTGTTGCTGAGGGGTTTCGCTCGGGCCTGTGGTAGACCCTGTTCAGTGGGAGATCTGCGAGATCGATTCTGGTGGTGAAAGAAGATGGCAAGCAGTGGAAAGATAGAGATCGAGAAATTTAATGGTCAGAGTTTTGAGTTGTGGAAACTCAAGATGGAGGATCTGTTGGTGGATAAAGATCAGTGGATCGTGGTAGATCCAGGTACTAAACCAACAAGAGTGTCCGATGAAGAATGGGAGAAGTTGGATCGGAAGGCAAAGAGCACAATACGATTGTGTGTCTCAGATTCAGTGTTGCTGAATGTATCAGGCGAAGCTATGATGAAGGCTTTGTGGGACAAGTTAGGGACTTTGTACCAATCTAAGTCTCTAGTGAATAAATTGTTCATGTGGAAAAGGCTGTATAACCTGAGGATGAAAGATGGAGACTCAGTGATAGAGCATTTGAATGCATTTAATACTGTGGTAAGTCAATTAGCATCTATTGATATTAAAATTTTAGATGAAGATAAGTGCATGAGTTTTTTGTGTTCTCTACCAGATTCATGGGATAGTCTGGTTATTGCAATAGGTAGCAATGCAACTGCCTTGTAGTTTGATGAAATATTCTCATCCTTGCTGATGGAGGAGATGAGACGGAAAAATATGGAGAGCCAGAATGGTGATACCTTGTCTGTACAAGGATGGTCCCAGAATAGAAACAAAAATAAGTCATCGAGTGGGAGATCTAAATCTCCAGGAAAACCTATAAAGGTGGTGTGCTGGAAATGTAGAAAGAAAGGGCACTACAAAAGGGACTATAAATCTAAAGCTCCTGATAAAGGAAAGGGATTTGATGATGCTCCTGCAGAGGTGAAAACCACCTCAGATGAAGGTGGGGATGTGTACTTGTCTTCTTCTATTACACATGTAGATCATGAGGCATGGTTGATTGACTCAGGTGCATCCTTTCACTTCACTCCCCATAGAGAGTGGTTCTGCGAGTATGAGAAATATGATGGTGGTGATGTCTGCTTTGGGGTGATAGGAATGATAGAATCATTGGTCACAGAAAAGTAAAGTTGAAGTTGCAAGGTGGAGGGGTTAAAACACTTCCGGGTGTTCTGCATATTCCTGCATTGGCAAGAAATCCGATTTCTATAAGAAAGTTGGATGATGCAGGTGTAAAAACAGTGTTCGAGAAGGATACCTGCAAGATGGTTCGGGGAGCACTGGTATTGATGCGGGGAGTTCGGATTGGAACTCTGTACAAGATGCAAGGTAGCACGGTTGTTGATGGGTGCAACAATTCTGTGGTTCCTGAAAGTGGAGAAGAAAATCTAGGGGTCTCTGGAGAGAAGACCATGCTATGGCATCAAAGGCTTGGACATATTGGAGAGAAGGGCCTTCAAATACTTCATGGTAAAGGTATGGTTGAAGGTATGAGTAATAGCTCTCTGCATTTTGATTTCTATGAAAATTGTGTATATGGGAAGCAGAATCATGTGAGTTTCCCCTTTGGTGGTAAGAGGGCGAAACATATATTAGAGCTTGTGCATAGTGATGTGTTTGGACCTGTGAAGGTTCCATCACTAGGTAAGTCTATGTACTATGTATAATTTATAGATGAATTCTCAAGGAATACATGGATATATTTCTTTAAGAAGAAATCTAAAGTCTTTGACAGGTTTAAAGAATTCAAGGCTCTGGGGGAAAACCAGACAGAGAAGAAAATAAAGGTGCTGAGGAAAGATAACGGTGGAGAGTTTTGTAGTAAGGAATTTGAATAATTATGTAAGAAGTGTGGTATAGCACGGAAAAAGACTACTCCATATACACCTCAACAAAATGGAGTTGCAGAAAGAATGAACAAGACGTTGATGTAAAGGGTAAGAATCATGCTCAGTGGTGCCAGGTTAGGACGGGAATTTTGGGCAGAGGCAGTGGAGACAGCATGTTTCCTGGTCAACAGATCACCTTCGTTAGCATTAGAGGATAAAACTCCACAAGAGGTTTGGACTGGTAAGAAACCCTCTCTTTCACATCTGAGGGTATTTGGGTGTGATGCATATGTACATGTTCCAAAGGAGAAACGAACCAAGTTGGATAGTAAATCTGGAAAGTGCATATTTATTGGGTATAAGGATGGTTTAAAGGGTTATAAGATTTGGAACCCAGTAGCAAGGAAGATTGTGTACAACTGAGATGTGGTGTTTAGAGAGGTGAAAGATGTTAAACATGAAGTCCAACCAAAGAAACCTGAGAAGATAGAGTTTGAGCTAAAGGAGGAAGAATCATACTCTACAATAGAGGAGGAATCAGAAGATGAAGAGCCACAAACTTTGGGTGTGAGAAGATCAGTTCGAAAAAGAAGGCAACCAGAAAGGTATAGTCCATCTGCTTTTTGTTCGAATTTTGCTTTATCTATTACTGATGATGATCTGAGAATTGTGGAGGAAGCAGTAGATTAAGAGGATGGAAAACTATGGAAAGAGGCCATGGTTGATAAAATGGCATCTTTGCACAAAAATGAGGCTTGGGATCTGGTGGAGTTGCCGGCTAGAAGGAAACCCATTGGAAGCAAATGGATGTTCAAGAAGAAGACAAATGTACAAGGAAAGGTGGAGAAATACAAAGCTCGGTTGGTAGCAAAAGGTTATTCCCAGGTGCCGGGAATTGATTTTGGTGATATTTTTTCTTCTGTTTCCAAGGTAACTTCTATTAGATTACTTTTATCTGTTGCTGCTACTTTTGATTTTGAGGTAGAATAGATGGATGTGAAGATAACATTTCTTCATGGGGATCTGGAAGAGGAAATATACATGAAGCAACCTAAAGGCTTTGTAGTGAAGGTTAAGAAAGAACTGATATGCAAGTTAAAGAAGTCTCTGTATGGGTTAAAACAGTCACCAAGGATGTGGTATCAGAAATTTGATACATTTATAAGGGGACTTGGCTTCACCAGAAGCAAAGCAGATCACTGTTTGTATTTTAAATTAATTGGTGGCCATGTTATTTATTTGGTCTTGTATGTGGATGATATGTTGCTGGTTGGAAATGACAAAGAAATTATTCAAGATTTGAAGACCCAATTGTCCTCCAAATTCGACATGAAAGATCTTGGTGTTGCAAACTATATTTATAGCATGGAAATTAAAAGAGATCAGGCAAAAAGGAAGCTCTGGTTAAACCAGAGGAAGTATGTCGAGATAATATTGAAGAGATTTAATATGCAGGGTAGTAAACAGGTGAAGGTTCCTATTCCTGTAGGCGTAAAGTTATCTATTGAACAGTGTCCCGAGACACAAGAAGAGGAAGAGGACATGTCCCATGTTCCATATGCAAGTGCAGTCAGTAGCCTGATGTATGCAATGGTCTGTACTAGACCAGACATTGAACATCCAGTGGGAGTATTGAGTAGGTTTATGTCAAAACCAGGAAAGGAGCATTGGACAGCAGTGAAGCAGGTTTTCAAGTATTTGTGTGGCACTAGTGATCATGGTTTGTGCTACCAACGAAGACCGAGATTGTACATAGTGTTGGATATTCATGGCTTTGTTGATGCAGACTGGGCTGGAGATTTGGATCATAGAAGATCTACAAGCGGGTATGTTTTTAACCTATTTGGAGGTGCAGTCATTTGGATGAGTAAGAAACAATCTGTAGTGGCACTATCAACTACAGAGGCAGAATACATAGCAGCCACTCAAGCAAGCAAGGAAGCAGTTTTGTTGCAGAGATTGTGTTCAAGTATGGGGCTAGTACAGGGAGCTATAAGGATAGATTGTGACAGCCAAAATGTAATTTTCTTGGCAAAGAACCCTGCATATCATTCAAGGACAAAGCACATTGATGTTCAGTATCACTTTGTGAGGGATATGATAAAGACAAAAAGGTGTTGCTAGTAAAGGTGGACACTTTGAAGAATACTACAGATGCATTGACAAAATCTGTGAGCTCTGAGAAGTTCTCTTGGTGTAGAGAAACAATGGGCATTGCAGGGCTGGATAAATGACTAAGCTCTCTTGTGCCCCCCTGTGGAAAGAAAACAACAAGTGGGAGAATGTTGGTTTTGTTATATTCTTTCCACGACTAGCCCACATAGTTAACCGGGGGGTTAGAGGGGGGGCGTAGCCCACCCTTCATTGTGCTGATTGCATAGTGAGGGGGGTCACAGGGGGTTTGAGGGGCCTAGGTAACCCCACTCTATGGGGTCCAGGGCAGCGCCTTGGAAAATTTTTGTTTTGGAACCTATGTTAGGTTGTGTGGACCCACCTATGGTTTTGTGCATGATTTGGATGTGATGGTTTTCGGTCCATGGTATTGGATGCTTCGGCATGTATAAATATGTATTATAACATTGAAAGGAACACAATGAAAAATCGAGCTCGTAGTCCTGGTTTTGGGATCCAAGGGAAAATCTCTGTGTATTTGTGTTTTATGTGTTATGCTCTTGCATTGTTTATTTTATGTGTTTTAGAATTCATATGCAGGTAATTTCTGTACGGGGTTAAAACCTACAGTTCCAAAGGGAGCTACTTTTCATTCAATTCACTTCCTCATGAAGGTAATAAAGGTGAAAAAGATTGGTATAAATCTGGTTCTAATCATATTCCTTTTGATTATGTTAAGCATGATAAATTTCCATATAAGCATTGGAAAAGAATTGCATGTTCCTTTTGTGGTTTGGATAACCATAGTGTTTCTAGATGTTGGAAGAGAAAGACCACATACAAGATACTTTTGAAGGAAAGGAAGCAAGATGCCAAAGGTCCATTGGACAAGGCAAATCATGTTGTCAAGAGGATGCACATGTGTTGCACTTACTGCCATAAGCAAGGACATATTGTAGCAAAATGTTGGGCTTTGAATCCAACAATGCTTCCACGAAACTTGAAGAAGGTGGAAAGAAAATATGGCAGGAATGGAAAGAAAGATTCCATGATTGATGTGTTTTAGGATGATTCACATGTTGATGTTGATGTGTAGACAAAGGTAGCACCTTTGAAATGGATTGGTAAGAAATGGTTAGAATTCTTATCCAATTAAAGTTGCATATCTTTTGATGTGAAAAGAAATGTATCACATCTATTTGCATTTCTTTGTTAATGAGATGCAAGTTGCAGGATTCTACCAAGAAGGTGAATGGAAAAGTTGAGTAGGAGACTCACTTTATTGCTACAACATTATGTTCATTTCAGCTTCGAAAGTACAATGTACTTAAGCGAAAGTTGAAGGATGAAATGCATGCATGAGAATGATGTACATGTACACATGGATATTGATGATTTCCTTGTATTTGAACATGTATGTGTAATTAAATTGAAGGGTTGATTGCTTTGTTTTTAAGCATGCATGTAATGTTAATGTTGACTTGGAAAAAGTTGATTTGGTCTCCAAGATGGAGATAATGATGAAGTGTTTCATCTTTGAAAAAGAGTCCTAAAGTTCTTTTTCTACATGCTTGACTTGAAGGGTAAATTGTTTTAAAGACATATTTTGTCGGCTTGGGATTTAGTCGATCATTTGTATGCAGATGTAAGACATGGGGTAATTCATAAGATGTGAAAATCTATTTCTTTTGTTGAAGCAAGAGTTTAGACCATCCAGTTGTTGTCTATATTTCTATTGTTGTTGACAATATGTCAAACAGATACAAATGTAAATTTTTGTGAAGAAGATGTAACTTCACATTTGTTTGAGCCATATTGGATCAATGATCAAGGAAGAGAAGTTGAAACTACCTTCTGTAACCTTCTCAGAAGGAGTTCTGCATGATGTCAAGGAGGAAAACAGTTCTTCCCAGGAGGACAAGCACATCCAAGAAGGAAAGTGTTTAAAGGCTTTAGTTTAGAGGCACTATGAAAGGTAAGTGTATGGAGGCTGAAAGAAGAGGGCGACGCACTCTCAGTTATTGTTCAAATCAATATATCAGTCTTTTGGAGTCCAAAATATTTTTAGTGGGAAGGCGTGATCCAAAATGGATCTTGAATAGACTTCTAAGTCTGAACATCTTTCTCACAGAGGAAAATGAAAGTACAATAATGCTCTTCGAAATAGTCTCATTACATAGATCTCTTCATTTTGAATCTGACACAATTTGAATGGGCTAAAACGGACTTCGGATGAAGAAGTTATTGTAAAAAGAAAATTTCCCAATGTCCTTAGAAAAGGAGGCAATTTCTTATAAATGGGACTTAAGGGCTCCTTAAAGGAATCACATTGCAATGATAAAGGGTGAAGCAGTGGGCCTTAAGAATCCCCAATTGCGATCTCCGACATATTGCATCAGAGGTAGGCTGCCATGTGATATCGGAACCCGGGCGAGCCGATAGAGCGATTGCGATTGGTGACAAGCAGTGATCGGCGATGTATATCACATCAGAGCAGTCCATTGGTAGAGGAAAGGAACCCCAGGCTATCACATATGTGATAGAGTGACTTGCGATAGCACCGATAAAGCAATTGCGATATGCCGATAAAGCGATCGACGATAGTTGATCGCATCACAAAAAGGCATGGGAGATGGACCATGACTCTTGGGCAGTGCGATATGCGATATGCGATGGAAGCGTGGACCCGATAGGATTATGGACGCGATTTCATACCATTTGAGATCTGGCTTAAAGACTCATGATGTGTTTTTCGTGAGTTTTCCTGTGTATTTCCATTACGTGTTCGAATTTAGGATTTCTACAGGAGGAAGGCAAAATGATTGGGTTACCCCATGTTGTCATTCCTTTCAATGGGAAAATGAATTCTTTGGAATACGATCGGTCTTCCATGCTCAAAGAGGCGTAACCAAATGGTTACAAAAACATAGAAAACACAGAGAGAAAGTTCTCTCTCGAGTGAGCAGAAAAAGCTTTTCCCTTCAGGGGAGCACGCAGCTGAGCGAAGAGCAGAGCCAAAGAGCCGAGAGCCAAAGAGCAGAGCCAAAGAACCGAGAGCCAAAGAGCTCGAGAATGCCAGTGAGCCACGAGAGGTTGGAGGCTTGGTAGAGGCTGAAGCCACTAGAGGTTGGGAGGTCGGAGCCGCAGTTCCTCAGAAGCTTGAGCGTAGTAGAGTTGCAGAGCACAGAAGGCCAGAGAGCCGTAGAGCTGAGGATTTCACAGAGTACCACTAGAGGTTGGGAGGATAGTGAAAGAGCCACCAGAGGTTGGAGACTTCACAGAGGCATAGTCACTAGAGGTTGGAGGCAGAGTTGCAGAGCTCAAAGGAGACTTCTAAGAGCCATGGCGCTGTAATGAAGTTCAAAACAACAAATAGATCAAATGATCAAGTTGTTGTTGATGTCTGATGTGTGCTAAAGATAGAAAAAGGAATTCCAGAGACAGTAAAAGAATTCTGAGGGAGTTGGTGCAAGCCAGGAGCTCAAGATAGCCCGGAGCGCTGATTGAAGGAATCTAGTCCAGAGAAGCCTAGATCTGTCTGCAAAGTATGGACAACCAGTGGGATAAGATGGTATTCTAAACCCATAGGTGCAGTTGTAAACCAATGGAGTTAAGTGTGGAACTTGTAAAAGAAGCATTACCATAATCCCAAAGAGCCTAGTCGAGTTGATTAGAGCTCAAGGAGATGTAGCCCAAGATATCAGGGTGAAATCCATATTATATTGTTGTCTTATGTGTTTGTTTATTTGCTGCATTTTACTATTATGTGTGTTTATATATCAGTTTAAGCAAATAAACTTAAGGCAATTAAGCAGTTAAAGGCAAACACAAGCATACACCTATTTCAAGTGCTTATTTCCGCAAATTATCAATCATAAGCATAGATCTTGGAAATTGTTTAAGCTTTGGAGTGGGAGAGGTTCTTGTAAGCTGACAAGAAGCCTTTAGTGCCCCATTTCAGATCACTGCACCTGTACCCACATTTCCAAACCTGCAAAAACCATTTTAAATCAAGACAGATGCCTCCGACTATGCTATTGGTGTATTCGTCACCTAGCACGAGCATTCGGTGGCTTATCATAGTGGGACACTTGCCGATACAATTCAGAAGTACCTCACCTATGATAAAGAGATGTATTCTTTTGTGCATGCTTGTTGGCAAAGGAAACATTACATTATGGGGAAAGAGACAGTCATCCACACAAATCAACGACCTATTCAGTTTATATAAACATAATGGAAGATGTAGAATGATTTCCATCAGAAGCGGTCTACATATCTAAAACAATTCCACTTGAAAATTAAATACAAAAAGGGAAGCACCAATCATGTTGTAGATTACCTTAGTCGGCCTTTATTTGTAGCACTGATTACTGTTCTCAACTCTTGTGGCCACAATACCTCTCGATGGCCGCAATTGTATCGAAATGATCCATAGTTCACCACCACATCCAAGATGCTAGTGGATGATAAGTAAGTTCCATATTTCCACCTCCAGGATGCATTATTATGCTACTTGGGCCACCTTTATGTTCCTTTAAGAGTTAAGATGATTTGGGAGGCACACTAGAGTTGGGTTGCATGACACTTTGGTGTGGAGAAAATTGTGTCCGTACTACAAAAGTATTATTGTTGGCCAAAACTCTTACATGATGTTAGAAAATATATCATATCCTACATTGCCGATGCCATTGCCAAGGAAACCATTAAGAAGCAAGGCATGCACCACCCTTGTCCTACTCCCATCGATCCTTTGGAATCCATCTCTATGAACTATCTATCTAGCCTCCCTTATATCAAGCATGGTAATGATTGTATATTTGTGGTCGTGGACAGATTTTCTAAGATGCCTATATTGCGGCCTACAAGAAGAGTATCACAATACAGGACACTACTAAACTCTTGTTTGAACAAGTGTGGGTACATTTTTGGATCCCATAGACCATTATATCAGATCAATATAGTAGGTTCCTGAGTACCTTCTGGTCAAGCCTATGGACACTATTGGACACTAATATCACCAAGTCGACTACATTCCATCCCCACACTGATGGCTAAATAGAAGTCATCAATAGGATGATAGTGCACATACTTGGCATGTACAACTCCAAGCATCCACAAAGTTAGGATGAGAGACTTCCCTATGGGTAACACAACTATAAAAAACTTCTCCATAACTCAATTGGTTTCATTCCCTTTCAAGTGGGTCTAGGATTCCAACCATTTTGTCTAATTGATGTTGTCATGCCTCATGCGACAATATAAACAAAATCCATACCTTTATAGTCTGAGGTTGATAAAGAAACTAGGTTTATTGAACACATCCAACACATCCACCATTAGTTTCATGACATTTTTGAGAAGTCCAATGCCAAGTACAAATGACGACATGATTAACATCAGATGCCATATAAGTTTCATGTGGGTGAGTAATTTTGGTTGCATTTACAAAAAGAATGCCTTACTGGAGCCCATCAGAAGATTCAACCACTTCGATATGGCCCTTACATCATCACCAAGGCTATGTGTTAAAGTTATTTCAAGCTCAACATTCCCTGATTCCTTGGCCTGCACTAAGTATTCAACGTAGACTTCCTTTGGCCATACTTTCCACCATTGTTGGACACATCAGACATTGAAAAATAGCTAACACCAACAAAGCTTAAAAATATTGTATGGAATAAGACACAATTGATTAGATTATGGACACAAAAATCAAGAACACTGACCAATAGAAAATACAACTGTATCGGGTTGTCAAAGCTGGCCAACCCCTGCACTAAGGCAAGTGGCTCACCAGGACCAAGTCCAGCGAAAGTTTCCCCATCTCATGGAGTCAATCAACGCAATGGATACCATAGCTTCCTGAGGGGAGAGGACCAATCTAGGTGGATTTTGGTGGCCACCAAACAATTCCAATTGTACCCTCATTGTTTTTCTTTCAATTTCCTTAATTGTAGTACAACTTATTATTTTTGGTAGTTTTTCGAGCCCTAAATTTCTTGAGCCGTTTTGAGGGCCTAAAAGACATTTTTTGGGGAAAACAGAGAGACTGGGAAACTACAATATTGGTTGACATATTTTATTCTGGTGTCATGTTGGATATCTTTGAAATGAGGTATTATGATAGTTAAACGAATATCATATTCCAAAGTTACGCCCCTAGGAAGTTGACGTTCCAACTAACCCCAAAGGGGCCCACAATCTTTTGGCACTTCATCTCCCAGGGTTACATTTTTGGATGTTTATGGTTTACTATTCATTCTTAATGATAAAAGGATTTTGAGTCTCATTATAATATAGTTCAGAAGGCATGTAGCCACAACATATTTTCTCAGAGATAAGCTACCATCGCCCAAACTAGTTTATTTCCATTTTGCATGTAACATATTTTAGTACTTTTTCATTAATGAATTAAAGTTTTGTTTTCATTGTAGCTTTGTGTTTCTATTTATATCTATATTTCATTTCATTCCTACATAAATCCAGATCATCATCCTTAGTTTCATCGTTAATAATTTAGACCAGGTGCCAGGCTGTATAATTTTGAGTGATGCACATTGTTATTATGGCTTGTAAAGAGTTAAGTAAAACACCCACATAAGTTGTGGATGAATGGGATCCAATCCATAGTCTTGATTGGTAATTAATCCAATTTGGTCACTAGGAGATATTTGGGAGCATTGGCATCGACATCAAGAAGCTAGATATTCCAAGAAGCTTTAGACTAGGCTTTAATTAGTAAACCTCATGATATCATAAAAATTTAGAAGAGTGCATGAATAATAGGATCATCACATCAGTCTTAAACTGAGTGAATAATAACACTTAATTGGATCCTCATTTAACTTATAACATATGAGGTAAGCTACAATATTAAGTCTAGTAATTAACCATTAAATTCAACATGTAGGGTAGTTGGAAACATTTGTACAAAAAAGTGAGCAGAAATATCTCATTCGACCAAATAAATTCACATAAGTAATCTCGTAGTTCATGAAATAATAACCATCACATAGTGCTAGAAGTTCCCATAACCATATGGAAATATAAGTCAATTGTTGGGTTGTGTTATATTCTTTCCATGACTAGCCCTAGTAGTCAAACCGAGGGGAGGAGGCCCTCCTTCGTTGCGTTGGGCGCAGCGGGGGGGAGGGTCATGGGGGGGTGGTAGCCCCCCTCTAAGGGGTCTGGGGCAACACCCCCAGGAATTTCTTTTTGGACCCTATATTAGGTGGGTGGACTTACCTATGGTTTTTTGCATGGATTTCACACATGGTTTTGGGCGCGATGGTTTTCGGACCATGGTAATTGTTGGAAATAATACTGAGAGGGGGGGTGAATTAGTATTATCAAGTTATTTTAACAAATCTTCCTTATTTATACTTTGAATTATTTTTGCAAATCAATACCATAAAATAATAAGCATGAACAAGAAAAAACAGATAGTCACACCAAAGAACACCAGATATAAGGTGGAAACCCAATGTGGGTGAAAACCACCTGCTGCAATATGTCTCTATCTTCTTTCAAATTAGAAACTCTTTTTACAATGATTTTGTACTGGTGCAGTCCCTTACCAGTACACAGGCTGCAACCTGCAGAGAGCTACAACTCTCTCTCGTTTTCCAGTCTCTCCTGGAAGGGAGCTACAACCCCCTACTTCTTTTCTTACAAGGACCACTTTTCATAAATTTTCAAACTGGATCCATACACATCAAATGATCATCAAGTATATGTAAATTACATAGTCAACTGCAGTAACCAGATCAACAATAACAGAACTAAACCTAGAACACCTTATCAACAGAAAAATTTAGCCAACAGAAGATCTTAAGACAGATACGCAGTTTTTCTTTCTCTAGCCTGTGTCGCTACACACTTCACCTTCTGCTTCCCTGCGTATACCCGCAGAGAGCCTTCTGCTGCACCGCGTGCCCACGCACTGCTTCTTCAACCGCGCTGCGTACTATTACAGTAGGTATGCACCTAGAGACACTATCGCGCCGCGTACTGTTACTGTAGCCACGCAATCATAGACACTATCGCGCCACGTACATTTATTGTGCGTACGCACCTGAACCTCTGTCGCTCTGCGTACCCACACAGTTCTCCTTCTTCTGCTCTGCGTACCCACGCAGTTCTCCTTCTTCTGCTCTGCGTACCCACGCAGCTCTCTTGTTTCTCCTCTGCGTACCCACGCACTTGCACTGTTAATCACCTGTGTACCCACGCAGCTCTCCTGTTTCTCCTCTGCGTACCCACGCACTTGCACTGTTAATCACCTGCGTACTGCTGATTAGGGCCGAATTGGTAGTTCACCAGTGTGCCACAGTTAGTCAGATGCCTAGATCTGACCATGCACTCGAGAGATCACCCTTCACAGATTCGCTTTCAACTTCACTTTCATATAGATCAAGCTTTTAAAAACAATAACCCAATATTTCAGATCTTAAGATATTCAATTTGCAAAAGGTGCATAGCCAAGTGATCTCCTTTGCTTTATATAGGCAAACTCCTCCTAAAATCATGGATCAATACCATAGATAACCAATACAAGGGGCCCAAAAACATGGGGCTCAATAATAATAATAATATAAAACAATACCACGGGCCAAAACCATAGAATCAAGAGCGGCGTGCTAAATACCACGGGCCAAACATAGGAAACCCCACGTGAACGCGCTTCTCTGCCTTGAAGTAAGTGAAACTGGGGGTACGCACCCTCTGAACGGGTGACCTGTGTGGGTGGCCGCAGTTCCTTCACGGTGTACCTGCGTGTACGCATATTCTGAACTATTCTCCTGCGTACTTCTTAATTTTCAACATTTTGAGAGCCTGATCAGAGCATTGCCACTTGAGGGTGTTGCCATCAAGTACAACATCTGTAACATAGAGCCATACCAGAATCATAATGCCAACAATCTCCCCCTTTGGACTTGATGGCAACCTCAAAATCTTCAGCTTCATTCTCCCCCTTTGACATCAAGGGCAAAGGGTTATGCTCCCCCTAAGAACATACTCTCCCTGAATATGAACCAAATCTGCAAAGAAGAATCATAATCCACCAAACACCATAAATGACCATGAAAGAGATAGAGACATATTGCAGCTATAATCAGACCAGCATCCATGATCTCCTTCTGTACATCCTCCATAATGCCAACAATGCATTATATGCTCCCCCTGAACCTGTGCCATTCAATCTTCAACCAATCCGCAACCCAGCACATGTACGCATATACCCCAGATGAACCATGCGTACAACCATCAATCAGAAGAGTTTCAACAATAAGATGATGCATCAACAACCCCCAGCTTTTGCCTGAGGTATTCAAAAGTCTCCCTGGGCAATGGTTTGGTGAGTATATCAGCAACTTGTTCCTTAGAAGGAACATACTCCAACTTGACCTTCTGTTCAAGCACTTGTTCCCGGAGAAAATGATACTTGATTGGTATGTGCTTGGTTTTTGAATGCATGACAGGATTCTTTGAGATGTTGATTGCACTTGTGTTATCACATAAGATGGGGATAGGTGGTGTACAAGTGATTTGAAAATCCTACAAAGTCTGCATCATCCAAAGGAGTTGAGTGCAGCAAGATGCAGCAGCAACATATTCCGCTTCGGCTGTAGACAAGGCAATCGAACTCTGTTTCTTGCTGAACCAAGATACTAGTCTGGACCCCATAAAGAACGCACCACCACTTGTGCTTTTCCTGTCATCCACGCTTCCGGCCCAATCTGCATCTGTATAAGCATGAAGTGTGAGATCTGTATCTCTAGGATACCATAAGCCATAATTTTGAGTCCCTTGAAGATATTTGAAAATTCTCTTCACTGCCTGAAGATGAGTTTCCTTCGGATTTGCCTGAAATCTTCCAACTATTCCAACTGCATGCGTGATGTCCGGTCGGGTACCTGTCAGATAAAGTAAACTTCCAATCATAGATCTGTAGGTTGGTTGATGCACTGCTGCAGATTCATCGTTTGCACTGAGGCTACATCCTGTGACCATGGGTGTACATACTGGTTTTGCATCTTCCATGCCATATTTCTTCAAAATCTGTTTGAGATACTTGGTTTGAGACAAAAAGATCCCTCCTTCTTTTTGTTGGATTTGCAAACCAAGAAAATATGTCAGTTCTCCCAGCAAGGACATTTCGAATTCTTTCTGCATCACCAAGGCAAAGCTTTGACTCATAGCTTCTTCATTGCTGCCAAAGATAATGTCATCTACATACACAACAAGTATTAGCAATTTGTCATTTTCAACTTTTATATAAAGATTGCTATCTGCTAATCCTTTTGAAAAACCTCGTTGATGAAGATATTTGTCCAAACGATAGTACCAAGCCCTTGGAGCTTGTTTGAGACCATAGAGAGCCTTTTTCAATCTGCATACAAGATTTGGATCATTTCCAAGAATGAACCCATCTGGCTGCTCAATGTATACTTCTTCTTCCAAGTCTCCATTCAGAAAGGCTAATTTCACGTCCATTTGAAATACTTTGAAGTTTTGAAAGCTTGAGAGAGCAAGGAACATTCGGATGGCCTCAAGTCTTGCAACAGGAGCAAAGGTTTCTTCAAAATCTATTCCTTCTTGCTGCGCATACCCTTTACAAACAAGTCTGGCCTTGTTTCTAATTACTTCTCCATCTTCATTCAATTTATTTTTGAAGACCCATTTTGTCCCTATAACATTCTTATCTTTTGGTCTAGGAACCAACTCCCAAGTGTTATTCTTTTCGATCTGCTCAAGTTCTTCATCCATTGCTTTGACCCAACATTCATCTTTGCATGCCTCTTTCACATTTTGTGGTTCAGTGGAAGAGAGTAATGCCAAATAGCTTGAAGCTTCTGCAATTGTTCTTCTTGTTTGTACACCTGCTTCTTTCTGCCCCTGAGATTCTGGATGATTCTTCTGAACATATCTGGATGGAGTCTTCTCTTCTATTCTTGTCTGCTCCTCTGGTTCTTCTTGAGGTTCTTCTTCTTCATCATTCTGTCTTTGAGGGTAGTCTTCATCTTCTTCGATATCTTCATGATGTACTTGCTTAGGAATGTATCCCTTCTCATCAACCACTACATCAATGCTGTCAACAATTCTGCCAAGTCTTTTATTGTAGCACTTGTATGCTTTGCTATGTGGAGAATAACCAAGAAGAATGCCTTCATCTGCTCTAGGTTCAAGTTTGCCAAGTTGCTCATCAGTATTCTTAATATAACATTTGCTCCCAAAGATTTTGAAGTGCTTTACCGAAGGAGTCTCACCACACCAGAGCTCATGAGGGGTTTGAGTGCTATTCACCCGGACATTTGTTTTGTTGAGAATAACAACCGCAGCATGTGCAGCTTCACCCCAGAAAGTTGCGGGAGTTCTCGACTCATCAAGCATAGCACGAGCCATTTGTTGGACTGTTCTGTTCATTCTTTCCACAACTCCATTTTGCTGAGGAGTTCTAGCTGTAGAGAATTCTCTTCTTATCCCATGTTCTTCACAGAAATTGAAAAATTCATTTGAGGTAAACTCCCCATCTCTGTCGGATCTGAGGCACTTGATTTTGTGTCCTGATTCATTTTCAACCAAGGCTTTGAAGGATTTGAATTTTTCGAATGCTTCATCTTTGTGCTTCATAAGTCCTAACCAGACAAACCTGGAGAAATCGTCAATGAATAATATCAAGTATTCTTCTCCTCGAGGTGTCCTTTTCCTGAATGGACCACATGTATCTGTATGTACTAGCTCAAGAGGCATGCTAGCTGATCCTTCCTTCTCTGGAAAGTTAGTTCTGGTTTGCTTTCCAAACTGACATGATTTGCATATGGTGTTGTCTGGAATTTTGATATCTGGAAGATCGCGAACTGCCTGATATTTGCATGCTTTCCTTATTTGTGAAAAGCTTAGATGCCCCAACCTCCGGTGCCATAACCAGTGCTCATCATCCTTGCTCAGATAGCATTGTTGTTGTCCTTCTTCAAATATGTACAGATTATTTGGAGTTCTTTTACCTTTGATCACTGTTTTACCTGTATCAAGATCACGAACAAGACATCCATTTGATCTGAATATCACCTCGGTTCTTTGATCACACATCTGGCTGACACTTAGAAGATTATGCTTCAATCCATCAACATACAAAACATTTCCAGCCTTGACCTTTTCTTTTAACTGAGCAATGCCTTTTCCTTTTATAGTTGCAGGAGTATCATTTCCAAAAGAAACTTTCTTTCCTTTTTCTAGAGCAGAATATGACTCAAGTTTTTCTTTATCACCTGTCATATGCTTCGAACATCCACTGTCAATGTACCATAGATTTTCCTATCCTTTTGCATAAAATGCTATCCCACATCTTTCTGTTTGTGGTTCCTTTATTCTCCATGTTTTGGTGCTTGAGGCTTGTTCCTTTGTCTGCTGAAACCTGCTTCTGCATTCAGAATCTTTATGACCAAAGTTATTGCAAATAGAACATTCAACTTCATTTTCAAGAGCCAAAAAGTTGTTATAGGTCTATTTTGTAATCCCGGTCATACTTCTTTGTTTTTGAGCTTCTCTAGTCATGATTGTTTTATATGCAACACATTGAGCTGCTTTGTGACCAAAGTTATGGCAAGAGAAACATTGTCCATTGAAGAAACTTCTGCGGTTATCAAATCTACTGGCGAAATGATTGTAATTTCTATTGTCATCCATTCTTGAACCAAATTGAGAAGATTTTACCTGTGGCTGGTTGTAGCTTTTGTTCACCCTTAAGACGGATTGCCCCTGATAGTCTCTGTTTGCAATTCGTCCCTGCTTTACCTGATGGTCTCCATTGTGCTTTTGCTCATTCCTTCTTGCTACATCAAGATAACTTTTTGAGGTGGATGCTTGAGAAGTTTCTCCATTATAGCCCAGACCTGTCTTGTTTAGTGGAGAACGTTGTACATTGATAATCTCATCCAAAGTTTCAGATCCTTTGACAAACTTAAGATTAATAGCTTTTGTTTTCTCAATCTCTTTTCTAAGACCAAGAATTTCACCTTCTAATTTTTCAAGATGTTTTTCCTTTTCATCAATTTGAAATTGTAGAGTATCAATGATCATATTCTTTTCTTCTATACATCTCTTGAGTTTAGTAATTTCTTCATAAAGGCTATCCACATCTATAGCATCCATATAATCATCATCTTCAAATGCCATTAACAGTTTATAGTCATTACCTCGTTCATCTTCATCACTATTTGATAGACCATCACTATCTTCATGAGTGTAGTAGCTTTTCTTATTTGCACTCTGTTTCTTGTTCCATCTAGCAGGTTCCTTTCCTTTATCCTTATAAGGACATTTTGCAGCATAATGACCTACTCTTCCACAAGCAAAGCATTTAAAAGGTAACTTACCTCTGAACCTTCCAGAACCCCTTTGAAGATTTCTGACAAAATTTGATTCTTTTTCTTCTTCTTCTGGCACATGACTTGCTTCATAATAATCTCCTTTGCCTGAAGCCTTGAAAGCAGCTTCTCTTCTGTCTGATGGACCTCCCTTTCTCATTTCATAAGCAGTTAGAATTCCATGTAGCTAAGACATAGTAAGAATTCGTAGATTTTCCTTTTCTTCTATTGCAGACACTTTAGATTCAAACTTGGGGGACAATGATCTTAGAACTTTTTCAACCACAATAGCCTCTTTTATTTCTTCACCCAAGTTTTTCATGCAATTAACAATCTCATCTACCCGAAGAAAATAGTTAGCCACACTTTCATCATTATACATCCTGAGATTCTCATACTGAATCCTGAGAGTTTGAAGTTTAGCACGCTTTACCTGTTCATCTCCTTCGTAGCTCAAGACAATCTTGTCCCATATTTCTTTTGCGGATTTATATTGCATAACCTTTACGAATTCTGTTTGAGATAAGCATCCCAGCAAAGTATTGACTGCTTTAGCATTTGTTTCATATTTCTTCTTTTCGGCCGTATCTGTAGGAGTAGCTGAAGGAAAAGTGTAGCCTGTATCTATGATATCCCAAACTTCTGTACCAAGAGATTGAAGATAGGCAGTAACTCTTACCTTCCAATAATTGAAGTTTGTCCCATCAAAAATTGGTGGCCTGATTGATGCTTCCCTCTCGTAGTTACTCATGATGAATGATCTTCCTTCAAGCGATCAAGCTTCTCCGAAGGACCTGCTCTGATACCAATTGTTGGAAATAATACTGAGAGGGGGGGTGAATCAGTATTATCAAGTTCTTTTAACAAATCTTCCTTATTTATACTTTGAATTATTTTTGCAAATCAGTACCATAAAATAATGAGCATGAACAAGAAAAAACAGATAGTCACACCAAAGAACACCAGATATAAGGTGGAAACCCAATGTGGGTGAAAACCACCTGCTGCAATATGTCTCTATCTTCTTTCAAATTAGAAACTCTTTTTACAATGATTTGTACTGGTGCAGTCCTTTACCAGTACACAGGCTGCAACCTGCAGAGAGCTAAAACTCTCTCTCGTTTTCCAGTCTCTCCTGGAAGGGAGCTACAACCCCCTACTTCTTTTCTTACAAGGACCACTTTTCATAAATTTTCAAACTGGATCCATACACATCAAATGATCATCAAGTATATGTAAATTACACAGTCAACTGCAGTAACCAGATCAACAATAACAGAACTAAACCCAGAACACCTTATCAACAGAAACATTTAGTCAACAGAAGATCTTAAGACAGATACGCAGTTTTTCTTTCTCTGGCCTGCGTCGCTACGCACTTCACCTTCTGCTTCCCTGCGTATACCCGCAGAGAGCCTTCTGCTGCACCGTGTGCCCATGCACTGCTTCTTCAACTGCGCTGCGTACTATTACAGTAGGTACGCACCCAGAGACACTATCGCGCCGCGTACTGTTACTGTAGCCACGCAATCATAGACACTATCGCGCCGCGTACATTTACTGTGTGTACGCACCTGAACCTCTGTCGCTTTGCGTACCCATGCAGTTCTCCTTCTTCTACTCTGCGTACCCACGCAATTCTCCTTCTTCTGCTCTGCGTACCCACGTAGCTCTCCTGTTTCTCCTCTGCATACCCACGCACTTGCACTGTTAATCCCCTGCGTACCCACGCAGCTCTCCTGTTTCTCCTCTGCGTACCCACGCACTTGCACTGTTAATCACCTGCGTACTTCTGATTAGGGCCGAATTGGTAGTTCACCAGTGTGCCACAGTTAGTCAGATGCCTAGATCTGACCATGCGCTCGAGAGATCACCCTTCACAGATTCGCTTTCAACTTCACTTTCATATAGATCAAGCTTTTAAAAACAATAACCCAATATTTCAGATCTTAAGATATTCAATTTGAAAAAGATACATAGCCAAGTGATCTCCTTTGCTTTATATAGGCAAGCTCCTCCTAAAATCATGGATCAATACCATAGATAACCAATACAAGGGGCCCAAAAACATGGGGCTCAATAATAATAATAATATAAAACAATACCACGGGCCAAAAACATAGAATCAAGAGTGGCGTGCTAAATACCACAGGCCAAACATAGGAAACCCCACGTGAATGCGCTTCTCTGCCTTGAAGTAAGTGAAACTGGGGGTACGCACCCTCTGAACGGGTGACCTGCGTGGGTGGCCGCAGTTCCTTCACGGTGTACCTGCGTGTACGCATCTTCTGAACTATTCTCCTGCGTACTTCTTAATTTTCAACATTTTGAGAGCCTGATCAGAGCATTGCCACTTGAGGGTGTTGCCATCAAGTACAACATCTGTAACATAGAGCCATACCAGAATCATAATGCCAACATTTTGTAGATCCGGTCAAGGGAACTATAGTTATGTTCTAATCTAGGGTTAATGGATTGGTGTTTATGGATCTAGGGGAAAATCTCTGTGTATATTTGTTTTATGTGTTATGCTCTCGCCATTGTTTATTTTCTATTTTTAGAATTTGTATGCAAGTGATTTTTGTACGGGGTTAAAACCTACATCAAATCATTCACCATTAACATGTATCGAATCTAGAAACATTCCATGAGTAGTGTTGGACCATAAATTTTCCACTACCATATCAAACAATTTCATTATCCATAATTCATTTATGCATAAGTAATTATACTTGTTTGAATAACTTGAAATGGTTGGAAACTAAAGGATGGACTTCAACTCTCTACCCAACCATAGGCCAACAATACCGCAATATTTCTCATAGTTGACCACCCCTAAGATGGATCCAAAGTCTGAGGGGATTCTTACTCAATGAATTCTTCCAAGGCTCAATTGGGGTATTTCTTAGTTCCAAGAGTTTGAATTTACAATCTAGGTGGTTTATCATCTATATTTTCAAGGCAATCACTATAAGATTTTATACCCCACTATCTAGGTGGTTTATTAGCTTACTTATCAAGCACTAAGTGGTTTATCAACTTCCTTAATAAACACTTAGTGGTTTATTAACCCTTTTACGTAAGCACCGCAATGGTTTAACTACCCTGCCTAGTGGTTTATAAACCTTACAACAAGCACTTGAGTGGTTTATCAACCCTTTCATCAAGTTCTAAGTGGTTTATTATATTATTCAATAAGAACTTAGAGGTTTATCAACTTATTTAGTAAGAATTCTTAGTTCAATCCTCCTTTGAACCTCTTACTAGTCATTAAGGCTTGGACACCATAATCCAACAACCCAACAATTCAATATAGGGGAAACACCCTAAATTTTCAAAGCATTGAGCTCAATTGATCCTCTAGTACTACTCCCATTCTATTTTGGTCAACAAAACTATGTTTTATCTATTGTCATCTCTATCTTCTTTGTGCTTGATTTTCCTTCTTGCCCTTGATTTTCCTTGAGCTCCTTCGCATTCCTGCATGGTACGTCCAAGATTCCCTCTCATTGTGGAATCAAGAAAACATTGGAATTTCCTCTTTCCCAATCACCTAATTTCCATGTGTTGTGTGGTGGCTCAGTAACACTCCCTTAGAATTGGATTTGTGTGTCCCTCCCTTTAGACCAACATTTCGTATTTTTATTATTTTCAAGAAGACAATTTAATATATAAATCATTTATCAGTTTTTTCATAGCTAGTCGTGTTTTCCACATTGGCCTTACATAGTCACAATTTTAAACATTACAAAAATAGGGGGCAACGTCATAGGTGTTACATCAACACACCATGAGACTTTCTTACTTATAATCAATATTGTCTCATAATAGAAGAAGGAAGTGACACTGCATCAATGGAGGAAACAAATTACATAAAATAGGATTTGGTCATTCAGTGTGTCTATATGTGTATACTTCCACTAATCACAAGATACCATGTGGAAATTAGTTAAAACCAAAATTTCCATTTTATAGAATTTGAAATGAAGCATAAACATTCTAGGGCACTATAGCTACTTCTTTGGAAAATGGTTGAGAGGGAGTTGGCCTTCTATATACCCAGGAGCATCAAGGATAAAATATAGGTTTAAAAAGGAAAATGGGTTCAAAAAAGCGTAGGATGAACATGAGAAGAAGTTTTATGAGTAGTTTGGATTGGAGGTTGAAATAATTCAAATAGTGACATAGGGGTTAGAATATTAACTATATCTCAAGTTGATGCTAGATTGCACCATGTAGAAGCTTAAGAGATCAAATTAGATAGGATTAAATTGGTTGATAATGAAATAGGGATCATTACAATGAGTTCATCATTTATCATTATGAATTGTGTTTCCTATGTTTTAAATCCAAGGAGGCTTGTAACTAGGAAACACCATTAGTTATTACCAAATGTAGATAACCATTTTGAAGTTTTAATTTTCCCAAATTAAAATTCTCCAAGGTATCTTTCTGTAACATACTTGACACCTTTCATACATTTTTGAGAGTATGGGGCACTTTGGAAAACATCGTTTCCCACGTCTTTGCATTTAAATACTATATTTTCCTCATATTATTCCTTACATTATATTTACTTAAGACACCAACTTGGTCCACTAGTCGACGAACATACTAGCTCATCAACTATACACCAAAATCCATTACCCATGGACCACCCATTAATTGTATCATTGGGTTAATCATCCACTATCTAAATAAATGGTCAACAAATGACCATACACATGGTTTATTACTCACTAATTGTATAGTCAAGTCTACCATCCATCATCTGTATGCATGGTTGGTTGCCTTGAACTAAATTAACTCATTGGTGACTTAGATTGGTCAATAGTATAGTAGGCTCCATTAATGGTTAGTTTTGATAGATTGGTATAACACATCCTTTGAAATTTGAGATTGAGTTGTGATTTAACCCATGTTTATACCATTTTGATTATGTACCCATTGTACACTTAGATTCTATTTGACTTGGCTCATGTTTTCAACTTTAACAACTTTTTTCAATAACTAAGTATGCCCAACAAGGCCTATAATAATTAATTATTTGATAGTTATCTATAATATTGTTGATCACTTGACTAGGATTGATTCTATCATTTGGGAATCCCTGACATATTAATAAAACTAAAGTCATGCATGCCTAATATTATTGTTTGCAATCTAGAATATTCATGGTATAACAACATATTAAACATGCATAATCACACATAATATAAAAAAACATATATACATCAACGTATGAACATCATCAGATACACGTACACTAGAATATAACACTCATCTTATTGTGAGACACCCATTGTTTGTATAACTCATACATTCTACCTATCAATAGATGCCACAAATCTATATATCTCAACAGTGGGTCACCCTTGAGCTAGGGATATGACTCCACCAAGGAAAATGATCACCTAGAACCAATTATGGTCACACAATTAATACAAAACAAGTATTAGGCAAGGTACCAACTCCAACGTCCTCCCTAAATACAGTCCCACCTTCCTTAGCCTACACAATCCAAGGTAATGCACTCCCTTATTTGCTTTGACAATTCTTCAAGTTGTGCCACTACCCTTATAGGGTTTCTAGTGTAGGAAAACTAAGAAGTCTAAAACTAATTTAGCTTCGAGAGTTCCACATTTCCTCAAAAGTCCTTTGGGAACCCCTTAAGGTTCACACTACGAAATATTATCCAACCAACTCCTCTTCCAAGATCCACCCTTAACCAAAGCGAACAAGGGGAATTTGCCGTGGAATCCCATTGAGGAATTCACAATAGTTTACTAGGTCACATGGCTTTGTGGTTGTTCAAGTTCACTTACCGTCAAGCATGTAGCATAAATCAACAAGAAACTAGGGATGTACTATCCAAAGAATGATATTTGAGTGGAGGAAGGCATGTTGAATTACAATGGAAAATAAGATTTATGTATGCATTTGGCCATTCTACCAAGTTTTGCCTAGGGAATTCAACACCACCACTTGGGAACTCATTGAGACCATCTATCACCATAATTTTTGGATTTAGGATATAACATCCCATTATAACTTAGGATTACACATTAATTTTTGATTTTTGGTGATACTCAAAAGTCACTTTTGGAATATTATAATATTTATTTGGCTTAGCAACCATTCTTAGTTCCTCCCCTCACCTTTCCCTATTTTGGAGTCATAAGTCCACATCTTTTTTGTCTAACTTAGTTTGAAACATTGGTATATTTTATTAACATGGATGTGATTATATATTACATCATTAGGCTTCAAGACCTTTTAGCACATATGATCTCCAACCTTAATCACATAGGAACTCTTGCCTAAAATCATGTAAACATAGTAACAAAAACTCGAAAACACATATGTAAAGATGGGAACAAAGGATCAACAAATCCTAGCTCACCAACCTAATATAATATGTACAAATACATGCAAGTTGTCATCCTAGTGTGTTACACTTTTGCATTATCTATGACATATGCATGATTGCATTATTTAATTATGTTCATAGACTTGTTAAAGAAAGCGCAATCACTATTTATGCACATTATGTTCTTATAGCTTTATTTGTATAATTCATTTATTATTCATTAAGATTTATGTTGGTCAATCATTTTTCCAAAGGCATTTAATCAAATATCATATTTATATTAGAGTGTAGTTCCTAATCTTACCGGGGAATTAACAATGGATTCTAATTAGACTAAGAAAATTGTAAGCAGGTGGAGAATTTGTTTTTAGTAACCTTGAAATTGATACTAAACAAGGAAGAAAAGTAAATCAAGACTAGCCCATGAGCAATGAAATAGAGACCAATAAGGCCTAGCATGTAGTGAGATTTTTTATATGGCTCAAATGGTTTTGGACATGTCTCAAATGGCTCATGGAATAACTAATATAAACTATGTTCCCACTAACATGGTGCCACTTTGGTACAAGAGAAGAAGAAGAGGGAAAATAAGCTTCAAGAGTCAAGATCCAATTAAAATGAAGAAGCTAGAGGTGAGAAAGTACCTAATATAGAGAAACAAGAGAATATATAAGGGAATGTAAAAAAACTTAAGCACAAATTAAAGACATAGGAAAAAATTGGCATTAATCCATATGTAGGGGAGATCAATGCCTTGAAGTTGAATCATTGGTTGTAACCACTACAAGTTGTTTTAGTGTGCATGGGGTTAGTGGAATACAAAACATCTCTTTTGTTCGTTCAAAGTTAGAAGTTCATACTTTGATGTTGTGGGGAAGTGATGCTACTGCTAGAAGGGTAAGCAATGGACCACTAATGATAGATTATGAATTGTTTAAGGGAATGATTAAGTCATAGTTTTGTCCTATTGGTTAGGAGGAGGAATAAAAGATAAGTTGGCTTTACCTCATATTGAAATAGTGATAGAAATTATAGAAATTCACCACTAATTTCAAATATAAAGCAACATAGTTATGAATATCTCCTAAGAGTCCTAAAATACTTATTAGGAATTTGAGGGCTTTGCTCAATGACCTTGTTATACCACCAATTTTGCCACCCTTGTACCAAATTTCACCTTGAGTCAAATTGATGACATTTCATACCTTCCTTGCAATTACAACCTTGATTTTGGAGCTCAAAAGCACACTTGTGGATAAGTTTTACATTTCTTAAAACATACTTTTACTTTTATATAAAGAAATTTGCAAGCACATGTAGCTTTCCCAATTGAAACATGCTCCTACATAATGTAATAAATATTACTTAAACTATATAGAAAGTATAATAATAGATAATAATAAATAGACGGAAACCCTTATACATTTCTGAGCCTAGATTTTGTCACCATTTTGCAATGCCAAACTCCCTTTCTCACCTACCATACCCCCTTATTTCCACCTTTTTGCAATTGTCACTATCATATTTATCCCCCTTCAAGGTGTGTCTTTAAGGAACTCCATCAAATATTTTATGACAACTCATAATTTTGATAGTGGTCTAGTTGTTACCAGAAAGTCATACACTGCCAGAATTCATGTAGCAACCAATATTCTAGAATTATGGTAGTGCTTCCATGGTTTGCACATGCACCCTATCTTAGGATAAAAAAAATTACATGTTTTTTTTTTCTGGAATTGCCTCAAGATGGTTTCCTTTTTTTAGATGGATTTAAATATCATCATCAAAATTACAAGTTCATGGTCAAATATTCAGTCAACCATTAACAACACAAGGGATCTTGAGCACGAGAAGGAGACTTCATCTTCTAGTCATGAAATCTACTTATGGTAAAGTAGATAAATTAGTTTCTAATGATTCTCTCTTCAAGGGATGAAACTATCCATTGAGATACATATCTCCTATTGTGAGTTGTTGATGGTGATGGATGCTAACGACAGGGATGGGGGTCTCCTTGGTTTAAAGTCCCAATTAGACCGCACACCATTTGGAGTAGGATTCCCAACATGAAATATGTTTGGTTTCCATAAATGTGATATTAAAGATGTGCCTTGGATGCAATGAACACATGGGAAAACATACACATAATTTTGGTAACAACAAGTGAATAAACTTTGTGTGATATCAATTTTAATGCATAAGAGGTTATTTCACACATAAAAAAAAGAGGGTGAGCCTCTAGAAGAAAAGTAGTAGTACTATCCTAAAAGAGACGCATGTACATATGACATAATCAATAGGTAGTATACATAATAATTGACAAGATAATAATGATCATGAAAGAAAATACAACATACATTCAATAAAATACATACTAAAGCTAACAAGATAGTTTATTAACCTTATCATAAATGAAACAACATATACCGAAAACATTTAAAGAATAGTCTTACAACATCTACAATACATGCATGAAAGTGTGCTAGCTCCAAGAGCTTATGATAATTAAGTGAAAGTTCCAAGTATACAATACAATGATATGACACTAGCCCCAATAGTGGAACATGAAGCTACCACTTGCTTCTCCAAAGAATGATATTCACTCCTATGCTAGACTAGAGAAGCCAAGGCTACAAATCTCAAGTTCCAAGCCCTTTGCTTGAGTTATGAGGGTTTATTTATAACAAATGAGGTGACCTTTCACCTCCTCTTGTGACCTTTGAGTTCCCTCATGACTCTTGAGCTTATTTTGTCTTTATTTTATCTAATGACTCTTCATATTCCCTATTTGACTCTTGGACTTCCACTTACATTTACATTACTCATTATTTTATAAATACAAAATCATATAAGAAAAAATGTGGCTAGAGCTTAATAAGACAAAATTTTATACATTATGATTGAGCTTGAGGAAACTCTAGTTGGACAACTTCTAGTTGTAGCTCTAATGTAACATAAACATACTAAGCCTTTTATTGTGCTGCTATGTCCTCAAAATTTGATGGAAGATCTAACATATATATGACTCTTGCATCCATTGCATCTAGGTGGATGGTTTTGGAACATGTTTGAACATTGTTACATAATAAGACCAAATTCATATTCAACTTGGCAGGTTCGGCTACAAATTGTTGAATTATCTACCCTGTGATTTCTAGATATTGTTTATCAATTAGTTACCTTAAGTTATTCAAGAATACTTCAATTTCCTGCTTGATAACATTTGTCCCTTTTGTTTATGTAAATGTCCAAATGAAGGTATATTTTTCACTCCCACCAAGAATTCTAACCCATGGTATAGTCATGAGTAGGCAATTATGATGTTGGCCACATAGGTCCTGAGCTGTTTGTTCCCTGTATATGTATTCTAACCTCATCCCTTTCCAATTCAAGTGTCTATCCTGTTTTCCTAGCCAATTATGATGGTTCTTTTTTGTACTTAGTGCCCCATTCTTGGATGGAATCAATAGTTGCATGAAATACATTCAAAACCTTCAGATTCTTCCATGACCACTTTTGCATTGCATGCAAGGGCACCACTGCCTTATGAAGGGTGATCATCTCCTCATACAACTGTCTTATAGTGTCTACCAATGATTGGATCATCTCAAATATAGATACCTAAGACTCCCTCATGTTATAATTAGTGGAAGACAACCTTTGGTTGTGGACTAGGAGATGATTAATCTGTTTCATTGCAACAACTAAATACTTTTCCAATTGCTTGTTTTCCTCCATCAAGAAATCAATGTTTACTTTTGTAGCTTCCACAAAGGTCGCATTTCCTACTGCGTCTATTCTCATATTCTTCTTGGTATTGGGCACAATTACCCTCTCAATGTGAAGGGAAGGATGAGAAACAAGGTCATTAGTAAAATACTACCACCTTTCTTGCACAATTCTATTCTTTAACTAATCAAAAGTAAGGTTGGCTCCATGACCATTCCATCTTCTGGAGGAGATATTGTGATTTCACTAAATGGGATGTGGCCACTAGTAAGGGGAGGTGATGGTTGAATGCTGATCTATTATGCAATAGGCACAATGTCAGCCTAGTGGTTTTCTCCTCTATTTCTCTTACAAATCCCTCATCCTACTTCTGCTTTCTTTCTTCATCTTCTAATTGCTTCTGGTATTCTTCTTCTTCAAAATGATTTTGTCTTTCTTCTTCTTCTCTTTGTTTCTACCATTTTTCCTCTTGGTGTTTCCTTGAGGTTTCTTCTTCTTCCTTATTTAATGACTCTTTCTGTTCCTGCATGTCTTTCGTTTTTGTTCTTTCCTATTCCTATTTCTACATCCATTCCTCTTCTTGATTTCACTCCTCTTCCTCTATCATTTCTTCTTCATGGTGCTTCTTCTTTGATTAGTTCTACTTATTTATCCATTTTTTTTTTTTTTTTACCATGGTCGCTCTTAGAATAATCAGATTTGATCCAAACTTGCAACTCCTCTCTGCTTGAGGATTATGCACAAGTTTCCTCTTATACATGAAAATGTTGATTGAAGTGGGTATTTCCTGTTGATTTCCTTCTGAGACCATAAGTAGATCTTGAAATGAATTGGAAGGCCCTGCCTCATTTCCTTTTCCTCCTCTGGTCAGAAATAAGACTCATAAGACCAGGAAAAATGTAACTTGGAAAAATGTAATTTACATAATCCTTTGGGATCATATCTGTGAAATATCATCTCACTGAACCTAAGGATGCTAAGCTCATTAGCTTCTATCTCTATGACCTTCAATCTCTTGAGCTGATAGAATCCCACCTAGATGGCCAAGGAGTTTTTTTTTTTTTTTTTGCAGCAACTGAGATAGACCTGTGCTAAGTTAATAAGCAACCTCTTGTATGACCACTTTATCGGTCACATACCTTGGCAAGATATGTGGAGGATTCTGAGAACAAAACACTCTAAGGTATATGCCCTTAGGTAAGGTAAACCAATGTGTTATCTATGTGACTACTTTCCTAGCCTCACAAGACATGCAAGGGGCTTCTTCGTCAAAGACCATCTGATACAAAACCATGAATAATCGTTCAACACAATTTTCATACACTCTACAAATTTAATCTAACAACACTCTGCATTGCACATTTATAGGGAGCTCCCTTGGGGTCCACTTCCATTCTAGACTTGAGAACTCATGGCAAGCACAAATACCATCCATTAAGTAAGAAGACATGTGAAACTATGGTTTCTTTCCTCATTTTTTTTCTTTCACATTTTTCAAGTTAATATTCAGTTGTCGGGATAATATGATTTCCCAGTTGAATACTTTCGATTCAGTGAAAAGTGGATATAGCATGAAGATCCAACCTTCATTGAAGGATTAAGTATTCTTTTATCCATATATCTTATAGAATATAGCCATCAAGTATTGGTAAAGTATTATGAGAGACTTGGTATTGTAGGTACTATCAGGCTTCTAGTGAAATTTAGTTAGTTCCCGCCACCATGAATTGATCACTTCTCTAGTGTTCAAACAACTCCAAGCTGCATAAAACTGGGAATACAAGTGCTACTTAGGCTTGGGAAACCTATAATATGAGTGAAAGTCATGTGGATGTATGAGGCAAGATGATTCCCAATAACACTGTTGAGAACCGTGTTCTTAGTGTCTAGACCCTGAAGTATCCACTTTGATGACATCGACACAAGGTAGCACAGGATACCTGCAGGAAAATTTGTGGAGCCCAAATCACTTGATATTCTCATAGACATCCATATCTTCCAGATCCCTTGCAAAATCATTTGCAATGAATACATCCTTAATAGTGAGCCATGTAACAGTAGAATCTTCATCAATGAAGTATTGGGTGTCTGACAAGATAGGCACTCTTGTCATGCTACTGTCAATGGCTTCTTCAGTATTGATTTCTGTGACCTCCTTTAATGATCCTTTCTTTGGAGGCATAGTGCTAGTAGATGATGAAAGAATGATGTGTGTTGAATATGCAATACCTAGTAAAACATATGCACTCATTGCAACATCAAATCAATTCCACAAAATATCAGTTAATCTAATCAATCACAAGAAGAAGACAACTACTGAGAAGAAGGATTGTGCAATGCTAGAGTATAAGCGAGGAAAAGTGACCTCATTCATCACTGGAAATGTGCACTGCAAAATTTTTGAGGAAGGGCTGCACAAATATTAATTGCAAGAGGGAGAGCTTGGAGAGTGGAACTGCACAATGGGCAGTTACTATTAGAGAGATAGGCCTTGTACTGCGCAGTGCATAGTTGCAAGGGACAAGGGGGCCTCATTGCTAACTATGATTGTGTAGTGTGCAATTGGGGGCTTTGTGACTGCATAGTGCGTAGTTGTAGATGGAAAGGGGGAGTCATTGCTATAAGAGATTGCGCAATGCACAATTGAGGAGGGAGGAAGGCTATGAGAATTGCACAATTTTCTCTTACAAAAGGGAAGGTTCTAGATTTACTTACTGAAGAGAGGAAGAATGTGGATCAGCCAGAGATTCATCCAAAAACGTCACTTACATCTAGAAAAAAAGATAGTGAAAGGAAAAGGATATGAATGCACAAATACACCCAACACCAATAATTATTGGTAGGCCAAAAGATAAGGAATGTGATACGACACTTGAAAATAAGTTCAAAAGACTAGAACAACACTTGTAGAAGCTAATAATAGTAGGAATGAAACTTATTATAAGAAAATCAGGATAAAATGACACTTGCAAAAAGTAAAAGTGATAAAAGCGAAAGCAAAAGCAAAAAAAAAGACAATTGAGAAACTTACCCAAAAAAGTAGCATAATTGTGACCAAAATCTCCTTGTGCTCACGAGAATGAATAGAGATCCAAAGATGAGTGCGAGAATGATCTCTATGATGAATTTCTTATATTGGTGAGCACCTACAGGAATAACATTACTGATAGGCTAAGAAATGCATAGGATGCTCCTCCTCTCATTGTCCCCCTACCTGCAAAAAAAATTAGTAAGAAAACAAAGAAATCCAAGGGAAAAATGATTGAACCTAAAGAAGAGAAAACACCAATAGATAAGGAACCCACCTTGGCAGAGATATTTAAGGGTGGAAAAATACCCCACACCAAGCCATGGAATAAGCTGAAACTGAATGTCAAGTTGAAACAGAATCCTGGGTTAGCAAAGGAGGTCATAGATGTAGATAAAACTCCTCAAAAGGACCTAATCATAAATCAAGAGAAGGCCACAAGCTCAAAGAGACCAAATAAAACCAAAGATTCAAAGAAAGGGGTCACTATCAAGGTTCAGAGGAGTAAGAGACAAAGGAGGACAAATGTTGACATCTTGCTAGAGGTAGCTAGAACACTTAGCTAGTTGATTTTTTACCACACAATTTTGATTGCCCACTGTCAAAGTGAAATTTTGATCCATAGGCCGATAACCCGTCTATCAGTGTTTCACACCGTTAAAAGTGGAAGAGAACTGACATTTTCATTTTCAACACATTTTTGGTAATCGATTCTGTAAAAGCACTGGCAGTCAACCCATCAATGATACTGTTTATATTTCAGCTTCAAAGGATAACAACGAGACTATCAACGCTATCAGATCAGGAATCCTGAACAAAGGAGTTGTGCAACAAAAGATATTTTTGGAAGGATGATGAGGCACGAGTTCCAACAAATCAAGCAAAGGATCAATCATCAGTTTTTGACCCAGTTTTATAGCCATTTTTATAGCACACTATTATGTTTAGATACATATAGGTTTGAAGAAATGTATTATGTACATGTATTTGACATATACACTTTTATTTTTAGAAGATTGTAATTAAGTAGATGCTAGAAACCTATTGTAAGTTGTAATATTTTCTATAAAGACAAGATCTGTAGAATGAAGAAGGGTTGGAAGCTTTTGAAATAAATCCTTTTTATGTACTTTGTGTGTATGTAATCAACTAATATTACAATAGTTTATGTGAGCAATTTGCAGAAATTCTTGTGTATGCAATTCCTTGTCTGTTTCTAAGTTTCATATCTTCTTCAATATTTGACTACGAGGTTGTTGAATTGGAATTCATATATCTATGCTCCAAATTATTTATTTGGATATTTATTACTTGTTTTCACTTAAACATCAGACTAATTTCTTTACTATTCATTGATTTCCTAAACTTGTCAAAGGTATCTTTCTTTTGTGATATTTTATCATTGAACCTATGGTTTTGTTGATGGTGTTGAACCTGCCAACATCAGAGGATCTCCCCAGTATGAAGTCCCAAATAGAACTCACATCATTTGGTGTAGGAGTCCCATCTAGTACGATGGCCCGATTTCCATTCTCTTAAAGATATGCCTTAACTCTTGCTTGTCAGCACTTGAGAGTGGTCTACTTTGTCTTCAAACAACAAATTTCACGTGCTTGGTGATTGATAGTGTTATTTGTGTCAATATTCCTTCACCACAAAGGGAGAGGGTGGAGTTGAGTCTCTAGTTGAATGGGAAGAGTCCCAACTCTGTTAGAGACACACAACACATAGGACATGTGCAGCTTCCAGCTGAGCAGTCCGTATGGATGCGGCAGTCACAAACACAAAATGAAAGGGTAGCACGTACAACACCTAGTGGGGCAGTCCATGCTAGTGCGACAGTCATTATAAAAATTTTATGGGAAAGGTTTTGTCTAATATCTAGTGAGGTGGACCATGTGAGAAAGACAATATTAACAAATTATACAACACATTTTCATAAACATATGTATTATAGAAACTAAAAAAATTCAATTGTTTAACACACGTTAAAGCAACATGCATTACAAGTGTTCCAAGATATGTCTTACAAACAGTTACAATACATGTGTGAAAATGTGTTGTCTTGTTAGTAGGCTTCTAAATTAAGAGAAAGTTCCATGACAAATCTGTACACCATTACATCACTAACCCCATGGGTGAGGAGATGGAGCCATTGGTCGCTCCTCAAAGAAAAGAATACAGATTCTCAAGGCTATGTGGGAGGAGCCAAGGTGAAAATTATTTTTCCTATACAAATGAGGGCTATTTATAGCCAAGGGTAAAATTGGCCCTTCTGACTGTTTGACTTCCCTCATGATTGTTTGACTTTCATGACTCTTCAAATTACAAGTGTGTCTCTTGGAATTCCACGTTACATTACATTGGATTACACAGTATGGCCCACAATAGTGATGTGGCCTGACATGACTCATGACACGACCCAACATGACGGCGCTGGTATGTTCATTTTGTTGTTGATGTGCATGTCGAGTTGCAGTGTTGTTGAGTGATGGATGTTCTCTTCGTGTATCACAACTTCACCTCCACATGGAAAGGTGTGTAGAGTCTTTGATGGTACTTGGGTTCGCTTGATGTTGCATTCACACATTGCTCCTTGCTTGTACTTTGGCATGCTTGACATGTTCACCTGTCCGTGAAAATTTCATGTTCGCCTGTCCACGAACACATCTTCGCATGTCCTTCCAATTACGAACACATCTTCACATGTTTTTTAGTCCATCCACGAACACATCTTCGCATATTCATCCATCCATCTATTCGGGAACACATCTTTGCATGGTCATCCGTTTGCGACCACATCTCCTTGCATGGCTCGTTTGTTTGTCCATTCGCGGACATGTGCTCTTGCATGTACTCTCCTCTTCTCATCCCATCTGTCGTCGCATCATGTCTATTCATGTACCTGTATCTGTAGTCACTCATGACGAGATGACATCAAATCCATAAATCTCCTAGTCTACCATGATGCATGATCATTTTCGGATGCAGGTGACTAGGAGAAAGGACAAGGTTACGAAACTGCGTGAGGCAAGTTTCGAGATGGGATGCAGGCTCTGGGCATTGCTGGTGAAAACTACGCAAAAGTCACTGGGTGACAGAGACAGGAAATCTGGATCAACAGTGACTATTCGCGGGATCTAGCTCGGCTGGAGAACATATCTACACAATTTCTAGGAGAAGCGATGCCGGCTGCAGGAAGACTTAGCAGGCAAAATCTACATAATTTTCAGAGTGAGCAGGAAGGGGGAGCTTGGCAACAAGAATTTGTTAGTTCCTGGAGGAATTTGGAAGCGGGTTGCTGGGAGCTGCTGGTGGGAAAAACTTCACATTTGCTAGGAGGATGACCTGTTGACCACCTCTGCGCAGTTTTTGAGCTAAGCAGACTGTCAAGCTTCAGGAGGCTTGCTCATGAAATTTGCGTAGTTTTCTGGGTGAGCAGTTGGCCAACTGACTAGGTGATTGATTGGGAAAATTGTGTAGTTTTCCGAGGGAGACAGGGATGGGCACCGAGTGCCTATCTGGCCTGTCTATGCAATTTACTCAGTCAGTAGAGCGGGTAAGGTCTGCAGCTTCTGCACAATTTTTTAGGGGAGTCAATCCCAGGGTGACTACCTGGTCAAACTCTCTGGTTGACCAGTAAGAGGGTTGATTGATTGGCTTGCAGGCATTGCAACTTGGAATGGCTTGCTGGATGCTTCTGGGCTATTTTGGGTGACAGTCGATCGAGGCGATGGAGGGGTGAAGGTTCGGCTATTATAGGGGGATTCGGTCGTCAGTACTTCAAAAATGTGGCTAAGTGTGTGAGAGAGCGAATTTGTGCATACACGACCTTGCAAAAACACACACTCACATGAATTTACAACAAGATGCTTCAAACCATCAAGACACACATACTTAACATGAGTGACTGATGGTGCGAGCGACAAGCACGATGCTTGTGATAGATCGTTGGACGAACACGATGATGCTTGCGTGACAGTGCATACAACTTCATGTGTGAGTGCGACAGATGTTTACATAGCGAACACAACATGTACACACGAAGTGAAGAACTTGAAAATAACCAGAACGAGGCCACAAGAATGACATAGCAATCAACATGTTGAAGATGAAAATTGGTTGAACAAGTGAAAAAGAAGCACGACATGTACAAGCAACACTTAAAGTGACTTTTCGAGTCTGTGCACATGTGTGTTATTGAGGACAGGATGATATGACAATGACAAGTAGTCCTACAAACTCAACTAAGAGGTGTACTTCGAATGATTTTCCGTACTTACCATACTTACCCTCAAGATGACCTTGCATATGACAAAGTTCGCATGTGGTCCTGATCTTTTCCATTACTCGGTTCCTTGGTCCTTCTCCTCAACTCCTTGGAAGTGATTTCAACATGTTACCTTTTCTTGTAGTCACTGAGAGGTGGATTTGCACAATTTTAGAGGACAATAAATGTTGTCGGAATGAGGCCCTAGGAGGCCCATCTGTGCAATTTCTGCATGCAAGACCAACATGACAACTTGGACAACACTACACAATTTTGAGGCTCAAAGCACTACTGTGAGACAGGAGTCCTGGAAGGACACCTCTACACAATTTCTGAGTGTAGTGCAGCTGGAGTGCTCTGTGCATTTATGGAGACCAGTGCTGGTTGGGGCCTCTATGGGCTGAGGGGTTTCAACAGGAAAGGGAAGTTGGTGTCTCTGCACAATGCAACATTTCAGCAGGCAAGGGAGGAAGCATGATGGTTGCAGAAACAAAGCGTATAGTTCCAGGAAGCTGGATGAGGTTGGGTTGCTTAGGAAAATGGATAAGTGTGAGATCAGTTAAACATATACAAACATTGATAGGACTCAATTGTGATCACACACGAACACTTAGTGACACGACTTAGCTATCTAGAATACATAAGACATACTTTTCTTGATGCAACAACCTTCATGACGTGAGTGCGTGCGTGATGAGCCTTGTCATTGGGTAATTATATGGGCCTTAATTCACCTCCTAGCTTAGTCAAATAAACTCTTCTTACAACTTATTACATGTTTTGATTATATTTTGCTTAATGGGATGAGTTAAAGTGAGATATTATGCCTAGTGGTATAATATGCATTGAATGCAGGTTTGGAAGAGAAAATCAAGGAATTTTGGCAAGACTAAGGGTTGAAAATCGAATGGGACAAGGGAGAGAGATTGTAGGAGGTAAATACTTCTTATTTGATCCTCCCCATTCGAATATTCCTCCATTAATCACACTAGCTCACAGTGCAAGAAACAAAGTCATGAAGATCAAAAGGCAGCCGAGAAAGTGATAGACAAAGAGTTAGTTCATCTCGAGTTTGGGAGCTGAGCCTCCCTAGATTTAAGGAAGTCGTTGGAGACTTTATTTGTATAAGTAGAGAGGCCTAGAGCCTCACTAGGATTTGATTTTTTTTTGCAAAAACACTAGTTATTTTTGAGCTCCAGACTTGTGGAAGACATTGATGTAATTTTATGTTTTGATAATGAAAATGAGATTTTTCTTGATCCATCACTGAGTTAACTTAGAGGGCTAAAGCTCTTGGGTTAGGGCCCAACCCTAGCAAAAAAGGCTCCTCTTCTTGTATCTATATGCTTAGCTTAGTTTCATTGATTCATGGTTAAATTGTCTCTAGAAGTATTTCATTGCAAGTATTGTGGATTTGATTAGTTGTTTATTAGTTTGCTTCCATTTGTGCTTTACTTTAGTAACATGTTAGAAGGGATAAAAGGAGTACCACAAAGTTTTCAGTAGGTTTCTTTGCCTAATCTCTTCCCTCAGGGATCATGATTTGAGGAAAAGACCCTTAAGAAGCCCCAAAAAGACAGATTTCCATTTCTTCATGAGATTTAGAGTTTACTGTACTTAAACTAGCATTTGATCATTTTTGCAAGTGTAGGATTTAGTTTCCATCTCTTCCATCTTCAATCTTTCAGTAGATCTCATCCACGATTCCATTGCGTTCAACAATTTTCTTCATGCATGAAGTAGACAAATAGTTCGCTAAATTTTTCTTTTCTAGCTTGTTAGAATTCTTCTTGTTTACATGACTTTGTGGAAATTATAAATGTTTGATGCAGAGCAGGTGCTTTAGAAATCAAAAGGGATCTCATATCAGGAAACCACCTTCGAACTTCATCCATTGATAATCATCCCTTGCCTTCACCAAGATCTTCACCAATCTCATCATTTTACATAGAAATTCCTCCAAGCATGTTGAGCGAATCCAACCATCTCCTAACTTTACGATTGAGTTCTGAGTGATACTAGGCATTTTCTCACTCCATTCCACCCATCCACCACCTTCCCTAAGCCTTCCATCACCTCTAGCAACCATCGTTTTGCTCTCAGTTGTATCCTGTAGAAATACAGGGAATCCTGTAGGTTTCTAGTACATCTTGTAGGTTTTCTTGTAGTGGCCTGTTTTGAGGCCGAATTGAGGGAAAGCCTCTAGGAAGCCACACCAGGTCACCCAAGGGTCTCCCAAACCTTCCAATAATCTCCAAAACCTCCCAACCATCCACCATCATCGCTAAACCACCTGTCACATCACCAAAAGAGATTAGGGTTTACACTTGACTTTCTAGAAAAAGAACAAAACAGATTTATTTCAGTCCCTTACATGCACAGTAGTGATGTTTGATGTCTTTAATTTCTATGCTTTAGATAGTATCATTTCATACATGTTAGCTTGGAATTTCTGTAAAACATAGTTTCTCAGCAGTTAGTTAGAGAAGGGTGTCTTTTTAGCATAGGATTTCAGTCATTTTCCTTATTTGCAATAGATAAGCTTTCTCCTAGAGTAAATCTCTCTTTCTTTCATCAACAATCAAGCTTCTTTTGAATCTATAGAAGTATGGCTTGAAAACCCTAGGGGTCTCTCGCCAGCTGAACAGTGACAAAAGGCAGAACCATCACTTGTACTTGTGTATACAAAATTGTCACCTCCAAGTTTGTATGAACCCCGGTTGATAAAGTAAAGCTGGTAGCTCCAGGAGTTGTAGCATTCTTGCTGCAATACTGGTGCTCATCACTTTTTGGTGTCGTTGTCAGGGAGGTGTCTAAGTACTATGTGATTACTTCTTTCTTTCTTCTATTTCTTGTTTCTAATATTCTTCTCTTAGTTTCATTTCTGCAAAAGTAATTTAGTTTGCTTCCTTTTCATTCTGCATTCTTTGCTTTCCTTTCCATTTTGCAAGTTAGATTTCAATCAAGTAGTTAATCTTTTCATTCAGTTAGTAGTTTTCATTCAGTCTGCAATTTCAATTCTGCAATCACTTTCAAAGTTTGAAATAAAATCACAAAACCAAACAAAAACATTTCTTTTCATGCCTCGTAGGAATAGGGATAACTTAGGGAAAAATTTTCCAAATACCCCCACTGCTTCCAACAACCAACCTTCCCTCTTCTTCGGTGGCTGTGAACTGGAGGAACCCTTAGGTGAGCAACTAGACATATTTGAAGAACCTACAAGGGAAGAAGAAGAAGGAGAACCCATTCCTACTGAACCTATGGCTGAAAGCAAAAATGATAGGGAAAATAGAGAAAGAGCTCAGGGTGTCTTCCCCATAAGCGAAACCAATTGGGACACTAAGATGAAAAATATAAGCCCTTTTTCCCTTCCTCATTTCCATGGCTTGGCCACAGAAGACCCAGACACTTTATTATTTGAGTTTGTTTTCATATGCCGAACCTATGACTATACAAATGATGAGCATGAGTTGAAACTATTTCCATCCACTCCCAAGGATGTAGCTTTGTGCTAGTTCATGGGTTTACCTGGAGATAGAATTACAACTTGGGATCAGATGTAACAAGCCTTCAACAACAAGTATCAGGACTATTGTAGGTCTAAAGACACTAAAGAGGAAATTTTTAGGATGACCTTAGGCAATGATGAATCCCTAGAGGATTATGAAGAAAGATTCCAACTTAGCTACAAAAGGGCCAGGTGCACACTTGACCCTGAGTCACTGAAGCTGGTCCTGCTTAGAGGAGTAAGGGAAGACCTTCTGGATACCCTACACTTGTTAGTAGGAGGGGATATCTACCAATTACCCTATGAGGATATCAAGACTGTCTTTAGAAACCATTCTAGGGCAGCTAGGAAAAAGATTAGGGGTAGTCAACCTATGGTCAGTCCATCCTCTTCCAATTCATCCATCAAGGGTGAAATTGGAAATATGCTGGAGGATTTCAAAAGTGAGATGTTGCAAACCCTTGCCCTGTAGATGGACACTATGCACATTAAGAGAAAGCAGGATGAAGCAGAGAGATCCTCAGCCATTTTTTGTCCTAGATGCACCAGGAGGCATCCTAGGAATGAATGTCCATTGAATTCTATTGAAATTTGCTCAGTCTGTGAAGAAAACCACTCCACAGACAAGTGCCCCTCTTTACCTGGACCCAAATTTGTATATCAAGGAGCTGAAGGGGTCACTGAGCAGCTCTGCTACATAAACCAAAGGAGACCTCACAGGCCTAGGCCATACCAGCAGGGCATGCAAGGGTCATCCCATGCATATTACAACCCCAACTATACCACATGCATACCTTCTTTGGGACCCCTTTCTCATCCTTCATGTTCTACACCTCCTTCTTGGTCCTTTACACCTCAGTATCATTCCGAACCAACTAGCTAGTCATTTCAACCATATGCTCCACCACAACCTCAGTGGAATGCATCGCCCTAGGGGTGGAGGCCCAATACAACAATGTTCCAACTTTATTTCCTTCACCACCTGCCCAACCACAACTTTTACACTTTGCTCCACCTAAACAACCCCAGATGCCTTCCTAGTCAAATCTGAACCTGAAAAATAGACAAACACAACAAGTATACAATGGAGAGACATCATATCCAGCTTATGCTGTGGAGATTTAGGAAATCAACCTGAGATCTGGGAGAGTACTCCCGGAAAACCAACCTCTACCTCCACCCAGGGAGGTTGAGGAAGAAAGAGAGGAAAGCGTGCTTAAAGTAAATCCACCACCCTTTCCTGAGAGATTAACCCAACCACCCCAGCCTACCCCAAAAGAGACTGAACTTCTGGGAGAATTGAAAAACCTATGTGTCAAAATTCCACTTCTCCAAGCTATCAAGGATGTACCTATTTACAACAAGTTGATTAAGGAGAAGTGCTTCAAGCATCCAGGGAGGTGAAAAAGAGATGCCCCTACCATTAATGTCATTGGACAACTGTCCGACTTAATGTTGGGGCAGGTAATATATCCAAAGTATTTGGACCCTGGAAGCCCTATAGTAGATGTGCACATCAATGGAACCATTGTCCCACACACTTTGATCGATCTTGGGGATGCCATTAATGTGATGACCAAGGACACCATGCTAAAACTCAACCTGCAAGGTTCAATGAGGAAGACGACAATAGTTCCACAACTTGCAGACCACTCCACAGTGACCCTGGAGGGGATTGTGGAGGATGTGATAATCTCCATTGATTCTTGGGAATACCCTGTAGATTCCTAGTTCTCTAGCCTAAGGATAAGCTTACTAGTTACCCTCTCATCCTTGGGAGGCCCTAGTTAGCCACTGCCAATGCTTACATTAGCTGTAGAGCTGGAAATATGACCATCAAGAATGGGCATATGTCCAAGCAGTTAGTCCTATACCCTCCTGCTCATCCATCTCTAGAACATGACTTACCTTTGTTGCTGGAAGAGGAGGAGGAAAATGAAGTTTATTCCACCCAACTCTATACCTTAGAAACAACCATGGGAGGGGGACAATAGGATGAAGATGATTTGATCGAACACATACTCCAAAGTCCAACCCCCAGTACATTTTCCTTAGAGGAAGTAGTAAAGGAAACCAAAAACAACCATCAAGTGGATCTATGCTTAGCCGATTCCAACCCTATCCATGTCAAAACCATAGAATTCGGTCCCAAGAGAACTTTGAAAATCAATCCATCTCTTTCTATTCTCCATGAAGAAAAGTTGTGCAACCTACTAACGGAACACCTAGATGCCTTTGCTTGGAGTTATCGAGAAATTAAAGGAGTTCACCCCTCGATGTGTACTCACCATATTTATATCAAGGAAGGTTTCAAGCTAGTCTGGAAACCCCAAAGGAGGATGAATCCAACTCTTAAAGATATAGTCAAAGAAGAACTACAAAAACTGCTAGATGCAGGATTCGTTTACCCTATCTCAGATAGTGAGTGGGTCTCTCCTTTGGTATTGGTTCCAAAGAAAAATGGTAAGTGGAGGATTTGTGTCGATTATAGGGAGTTAAACAAAGCTGCAAAGAAGGACCATTTCCCTCTACTTTTCATCGACCAAGTGCTAGATGGCCTGGTAGGGAAAACGTTTTTCTCTTTCCTAGATGGATTCAACGGGTACAATCAAATCTAGATCAACCCGGAAGACCAGGATAAAACCACCTTCACTTTTCCTTGGGGTACTTTCGCCTATAGGGTCCTTCCTTTTGGCCTATGCAATGCTCCTGCCACTTTTCAGAGAGCAGTCCTGAGTATCTTTGCTGAGTTAGTCCATGATGCGGTAGAAATCTATATGGATGATTTCACACCTTATGGGGGTGATTTCGAGGAGGCTTTGTCCAACTTAGGTAAGGTTCTACACAAATGCATTGAAATGAACCTGTCTCTTAGTCCCGAGAAATGTGAATTCTTGATGACTGCAGGGACCGTGCTAGGTCATTCAATATCTCAGCAAGGACTGTAGGTGGACCCAAACAAAATAGCTATCATCTAAAGGGTCCTACCTCCACAAAAGCAGAGAGATGTTAGAAGTTTCCTAGGGTTAGCTGGATACTACCGAAGGTTTATAAAATAATTTAGCAAGTTTGCTTCTCCTTTATTTGGGTTATTGGCCAAAGACTTTGAGTTTGTATGGTCAAAAAGCTATCAAGAGGCCCTGGACACCCTGAAGGACAAGTTAACCACTGCACCAATTCTCTGAAGCCCAAATTGGTCCCTTCCTTTTCACATTCATGCTGATGCCTCACACAAAGCCATAGGAGAAACCCTAGGCTAGATAGATGAGAAATTTCCTTATGCCATTTACTTTATCAGTGAGAATCTGTCAAAGGCCGAACTGAACTACATAGTGACAGAAAAGGAGCGCCTGGGTGTTGTGCATTCATTGAACAAATTTAGGCATTATATTATAGCCTATCAAGCATTTTTACATATTGACCATACTACAATCAAATATTTAATGAATAAACCCACTGTGAATGCCTGGATTATTATATGGTTACTTTTATTATAGCAGTTTGATCTAACTATTGTTGATAAGCCTGGCAAAGAAAATGTTGTTGCAGACTTTTTGTCCAGATCAACTTTGTCTGCGGGTGAAGAGGGAATGGTTGATGATCAGTTACAGGATGAGCACTTATTCACCATTTCAGTTCTATCTCCATGGTTTGCTGACATAGAAAACTATTTGGAATTTGCACAGTTCCCACCAAATTTGTCCTCCAAAGGGAAATGCAAGATTGTGAGGAAGAGAACCCCCTTCACCTGGATTGGGGGAAACCTCTTCAAACTTGGCCCAGATCAAATTCTGAGAAGATGTGTCAGGGAGGAGGAAGCCTTTGACATCCTTCTGGGTTGTCATGATGGGCCTTGTGGAGGTCACTTTGCAGCAAAGAGGACAACGTTTAAAGTGTTACAAGCTGGGTATTATTGGCCCACTCTTCATCGGGATGTGAAAATATATACTAGTTAGTGTGATCGGTGCTAAAGGATGGGAAAACCCACTCCAAGAGATGAAATGCCTTTGCAACCTCAAGTGAATTTTGAGCCATTTGACAAGTGGGGCATGGAATTCAATGGACCTATTGACCCTCCTTCCAAGTAGAAGCAATATATCATTGTGTGCACTGACTATTTGACTAAGTGGACTGAAACAAAGGAAATTAAGGTAGAAACAGAGGAGAAGGTGGCTGAGTTCTTAAGGGAGAACGTATTTTACAGATTTGGGTACCCTAGAGAACTGGTCATTGATCAAGGCAACCAGTTTACCTCCAACATGATTGAATACTTGCTCAGCCAGCACAAGATCAAGCATAGGACCTCCACTCCCTATCACCCACAAGCTAATGGGAAAGTGGAGGTGACCAATAGAGCGTTGGAGGGCATATTAACCAAAGTGGTTAGTAGCAGTAGGAAAGATTGGGTAGATAGACTATTTGAGGCCACCTAGGCCTATAATACCACTTGGAAGACCACCACTAGATTCACACCCTATGAGCTGGTCTATGGGAAAAAGGTCTTGTTGTCCATTGAGTTTGAGTATAACACATTGAGGATGGTAGCCCAACTAGATCTAGATCTCAACGGTGCACAATAGGAGAGATTGCTCCAGTTGAATGGTTTAGATGAATTCAGAATGAATGTCCTCCTACACACAGAGGTAACTCAACTTCAGAGGAAGATCTGGCACGATAAGAACATCAAGGATAAGCAATTTCAAGAAGGTGATTGGGCCTTGTTATATGATTCCAGATATAAATACTTTAAGGGCAAGTTAAGGACAAGATGGCTAGGGCCTTATGTTATAGAGAAATGTCATGATAATGGTTCAATGCAGGTCAGAACCATAGATGCACAAGCCATTTCTTTACTTGTTAATGGGCACAGACTGAAAGTTTACAAGAGGCCATTGTCAAAGAAAGAGTTCATTTAATGTATCAATAAAACAATGATGGTGGTGGAGCAAGTTTCAGCTCCTGCTTCATCAAATCACTGAGAGAAAAAAGAAGAATAAGGACTCAGGTGAAAACCTCCATGAGGTTCCTGAGTCCCACTATTGGGCTGAAAACCGCTTGGGGTGACCCAATGGTGTCAAAAAGAAAAAAAGAAAAAAAAAAGGAAATAAAATGATCCCTGGGTGAAAAAATCTCTTGAGGTGCCCAAGGAAAAATAGCTAGAATGAAAACCTCTTAGAGGCAAACTAGTTGTATTCAAAAAAAAAAAAATCATGAAAAAATCTTGTTTGCAGGTCAACAGGAGGACGATCAGAGAACAAAGGAGGACAAAAAAGGGACCTATTTCACACACATTTTTATTTTTCCACCCATCAACATTCATCACTCCACCATTTCTTTCATTTTTTCACTTCTTTGCTTCAGTTTACAAGGGGACTGTGTTTTCTACAGGATCCCCTGTAAACCTATAGGATCCCTTGAAAACCTACAAGATGATCCTGTAGGAATTACAGTGGCTCAAGAATCCTACAGGATGTGACCCTAGGGTGAAAAAATTACATACCATGTCAAAAAATAACATCCCTACATCACAACTTCATTACCATACCTCTCTCCACCTTGACCGCCCCTGCATTCATCATAAAAAAAAAAATCAGTTTTCAAAAAAATTTCATAGTCCTTAAGAGAAAACACAAAGAAAAAATAAAACAGAGGGTAGAATGGAACAAAACCTAAGTGTATTCCTCATTATTCACACTCCTAGACCCCCTCTGTATCCATGTCATCATATTCAAAATCACAGCAAAGGAAATGATTAAAAATTCTGAGGGAGAAGCAGCTATAGGACATCCTGTAGAAAATCCTGTAACATCCTATCCCACATAATAAAAATCATGAGTAGCAGTAAGCTTATAGCATGAAGATCCAAGGGTAGAAGAAGCTCTAGAGCAGCAGAAACACCATCATCTTCAACACCAGGTACCTACACATCAAGGGAATCATCAGAGAGCAATAAATAAGGAAGGAAAAATAACATGCAGCCAACACACATCAAGCACTGTATGTCTTCGACAAACTGCGACAAGGTATTAGCACCACAGGTAAGTATCTCACTTCACTCTCTCATTTGCATTATGTAGTCAAAAAAATGTAAAGGTTGTGAGTGAGTTGATTTATAAGCGAAAGGTGACCAGTTAACTTGGCCACCTTCGTTCAGTCGACGAAGAAAAAATAGTTGGTCCTCCCACACGTGGTAGCAGTCAAGTCAAAAAAACGAGAGGAGAAGGACAAGAGCAGTTAAGTCTACAGATGCACGAAGTGGGAGTTGATTACGAGGAGAGGGGAATGATGAGGTGGTAGTGGGGACCAACAGTCCAAAAATAGAAAACATACCTTGGCTGCCAGCACACCACCTCACTCAACTCGACCATAAGAGGAAATAATTGTTGATCCCCATGCACTCATGCATTCATCTCCTCGAGGATCACTCTAGCAAAGTCGCTCTCGTACCTAGGAAACCTACAGAAGAGAATATTCCACCTTTCTCCTGCACAGGACTTCCTACAAGATTACACAGGAAATCCTATAGGATCACACAGGAAATCCTACAGGATCACATAGGAAATCCTATAGGATCACACAAGAATCCTACAGGATATAGTTAGACAGTCTATAGGATTGGCCGAGAGCATTTTCAGAAGGGGATACACAGGGGTTGGCTACAACAAACACCACGAGGAGGTAGGCTCTATATTTACTTCCCTTTTTCCAAGTGAATTGCTCAGAAAAATCTCCTAGTTTGAGTGAATTTGGCAGCTGTGTAAGGGAATTGACTCCACAATTATTTCAGTCCCATTTACTTCTGCATTAAAATTTGTATCAACCATCTCTGATCCTCAAAATTCACCATCCAAAATGATAGGGGGGTTTAATAGAAGGGAGCCCATTAACACTGTGAGAATCCACCAACACCCTCCTGTGTTAGAAATCTTCATGAGGCATAATTGGATGGGATATTTTGAGAAATTAAGGGGGTATGATGATGGAGTGGCCCAAGAGTTTGCTCTCTCCCTCATTCCATTGACTAGAGCCCATGCCACTATTGTGGTGAGAGGCCTCTCCATAGACCTCACCCCTGAACTCATAAGCAAGATTATCACACTTCCCCTAGGAGTGCCTTGGAGAAAGGAAGACAAGGGAGATAGCCAGATTTCCAAGAAGAACTTCCTTTTAGAGGGAAAAACGCCCATTGAAGACAAAAATGGAGTAAGGAGAAAAAGCCTACCATACCCTGGAATGAGGTAAGCTACCACCTTATTAAATACAAATCATGTGAAGTTAGGTATAGTGTGGTTTATGGATATCACTTTAGGCTTCTTGAAGAATTGAGGTTTGGAGCAAAAACACCTCCTCACCATAGGCTAAGCATACCATAATTCCTTCTACAATCACTGATAGATACAAGCATAAAGGTGCAAGAGGGAAACCACCAACATTTAGTCCACCATGGGTTAATTAGAATCATCATAGAAGATGCCCTCCACAACCTCAAAATTCCTATCCAATGGGGAATTTTCAGAGACATGCAGACAGAGGAGGATATCAAAGCCCTCACATATGACATTAGTCCTACTGCCAGTGAAAAGGATGAGGAAGAAACTGAAATAGAAGGAGAAGAAGTAGAGAGGGATGAAGATGAGATAGATGAGGAGGAAGAAGAGGAGAAAGAGAAGGAAGGTGATGAAGAAATAGAGGAAGATGTCAAGGAGGAAACTGATAAACAAGATGTGGATCTAGAAGGAGAAGAAGAGAGGAAAAACAAAGAGGAAAAGGGAAACAGAAAAGAGGAGGAAGAAGACAAGAAGGGGTCACCTATAATGTATCCAGAACCCACTAAGAAACAGAAAGCAACTTCCCTCACTACCCTTAGCACCCCTATCAAACAAAAAGGAAAAAGACAGAGGAAGATCCCCTTATACTTCAAAACAAGGAAAAGCACAAGGATAAGGCAGGGAAAACCCCAAAATCCAACAAAGGTTCCCATTGTTATTGAGGAATCATCTAAACATCAGGAGAACATGGCTCCTCCTATAAAAACTCAAGAAGAAGGATCCTCAGCCCAAACCTCCCTTGAGTCTCCTATCACCTATGTGAGAAGGCATGTAATTAGGTCTACCTCATACAAATGAAAAGGCATCCTACAGGATACACAACAGTACCTACAGGAAGCAGAGGCAGTCCTACAAGAAACTTTGCTACACCTATAGGATACTCAAAAATTAGATGAGGAAAGAAGTAAGCAGGCAGAAACAAAGAGAGAGGACCCAGAGCTAGAGGAGCCTAGTCCTCAACCTAACCTTGACTCCTACTACAGATTTATTGAGGGGGGTAGGTTCATTCCACAAAAATTTTTCATTCCATTATTCTTTGAGCTTGAGAAAGAGAGAGCCAGAACTCATAGATGGATGCATATTGTTAAGTCCAAGGGAGTGGAGGACATTGGTCACATGGAGGAGAAGCTCAAAGAGATGGGCAGAGAGCTAAGTAGCTTGAGGGACAGAGAGGCCATCATGAAAAATCAGTTAGAGGCAGAAAATACATGGTTGAAAGGACAGTTGCAAGAAAGAGAGAATCAATTGGCATCCATGGCCAATCTCTCTTTGGAAGCAATCCAGTGTAGGATGCCAGCTAAGTCCTATGCATTATACCTTAAGGAACAGTGGCTACAGTTCCAAATCAAGACCCTAGCACAGAGAGGCACTATGCCATTCTATGATTATAGATAGTTCATTGATCTTTGTGATCAAAGCACATTGGAAGATAGGGCCAAGATGTTTGAGTTTTATTTGCATAACATGGCCTTGACAGACATGAATGTATGGGACCCTAATGCAAAGCTAGGGGATTTACAGTTGATGGCTTTGGCATCATGGATGAACCATGAGGAAGCAAGGGTTGCAGAAATGAAGAAGGTATTGGCAAGAGAACAAACAAAGCCTCTTATGATCAGAGTTGAGTAGTCCAATCCAATGGCACTCATTAGTACACATAATTTAATTGCAAATGATCCTCAACTTGCACCCAGGTATCTTGTTGCCCAAGAGCAAGAAATTACACATTTTGAGGACATGTTCAGATTATTAGGGGATGACAGCATGCAAGCTTGCCTAAGGAGATGGAATACATTGCCATACAATTTGAAGATCAGAGAGTACCACTCTCCTCAAAGGATGAGAGACGCAGTGAATAAGACACCTATATACAAACAATCCATCCAAAGGCTTAAAGCCAATTGGATTGGCCTAAAACTCAGTCTCCCGCTGCTCTTAGGGATGTTAGAAGGAAGGAAGGAAGAGGAAGAAAGAAGATAGTGGGAGGAGGTAGAAAAGAAGGTAGGATTCTATGCACAAGAAGAAGAAACCACAGCAGAGGCATGGGATGTCACGGAGGCCACTAGAGCTATGAAAGACATGGATATTGATTGAGTTGCTTAGAGGATGAGCAACACTTTCAGTAGGGGGTGATGATGAGCCTCATCATTGGGTAATTATATGGGCCTTAATTCACCTCCTAGCTTAGTCAAATCAACCCTTGTCACAACTTATTACATGTTTTGATTATATTTTTCTTAATGGGATGAGTTAAAGTGAGATATTATGCCTAGTGGACTAATATGCATTGAATGTAGGTTTCGAAGAGAAAATCAAGGAATTTTGGCAAGACTAAGTCTTGAAACTTGAATGGGACAAGGGAGAGAGATTGTAGGAGGTAAATCATCCTCATTTACTCCTCCCCCATTTGAATATTCATCCATTAATCACACCAGCTTGGAGTGCAAGAAGCCAAGTCATGAAGATCAAAAGGCAACCGAGCAAGTGATAGAAGAAGAGTTAGTTCATCTCGAGTTTGGGAGCTGAGCCTCCCTAGATTTAAGGAAGTTGTTGGAAACTTCAGTTGTATAAGTAGAGAGGCCTAGAGCCTCATTAGGATTCGATTTTTTTTTGCAAAATAACTAGTTATTTCCGAGCTCCAGTGTTGTGGAAGACATTGATGTAAGTTTATATTTTGATAATGAAAATGAGATTTTTCTTGATCCAGCAATGAGTTAACTCAAAGGGATGAAGCTCTTGAGTTAAGGCCCAACCCTAGCAGTAAAGGCTCCTCTTCTTATATCTGTATGCTTAGCTTAGTTTCATAGATTCATGGTTAAATTGTCTCTAGAAGTATTTCATTGCAAGTATTGTGGATTTGATTAGTTGTTCATTAGTTTGCTTCCATTTGTGCTTTACTTTAGTATCAGGTTAGAAGGGATAAAAGGAGCACCACAAAACTGTTAGTAGGTGTCTTAGCCTCACCTCTTCCCTCAGGGATCATGATTTGAGGAAAAGACCCTTAAGAAGCCCCAAAAAGACATATTTCCATTTCTTCATAAGATTTAGAGTTTACTATACTTAAACTAGAATTTGATCATTTTTGCAAGTGTAGGATTTAGTTTCAATCTCTTCCATCTTCATTCTTTCAGTAGATCTCATCCATGATTCCATTTTGTTCAGAAATTTTCTTCATGCATGAAGTAGACAACTAGTTCATTAAATTATTCTTTTCTAGCTTGTTAGAATTCTTCTTGTTTACATGACTTTGTGGCAATTATAAATGTTCGATGTAGGGCAGGTGCTTCAGAAATCAAAAGGGATCTCATATCAGGAAACCACCTTCCAACTTCATCCATTCATAATCATCCCTTGCTTTCACAAATATATTCACCAATCTCATCATTTTACATAGAAATTCCTCCAAGCATGTTGAGCGAATCCAACCATCTCCTAACCTTGGTATTGAGTTCTGAGTGATCCTGGGAATTTTCTCACTCCATACCACCCATCCACCACCTTCCCTAATCCTTCCATCACCTCTAGAAACTATCGTTTTGCTCTCGGCTGTATCCTGTAGAAATACAGGGAATCCTATAGGTTTCTTGTACATGTTGTAGGTTTCCCTGTAGTGGCCTGTTTTGAGGCCGAATTGAGGGAAAACCTCAAGGAAGCCACACCAAGTCACCCAAGGGTATCCCAAACCTTCCAACCATATCCAAAACCTCCCAAACATCCACCATCATTGCTAAACCACCTGTCACATCACCGTAAGAGATTAGGGTTTACACTTGACTTTCTAGAAAAATAATAAAAAGAACAAAACAGATTTATCTCATTCCTTTACATGCACAGTAGTGATGTTTGATGTCTTGAATTTCCATGCTTTAAATAGTATAATTTCATACATGTTGGCTTGGCATTGTTGTAAAGCATAGTTTCTCAGCAGTTAGTTAGAGAAGGGTGTGTTTTTAGCATAGGATTTCAATCATTTTCCTTATTTGCAGTAGATAAGCTTTCTCCTAGAGTAGATCTCTCTTTCTTTCATCAACAATCAAGCTTCTTCTGAATCTATAGAAGTCTAGCTTAAAAACCCTAGTGGTCTCTCGCTAGTTGAACAATGATAAAAGGCAGAACCATCACTTGTACTTGTGTATACAACACTGTCACCTCTAAGTTTGTACGAACCCCGGGTTGATAAAGTAAAGTTGGTAGCTCCAGGAGTTGCAGCATTCTTGTTGCAATACTGGTGCTCATCAGTGAGGTGAGTGTGAAACATGTCTATGTGATGACAACCACTCATAGATGCACAATTCCCTTAAAGCAAGACACCATCCCATTTGCATGACAAACAACAACCCCTGTCCTCGAAAATGACATATGCTACATAATATGAGAACGTGAACAACTCTTTAGGATCAAGGAGGGGAGCTTGAAATCATTACCTTATCAACAAGTGACCAAGTATAATCAATCACAGGATTCGAGGTAGGCGCTGAAATTTTCTTGCGAGCCAAAATTTTGGAGGGTGGTTGTAGCCGCTACAACACTTGGCGACACATTGGTAGAACTCCAACCCTCTGTATGGACCTTGCTTCGTGAAAAGCAAGTCTAACCTTTCCGAAAGCATTGTTTGATTCTTTGATCATCATGGTTCTCACACAAGCTTAGTTGAAAGATGTAGTCCCTACCATTCTCTTGATCGATCAACACACATTCCAAGCCAAGTCAACTCATTTGTTTCGATTGGAGATGAGGGGCATATTGGTGTGCAAGTAATATGAAAATCAGAGTTTAAGTTTCATATCTAGTGTTGCTTCACTGCCAATAGGCCTAGACAGTACCCCAATGAAGTCACATAGGAACACAAGCATCGCTTTTCTGGTAGCGAGCTTGGTCACTACCCCGGCGGAGTTACTTGCATCACCTCTCTATGTAGGAAGCCTGTCTCTTCTTTCTCCGTATTCATTTTTTTTTTAAAGAAAAACGTGTAGGCACTTATTTATTTCAGAGGCAAAAGAGGGATCCCAATTTATTGAGAGCATAAGAGGTTGTTCCTTCAAAGACGTATGTTATGTATACCTTTGACATACTTGTTAAGGTTTTCCCCTCACCTTACTCTACTTAATTAAGCTGACAAGGGTTAACCCAAAACAACCGACTAGAGTAGGTGGTGCTAGTTAGAGTGCAAGTGTTGTTTTTTCACCAAGACTAAATCTGAAAGGAAAATATTTTTCATCAAGGCATCATCGACTGAAGACAACAAGTTCTTCATAAGAGAGAGGACAAAAGATAACCAAATGTTGATAGTTGTACAAGTCCTCTTAGATTCACTTGGCTTATCTCAAGAGCCAAACACGGTTTCACAAGAGGCTAACCTAAAGGTACAAGCAAGTGAAGAAATCAAAAAGCAAAAAGTAGAAGTAAAGCGAAGGAAAAACAAGTTAGCAAAGCAAGAAAGCAAGCAAACCAAAGCAACTAAGCAAGCAAGAAAACACGCAAACTAGAATGCAAAGCAAGGAAGAAAACACCACTCATACTCCTCTGCTAAACAGTGCATGGGTCTACTCATGTAAAGTGATACTTCCAATGTAGCCATCTGCGCATTAGCCGACCCACGTTGGTGAAGGTATGGTTCGTGAACATCATAGCCATTCGAACCAACAAACATGAAATATATAACATTGAAGACAAACACACTTTGAGTTTAAATGTGTCCACATAACATAAGTGAGTGCAAGCACATGAAATGCAATCTGTGGACTTAGCATGGTGTTGTGCGACACTGCGTGCAGATGTTAAGCATACGCATACTCTTGTCTGTGACATGAAATCAAACGAGAGAAACAAATACAACTTGTGTCACACACATGTTCTTTCTATGTAATATTCCTCCAATGCATGAGTGATGGGATCGTGTAGTTCGAGTGGAGGAAGCAAAATATGAGTGTTGGATTGACCTTCAGTGCATAAAGATGAGTGATGAGGAGCCTCGGGTGTTTCACAATTTTTTTGATCAGAAGTGGAACTAACCTCAGGATAGCGAGGGCTTGACATAACCATCAGCTTAGGCTGAAGTTCCTCGAAAACCTATGGGGTTCCCATTTCATCAATAGATAGATCATCGGAGACCTCTGTCTTAGACAAATTAACAACGAGTGAATCAACATCGTGATCAGATGAAGAAGCACAAAGATCACGACAACCAAGTTCACAAAATTCAGGATGTTTGTCGACATCCTCATGATTTGATGAATCACATAGAGGGGTAGATGGGAAGCAAGAATGTTCACCCTCTGCGTTTCCAGAAAAAGAAGATGAAAAATAAAGTGGATGTTCAATGAATGATTTTTCCTCTCCATTGTCGAATGACGAACTATCATCCGATTTGTTCTGCGAGTGATAAAAAATGGGTGCATCCATAGACGAGGATACACAAGAAAAATTAGGGATGGCAGAATCACCAAAGATGTCAGTGAAAAGTGGAGGAGGCGCAGACAGAAGGGGTTCATCCTTCGTCGTGGGTTGATGTTCAAGCTCCCAGTCATACTCTTCATGAATTCCAGTGCAAGTTGGTTGTGCAACACCAACTCCATCGATGGCTTGATCCTTGTTCACAATAGGTGTAGAGTCTGGAACAGAAGAACACAATATAGTGCAATTCAGAGGATCAGCAAAACACGAAGATGGATGTTGAGGTACGAGATGCATGTGACAACCCATGGGCTTCGCAACCAAATCTTCGCAAAAATTGAGAGAAGTGATCTTGTGAGGATGTGACAGTTGAACAAATGCGTGTGCATTTTTTCCCACATCACTATACAATGGTGAAGCTATTTGATGAGAGGATGGAAACCAATCACTTGTGACAGTGACCATGTCTGTCTGTGATTGCGTAGCACCATCGCCGAAGTATGCTAAGCGGGGTTTGAACTTCAACTTCTTCTTGGGATTGAATGATTTGTTAAGACAATATTCGAATCTTTCCATGAGATACTGGAATTTCATCTAACTTTTCAGAGCTTCAAACATGAATATACGGAAGCGTTGCGAAAAATCCATAAGTGATTCATGCGGTGCCTTCCGTTGTTTAATTTTTTTTTTATCAAGTACTTCAGGATGAAAATGGTCAAAAATAGATTCGATTAGATCACTAAACTACTTGAATGAATGGATGGAGTTATGAGGGAGTATGCCGAGCAGCGAATAGGCCTTTGTTTCATTAAAACCTTCCATGTTATCCATGAGTGCATGGAAGTCATCTACGTGCTTAGGCCTAGCCACTTCGCCTTCACCATCATACATGATTTGTGACAAGTCATTCCAGAACTCCCTCTTGACGTGAAATATGTTTCCATTGGATGGAAATTTCGGAGGGTGAACTATAACAAACTCCATGATAGTTGTGCAAAGATTCAACACAGATTATGAGGGCTCAGTTTGTCTTCTGGCCCTCCTTCTAGCGCTAGAATGTTTATGGTGTTGGACCCGCCAAAATCAGGGGATCTCCCTGGTTTGAAGTCCCAACTAGACCTCACACCATTTGGTGTAGGAGTCCCATCCGGTATGATGGCCCAATTTCCAATATCTTAAAGATATGCATTAGGTCTTGTTTGTCAGCACGTGAGAGTGTTCTTCTTTTTCCTCGAACAACAAATTTCACATGCTTGGTGATTGATAGTGTTACTTGTGTCAAGGTTCCTTCACCGCATAGGGAGATGGTGGAGGTGAGTCTCTAGTTGAATGGGAAGATTCCCAACTCTGTTAGAGACACACAATGCGTAAGACATGTGCAGCTTTCGGTGGAGCAGTCCATATAGATGCGGCAGTCACAAACACATAATGAAAGGGTAGCACATACAACAACCAGCGGGGCAGTCCATGCGAGTGTGACAGTCCTTATAACAAGTTTATAGGAAAGGTTCTATCTGATGTCTAGTGAGGCATCCCACGTGAGAAAGGCAATGTTAAAAACTTATACAACACATTTTCATAAACATATGTATTAGAGCAACCGAAACAGTTCTATTGTTTAACACAGGTTAAAGCAACATGCATTACAAGTGTTCCAAGATAAGTCTTACAAACAATTATAATACATGTGTGAAAATGTGCTGACCTGTTAGCAGGATTCTGAATTAAGAAAAAGTTCCAGGACACATCGGTACACCATCACATCACTAACCCCATGGGTGGGGCATTGGAGCCACTTCTCCCTCAAAGAAAATATTACAGAATCTCAAGGATATGTGGGAGGAGACAAGGTGAAAATTCTTTTGCATGCAAAAATGAGGGATATTTATAGCCAAGGGTAAAACTAGCCCTTGTGACTGTTCGACTTCCCTCATGACTGTTTGACTTTCATGACTCTTCAGATTACAAGTGGGTCTCTTGGATTTCCACGTTACATTACATTGATTTACATAGTATGACCCACAGTAGTGATGTGGCCTGACATGACTCAAAATGACAACGCTGGTATGTTCATGCTACTGCTGGTGGTGTGAATATCGAGTAGTAGTGCTGCTGAGTGATGGATGTCCTCTTGGTGTATCACAGCTTCACCTCCACATGGCAAGGTGTGTGGAGTCTTTGATGGTCATTGGGTTTGCTTGATGTTTCATTCACATGTTTCTCCTTGCTTTTACTTTGGCATGCTTGACATGTTCATCCGTCCGCGAAAATTGCATCTCCATTTGTTCGTCCATTGACGAACACATCTTCACATATTCATCCATCCATCCATCCATCCGTGAACAAATATTCGCATTTTCATCTGTCCATCCACGAACACATATTCGCATGTTCATCCGTCTGTTTGTCCATCCATCCACGAACACATCTTCACATGTTTGCCCGTTCGTTTGTTCGCGAACGCATCTTTACATGGTCATCTGTTCGCGACCACATATCCTTGCATGGCTCATTTGTTTATCCGTTCACAGACATGTGCTCTTGCATGTACTCTCCTCTTATCATCCGATGTTTTGACTCATCATGTCTATTCATGTTCCTGTATCGGCAATCAGTCATGATGAGACGACATCAAATCCATAAATATCCTAGTCTACCATGATGCATGATCGTTTTCGAATGTAGGTGACCAGGAGAGAGGACAAGGTTACGAAACTAAACGAGGCAAGTTTTAAGCTGGGATGCGAGCTTGAGGCACTACTGGTGAAAACTGTGCAGAAGTCATTGGGAGACAAAGACAGGCAATATGGATCGACAGTGAATGTCCGCGAGATTTGTCTCGGCTGGAGGACAATCTACACAATTTCTAGGAGAAGCGGTGTGAGCTGCAGGAATGCTTGGAAGGCAAAATCTGTGCAATTTTCAGAGTGAGAAGGCAATGGGAGCTTGGCAGCAAGAACTCCGCAGTTCCTTGAGGGAGCTGGCAGCGGGCTGCTAGGAGCTGCTGACGGGAAAAACTGCGCAGTTGCTGGCAGCCTGACCTGTTGACCACCTCTGCACAGTTTCTGAGCTAAGTGGACTGTCGAGTTACCGGAGGCTTGCTCGTGAAATCTGTGTAGTTTTCTGGGTGAGTAGTTGGTCGGCTGACTGACTGGGAAAATTGTGCAGTTTTCTGAGGGAGACAAGGACGAGCACCGAGTGTCTGTCTGACTTTTCTGCGCAATTTTATCAGTCAGCGGAGAGGGCAAGGTCTGCAGCCTCTATGCAATATTTTATGGGAGTCAGTCCCGGGGTGACTAGATGGTCAAATTCTCTGGTTGACTATCAGGAGGGTTAATTTATTGGTTTGCAGGAAACACAACTTAGAATGCCTTGCTGGATGCTTTTGCACTGTTCTGGTTGACATTCGGTCGAGTCGGTGGTGGGGTGAAGGTTTGGCTATTAGACGAGGTTCTGGTCATTAGAAATTTAGCAAAGTGGCTAAGTGTGTGAGCGAGTGAATTTGTGCATATGCAACCTTGCAAAAATACACACTCACATGACTTGACGACAAGACGCTTCAAACCATCAAGACACACATGCTCAACATGACTAATCGACGGTGCGAGCAACAAGCATGATGCTTGTGATAGATCATTGGACAACCACAATGATGCTTGCACGAAAATGCATACAACTTCATGTGTGAGTGCCACAAATGTTTACATAGTGAACAAAACATGTACACACAAAGTGAAGACCTTGATAATCACCAAAACGAGGCCACAAGCATGACATAGCAATCAACATGCGGAAGATGACAGTTGGTCGAACAAGTGGAAAAGAAGCGTGACATGTAGAAGCAACACATAAAGTGACTTTTTGAGTTTGCACACATGCATGTTACCGAGGATAAGATGATATGACAATGACAAGCAGTCCTACAAACTAAACTAAGAGGTGTACTTCGAAAGATGTTCCGTACTTACAATAATTACCCTCAAGATGATCGTGCATCCGACGAAGTTTGCATGCGGTCCTGATATTTTCCATTACTCAGTTCCTTGGTCCTTCTCCTCAACTCCTTGGAAGTGATTTCAACATGTCACCTTTTCCTATAGTCACTGAGAGGTGGATTTGCAGAATTTCAGTGGACAGTGACTGTTGCTGGAATGAGGCCTTGGGAGGCTCGTTTGCGCAATTTATGCATGCAAGATCGACAGGACAACTTGGACAATATTTCACGGTTCTGAGGCTCAAAACATTGCTACAGGATAGGGGTCCCAAGAGGACACCTCTGCACAATTTTTTATTGCAGTGCAGTTGGACTTCTCTGCGCATTTCTGGAGAGCAGTGCTGGTTGGGGCCTCTGCGGGCTGCGGGGTTTCAACAGGCAAGGGAGGTTGGTGTTTCTGTGCACTGCGGGGTTTCAGTAGGCAAGGGAGGAAGCTTTATGCAACAACCTTCATAACGTGAGTGCGTCAGGTGAGTGTGAAACATGTCTATGTGATGACAACCACTCATACATGCACAATTCCCTTAAAGCAAGACACCATCCCCTTTGCATGACAAACAACAACCCCTGTGCCCGAAAATGACATATGCTACATAAGATGAGAACGCAGACAACTCTTTAGGATCAAGGAGGGGAGCTTTAAATCATCAGCTTATCAACAAGCGACCAAGGATAATCGATTGCAGGATCCGAGGTAGGCTCTGAAATTTTCATGCGAGGCAAAATTTTGGAGGGTGGTTGTAGCCACTACAATAGGTTTATATAAAAATGATTGGGTTATAATCCATGCCCAATGGTGAATTTTTCCTATAGAACAACCAACCTTAGTTTCTTTCTCAATAAATTTGGTCATAAAACATATTTTATACCTTCTACCACTATGACCTTTGGTAGCTGAGTTGAGGGAGAGATCCTTCTCTAGGTTGAAGGGCCAACATTCAACCTCAAAGTGGTTTGAGGTTACCTTAGATTGTTTCCACACATCTAGGGTTTGCTTTAAGTGATAACAGTGAGCATAGTCTTAGAGACAACAACAAAAGTGAAGAGCAAGATGAAATGCATTGGTAGTAGCAACAACAATACCAATTGCAGTTTTAACTAGTATCAGTTTCTTTTTAAATTGGTACAAAAGATGCATTCATAGAGAGTATTCAACCAACAACCTAAGGTATTTAGAACTGGATGATTATTCAAAGTAAAGGCAATATATGTTTAGGGGGAGAATATCCTATATGTCTAGTTCCTAGAGCAACAACAATGGCTACAAGAATACACAAGGACAAATTTTACTAATGTCTTGTTACGCTAGTGTCTTTGCCCGTGATGATTTTCACAGGGTTTGAATGGTAGAATTCAAGTGCCTCATAAGGGATATAAACCCTTGAGAATAAAATAACACAGAGAAGAATTCACATCTATAGTTTGGTTGTTAGCCAGTAATTAAAAGGGGAATAAATAACAGCTTATCACCCTTTGCCATTGATGCCAAAGGGGGAGAGTAAGTTGTGATGACCCATGTAGAGGAGAGAAAACCATTAGCAGCTCATGTAAGGAGAAGTGTGGAAGTAACATGAGGATTAGCCAGTAATGTGGAGAAGTGATGAAGTGTTTCCATCAATGCCAAAGCGGGCGATTGTTGGACAGTTGGCATTGTATGGATGGAAAATGGAAGCAAGTGTGTTGACATTGATGTCAACCAAATGAGCATTGATGTTAGTTGCAGAAAATGTGTTGGAATTGATGTTAACCAGGGAAACATTGATGTGCTTGGTGTGTCTATCTCAAGGGGAGTCCTATGTTTGTTGTAGTCATAGGTAGAGAACCATCATAGTAGCAGGATATCAAAAGAAGCTATAAAGTCTCATAGATATAATGGTTAGGGAGTCCTAGATTTTTGAGGAGATTATTCCTTAATAGGTTAGTGTAGATGCTCCTATAAATGACATAGTTGAATAGTTCTCAGAAATAACTTTCTAATGATATATTGAAGTCCTCAAATGGCCTCCTGGATCAAGATTTATTTCCAGTAAAAGTTGAGGTGTCCGAAAGTCAAAGTGGCAAAGTTAAAATTGGCTTAGGGTCAAAGTGGTGACTAAGTTTGGCATCCAGACAGAGTTGGAAGAGCCTTTTAGCTTAGCGGCTAAGTATTGGACTGGGAAAATTGGCTAGACAATGTAGTGGAAACAATAGTATTCATTGGCCCAATGACAAACCCACTATGCATCTCATCCCGACGGAATGTTTCCCGGAAGGTTCAAAGTGTGTGCAGTAGTGAGCTAAAAGGATGAAGAAATCTAGGGATGAAGTCATCCTGATAGGTGTACCCAAATTTCTTTAAGGGGACGAAAAGGTTAAGGGTTAGGATGGAAGCATTGGGAAGATATGGACCTCGCAACAACAGGAATATTTTTGATTGGTCAATGGTGGAGCCCTCTTTACATGCATTCTCGACAGGAGTACTCTAGAGGTTTTATTGAGTGCACAAAGATGAAGGGTCGGGATGGAAGCATCAAGAAACGTGGCAAAAACATAGAAATGTAGAGCGAGTAGTGTTAAAAATTGGCTGGGACCCTTAAATTTTATAAAAGAGAATCAACATAAAACAAAGGCTCGGACCCCTTCTGTCTCTGTACCCAACACAACTTGGACAAATGACAATGGGATAGATGGTGCAGTGTGATTGGCTCATGGTGATGTGTTGGCAGAAATGCTGGCAGGTGATGTCAGCATGATGTTGGTACAAGGGGACATGTGGCATGAAAATTCGACATTTTTGGGTACCTAAGTGGGCCAAAATATGTGACACTTGGACCAATCTCATGGTGCCATGTGGAAACTATGACATAAGCATGATCTCATCCCTAAGGCTTGACCCTAGAGGAAATCAAAGAGTGAAACTAGGGAAAAGCGAGTTGACGAGGCACCCAACTAGTGAAACTAGAGCACAAAGCCAATGAAAAAGGCTCTAGGCTGACCCACGGGACACACCATCCATGAGGATTGAATAAAAAAGGTTTAAAAGGGACACATGTGGAAGTGGTGGGATGATGGAGCATCGAGACATGAGAAAATATAGAGAGGAAGAATAGGGCCAATGAAAAAGGCATTGGGTGGTCCCATTGGACATGTAAGCCCGAAAGGATTATCCTAGAAGAAAATAAAGGTGTGCCAAGAGAAGGTCGGGATATTAGAGTAGCTAGACATATAGTAGTTTGAGTTGGCATTGATAACTCATCTTGAAGATTTTTTTATTGGTTGATGGTTTTAATGGGTGGACCCAAGGGACATTTCATCCCACAGAGAAGACCCCATAATGTTTAGAAGTGTGCATTAGAGGAGTGTTGGGGTAAAAGGAGCGACGGCCCAATGTTAAGCCTAGGACAAGGTTCTATGTAGTTGTGTGACTGAGGGCATCGAGGTTTAATTCAATGGAAATTACGCCCTTGGGGCTATAGCTCAAAGGGGCCCTGTGAATGTCTAAGCTATGGTTTCACCTATTTTGGTAACCAAGGGCCATGTGCAAGAAGGAGCCTTTAGGATATATGCATAACACTACAAGCTTGGGATAGGGAGTTCAAAAGCATGGATGAGTTACTTTGTAGCTCCTAGAGACAACCTCCAAGTTGAGAGAGGTTAGTGCATAGGACATATTAGAATGTTTGAAAGATATTTCCATTAATATTAGACATTCAAAACACATTAGGAATTGATAAATGATCCAAATATCTCTTCCAAAGGGTAGGATTTCTTATTAACAGAAAACTCTAAAAGAAGACTTAATATTAAATCTCTGGTGGCTAACTTACAGAAGCACATAATTCATTTGATCATTATAGCATATATGGAAGAAGACCACGAGGAAAATAAATTTAATACACATGGCTTATCATATAATCCTATGCATCAAACTTCAGCGAGAAAATGGAAGAGTGAGAAAATGTAAATGAATTTCAAAGAACATGGAGCGCTTATTAAGGACATTATATCTCATTTATCATAGACATCTTTAATCAAAATTAGACACAGATGAATCCATGATTCTAAGATCAAATCCAACAGCTACTATTACATGCCATTTGAGAAGAAAGAAAGTCATAATGGAATAAACAAAAAGGAGATTACATACTACAACTTCCATAAGGTAGAATCACCAAAACATCTTTATTAATCTACAAATGGAGCATAAATTTTTGGTTATTTTTCTATTCATAGTACAAACAACCCCTTGAAACAAAAATTCTCAACCATTCAATATTGCTTTTTCCATAGTTTTATAGGGCCTCATGGACGAGTACCCATTACAAAATATTCCTTCTTGATCTTTTGGTGATTCATCATATTAAAATGGTGCAAGCGTGAAACTTGCACAACTATACTAACTAAACCCTAACTAAATTGATTTCATTCTTAAAATGAAATATTTACAAAAGCATAAAAACAAAAAAGTGTCATGATTAACACGACCAAAATATCTTCATCACTGTTGAGCTTATTTTGGTGGAAGAGATCCTAGCTCAATGATTTGGAGATGTGGAGGATTGATGAGATGGTCACACTTTTGCCAAAGTGTTAGGCTTGGTAGAGGAGAGTGAAAGAAGATATGCTATGCAATATTAAGACTTTTTATCCCTGCATAATTCGGCCTAATGTGAAACAAGGTCCTCACCAGCCATAGTAATCTAAAATCCCTCCCTAGATAGTTCACTATAGTCTTCCCCTTTAGAGAGGAGGTCTTCTCATGAGAGGAGTTATATTTGCTCTTAGCCTCTACCATCATTTGATTGTATTTTTCCCATGGGATCAAGCCTCCTACCATGTCCCCATAGATGGGTTGTCCAACTCTAACCCTCTGCTCAAACTCCGTGTCATAAACAACTACATCTTCAAGCACTTTTTTCATACATTCCTCAACTTTGGCTCTAGCAACTACCTTCTAGATCATCTTGGAGACCTCCAAGATTGCAGTTACCCGATCTACAATATCTATGGTCCTTAACTCACTGGTTGGTTTTTCATTAATATACTGGATGAATTTTTTAGCTGTCTCAACATTTCTTCCATCCTCCTCCTTGGAAAATAGGATAAAGAACTCATAGTCCTTGACTGCAATTTTTTTATATGCCATCAGGGTTATATTCTCCAAGTTATTCTTCACCCTATTTATTATTTAATCCCATATCAGTTGTTTGGCTTAGAGGAGGGGCATGCTACCTTTCAATTTACTTTTTAGCTTAGTAACCTCCTGGTTTGCAGTCTGCAATTTTTTGTTGATTAGCTCAATATTAGCCCTTATGGTCTCTAGTTGTTACTCATTTTGTGCGAGAGCATGCTTGGCATTATCCAAATCCCCCTGCAGCTTCTTAATTTCTCCTTCAGAGAATTGCACCTCAGTGAGGGTCTTAGTGAGATTCTCGGTGGGATTCTTTGGATTCTCTAGTACCAGCACTGCACAAATATGAGAATCTATTCTTTGTTGGAGCTCTACCATCTATTGCTTGAGGGCTACTACCTCATTATTCCTATCTATCAGCTCCTTGGCTAGAGTCTTTTTTTCTCCTTCCACTAGGACTAAACATGTTCAATAGAATACATCTTCAACTTATGTCTTTAGTCTTGGATCTCAACCTGTGAACTCTGGATAAGAGTCTCTATCACAACATTGTCTTCTGGATTCACTCATAGCTTGAAAATTAGTTCTTTGAAGTTCTAATTCTATAAATGTAGAGATATAGAATTAGATCTCTCTTACTTTAGTTTTGTGGCAACCTTCTCTAGTAGCTTCCCAAATTTGTTGATTATCATATCATTTCATCTTAGTTCGTTGTAAAGAATATTTTCCACCTATTTATGAAATTTGATTTTATCTAGTAGAGGGACACTAGTCATGTTGAGATATGCATCCACCATCCTAAACTATGAGCTTGATGGAAGGGACTGGGCCAAGGGATGATGTAACAAAAATTTCATCTGATTTCTCTCCAGGTCCATGGCATCAAGAAATCTGGTCTAGTAAGGGACCAAATTTGATGCTCATTGTTATTTCATCTCCTCTCTAATCCTCTTGTTACTTTATTCTATTACCTTCCCTGCAGCCAAATAAGATGTTATCGCTGATGAGATCCCAACAAAACTCAGAAGTTCTACCTCTGTCGATGAAGAGGAAGAAGCTTGAAGTGGGTCTTCAAGGGTCATCTGGAAGCTTAGTTGGTCCATTTTTTATCAATCAACCTGTTCTCCATATCTTCATCAGTTTTTTCCTAGATTTTGGCCCTTTTACTCGAATGGGGTTCTTCCATCTCCACATCTCTAGCTCATCCATATTCCTCTTCTGAGTTTTATCCTTTGAAGTTGGAGTCTCAATCTCCATCTCTGTATTAATAGTCCAGGAATCAAAGTTATCCTTCCATTCAACTTCATGCCTATACTCATGATCATAAGTTGAGGCATTAATGATTTTCCTTTTATTTGAAATGATGCCATGGGTGTCATAGTGGAAAATGTATCCCATTTCAAAATTTAGTTCCTTTAACAAATCTTCAACTGACTAAAGGGCTTGTCTGGTATTTACAATGAAAGGACCTATTGGCTTGCCTAATTTCAACATATAACCTTTCTTGGAAGGAACAAAGTGGATTTGATCCACATGCAGGCTCTTCTTAATGAATTCTAGGGCAAATATTCTCACGGGCATAAAGATAGGTAAACGGTGGAGGAAGATCACACCCATAAACCCTAATGTCAATGTAATCCTCGAATAAGTACCAGTCACTCACCCTAGAGTATTTTCTGAGCTGGAGGATTTCTTTTTTCTAGGGAAAAATCCTTGTGGAAGAGACATTATGAATAATTTTATATGTTGTAGTCATATATGTAGATATGAATTGGGAAAACCCTCATTGTTGGGTTTCTTCCTAACAACAACATCTCAGTAAAAGAAAAACTTTATTTGTTAGTGTGTATCCATGAGACTAAGGCCCAAGTATTCAAAATCATCCATATGGGTGTATAAGAATAAATAAAATAGGATGGAGTAATGTCTAGAGAATGCAATGATAGGAAAATGGTGCAGCTGGAATTTAATGGATTCAACAAGGAATGAAGGTATATCAAAAGCATTGCTTGACTGCTTCATCACTCTGAGAAACCCTATGGCAGCTTTGGTAACATTAGTAGTATCATCTTCCCCAAAAGTTAGGAAATCACTATGAGGATGGGCTGTACTGATTCTGTAAACATAGGTACAGGAAAAGAGTCAACAATTGGCACGGATTGCTGGCTAGGAGCAAAAATCATCTACAAGAAATCTTGTTTTTCCCTAGCTAGGAGAGCGTTATACTTGTAGAATAGGGTAGTTTCAATAAATTTTTCAGAGTTAGAAGAAATTGGGTACACTAGAGATTTTTGGATCATTTATGGAGTTATCTCCATAATGGAGTTATGCGTGTATAAAGCTAAAAAAATGTAGTAAGGGTATAAAAACATATCTATTATGCAAAATGGCTCACCAGCATATACAATGAATGGGAGTGGAAATATTTAATGATGGAAATAGAGCTTGAGAAACTGCCCATTTATAGGTAGTTCAAGCAATTCACCATCCAAGTTCTCTAGCAAGAAGGTATTATTTCCCATTTTTTTAGCTATCTTGAAAGGTATGAACCACAAAGGATTGAATTTCCCATGCTTTCCTTTATCTTCTCTCCTAACATCCCACCTAAGCACTAAATCTAGTTCTAGTGATCTGTCCTTTTCCTTTTTGTCAAAGAGAGCCTTCATCTCCTCTTGATATCTGATTAGATTCTGAGTTACTTTCCCTCTGCATTCTTCCAGTTCCACCAGCTGATTTATCCTCCTGGTTAAAGAGTTGGGCTCCTCCTCAGCATCTTGTAAGAATTTTTCCACTAGCATAGCTAATTGGACAGGGAAAATTTCAGCAATTCCATATATAAATTCAAAAGGAGACTTCCCAATTGATCTCTTGGTAATAACTCTATTAGCTCATAATGAAGATTTTAGTTATGAATCCCATTTTTTCTAATTTTATGCTATGGTCTTCTTTAGAATTCTCACTAAGGTTTTGTTTGAAGATTCAACTAATCCATTTCCATGTGGGTAATAAGTGGTGGAATGTCCCAAAATGATATTGTAATTATGACAGAAGTTCATAAAATTGGTTGATTTGAATGCCTGAGCATTAACAGTGACGATCTTCCTCAAACAACCAAATCTAGCAAGAATATTCTTCTCAAATGACCACTACATCAGTTGTGTTCTTGGCAGGGATGACCTCCACCCATTTATTGAAATAATATGTTGTTGTGAGTATCCACTTGTGTTGACCACTGGATGGTGGATGTATTTCCCCAATTAAATCTAGTCCCCATTGTTTGAATGTATCTTCTACAAAAATAGGGATCAGAGGAAGGGGCGCTAGCCTTTGCTTCTCAACAAACATTTGGCATTTTTCACAGGCCCTGACATAAGCATGAACTTCACCAAATAACCCAGGCCAATAGAAACCATCCTTGAGAATATTATGGGCCATGGTTCTCTAGCTATAATGTCCTCCACAGAAACAACTATGTAACTCATTAATCACCTTAGGAACCTCCTCTTCCACCAGACATAATAGCAAGATTCCCACAGGATCCTTCCAATACAACTGGCCATTTGAGATAACGAACTTTTGAGCTTGTAGTCTCAAGGCCCTATATTTTACTTTACTGAAATTCAATGGGAAAGTTAGAAAAAGTAAATAGTGAACAAGATATTTGTACCACTCTGAGGCTAGGTACTTCATTTGGATTTTCTATGTTTAGGTTTCAATGTCTCTTTGTCATTCCCCTACTTTTATTTCTCCTTCCTGGTTTGCTAACAAGTTTATGCCCAAGGCTTGGCATTTAGCTTCATAAAATATTTTAGCCAATCCTTTCCCTTTGATCAACTTGGTGGGTTTGATATCCATATCATATTCTTGAATCTTGGCAATCCATTTTCCTCTCTTGCCTTCATTGTCACTCCGTACAAGGATATGTTTCACAACAATTGTAGGGACGTAAGAAATTACATTTGATTGCATGACATAAATTCGAAAGGCCTTTAGGGATTTAACCAAGGCATAAGCTTGTTTTTCTAGAATATTGTATTTCAACTCTACATCTCACAACACCTGACTGAAAAATGCAATTGGCTACTCCTGTCCTTCACTATTTTTCTGCAATAAAACTACTACCACTGTGTTAGGAGAGGCAAAAGAGAAAATGAGGAATGGCATCTAATAGTCTGTGCTAGCTAAGACTAGGGTTTCTGCAAAATCCCTTTTAATTTTGGAGAAAGATTCTCGAGCTTCAACAGTCCACTTGACCTCCTTGTCCTTTTTTAGCATATTGGTGATTTCTTTGATGATTTCAGAATAGTTTGGTATGAACCTCCTTAGAAAATTTATTCTTCCTAAGAAGACCTGAATTTCCTTTTTATTCCTTGGTAATGGGATATTTTTGATAGCCTCTACCATTTTGGGGTCAATTTTTACTCCTTCCCTTGCCACTATATGGCCCAATAACTTACCTTCATTCAAAGAAAATTATGATTTTTGGGGGTTTAATGATAAACCATACTTCCTGCATTTTTCAAATGTGAGTTGCAAGTGTTGGACATGTTCTTCATCTGATTTTGAAAAAATAGTTATGTCATCCAACTATATCATTACAAATTTATATTTTTATCCAAAGAATGTTATATCGATTTCTCTTTGGAAAGTGACTCCGACAATTATGATTCCAAAAGGCATTTTGGCATACATAAAGGGGAAATAAAGGTTCCCCAAGGTGTGGTAAAAGTTGTTTTCTTCTCATCCCAGGGTGAATATTGACTTGGTTGTATCCAAAGAAACCATCCATCATGGACATTCGGGCAAACCTTGCCACTTTCTACAGAATATAATCCATTTTAGGTAATGGGTAGTTATCTTTCAGTGAGGCCTTATTGAAATTTCTGAAATCTACCCATAACCTATTTCCCCATTTTTCTTCTTGACAGGGACTAAATTTGCTACCCAAACTGAATACCTCAAAGGTACAATAATCTTCGTCTATAGAAACTTCTTCACTTCCTTTTCAATTGATGGGAGTAATAAGGGATTTATTTTCTTGAGCTTCTGCTTATATGGATTCACTCCAACTTTGAGAGGAATCTTGTGTTTTATGACATTGGGGTCAAAGGTTTTCAAATCATCATAGGAACAAGAAATTACATCCATATTCTCCTCAAAAATTTCAATATATCTTTGTTTTTATTCTTTAGGGACTCCTTTAGCTAGCTTGATGACTTTAGGATATTCTTTTGTGCCAATATTAGAATCCTCCACCTCTTCCTCAAGCTCTTGTTTAGCTGGTCTAACAGCCACATCATTTGAGTTAAAAATCCTCTCCAATGGAACCAAGCCTCTGGGAATGGTATTTCCATTCAATTGTATGATTTTGTGACCAACAATTGATTTCTCCCAACCAGTTTGTTGTTCCTCTATTATATTTTCATCCTCCTGATCAATCATTGAGTTTGAGAATTCCCCAATAACCTCCATAAAGCACTTGATATGTTCATTGTCCTTGAAAACATGCCAGTACTTCACGTGGACTGGTACTGAAGGCCTATATCTGAACTCAACTTCATATCAGAGAAAATGGTTTTGGGGGGATTTGAAATTTCTAGCATCAATTGCCAAGGATTCAACCATCCTATTTTGCACCCTGGGCAAAAACTGAATATTGAATGCTAAGAAAAAAATTTCAACTAAATCCCATACCTCATAATTCAATCTTGGGTGTTTGGTATGACATTGATTCTTTACTTATTTCACCACTAACTCAGAATCCCCAAACACAGTCAAGCACCTAATATTGAGGTTTTTTGCAGCTTGCAACCCCAACATCAATGCTTCATATTCAGTAACATTATTAGTGGCCTCAAATTCTAGCTTGAAAGAAAAAGGAATAAAGCTACCTGGTTAGGAAACCAATAACACACTTGCTCCATTACCTTCCCTAGAATAAGCACCATCAAAATATAATTTCCATACTTGATCAAATTCTAGAGGGTGTTTACACAGCTGGGCATAAAAATCCACTTGGGTATCTCCCATGATTTGATCATCTTCTTCTAGCAATAGACAAAAAAAATATTTTTCTTGACCATACATAGGAGCGTTGTTTGAACCATCTGCTTTGGTAATAACCTTTACAAATTTGGATTCCCTATATAATCGACACTCCTCTCCACCAAACACTAGAATGGTAGCATAAATTAGATCAAGTCTAATAGAACCCCCAATTTTCATCCCCTGTGACTTGTAAAAAAGCATACCAAATCTTGCAGGGATGTCAGCAACTACAATATCCATTAATACACTCCTCATTATGATTTGCGCCAAATTGACTACTAGATCTTTGATCATACCTAGGCACTTTACTCTTTTAGAATCAAAAGAATAAAAGGCTTTGTATGGTTTTTTATTTGTAGACCTAATTGTTACATTACAGGTAATGGCGTCAAATTATGAGAAGGTCCTGAGTCAAGCATACAATTATGTAGCAGTAGATAATGAATCACCAGGGTGACATAGAATGGAGGAGTGGAAGGGTCCTTATCCTCCACATGTGGTCCAAATATAACCATGGCCCTTTCTTCTTGAAGATTAAGGATATCTTGAAGGGGGGTGGTGGTGGGTGAACTCATGAACTGAGAAACTTGTGATTTATAACTGGGTTGTTTCAGTAATTCAGTCAAAGGGACAACTATCATGACCTTCTCTAGTTTTTTTTAAAGACTAAAAGTAGATGAATTCTTATCAATTTTAACTGACTCATAAGGTTCTTTGTTTTCTATGCAGAATGAATTTGTTTTCTTTGGTGTTTTCTCTATCTTGGGCCCTTTAGACTCTAGGGGAAGGGGATTAGAGGACTCTTTTTTGGTTGGTGGGATAGGGTTGAGTGGTTTCTTCCCTTTATCTACTAGTTTAGGGAGACTTGCATGGGAAGTTTCTTCATTCTTCCCTTCCATCCTGGACCTTTTTATAGAGGACCTCAAATCATATTTTCTGTGTAATTGGGCTTGCATGAAGTCAACAAACTATTTGTAGTAAATATCTATCTTATCATCATCCATTTCAGCATCCAAATCTTCCCCTTCTCCTTCGTGTACTTATATCTTATTCTCTCCTTCTGAGAGAGAGAAGAACTAGTTTTATTTTACTTCCATAGTATCTTCAACATTCTCCTTAGGGTCATCTTCTAAATACAAAGGAGATTGAATATGATCATGTTGATCCTTTCTCTCCCTTTGCAAGAGCTGTAATGGTTTCCTCTTGTATTGGGGGTTAAAATTCTTGTTGGGGGCTTGTTGACATTGTCGAGGAGGATTTATTCTCTCCAATTCCAATTTCACAAGTTTGTTAGACAAATTCTTTATCAGCTTGTTCATTTCGTCTAACTTTTGTTCTTGGGTTTCTTTTACATGGCCTGAGGAATTGGCTTCTTCATTTCCCCTCCTATTATCACCATATTTGACCTTTCCTTTCCACTTTCCAGTAGAGGTGAAATTTGCTTCAACTTCCAGGGCATGTGTTTGAATTTGATCCAGAGTATGGGACTTTCTTTCTCTGAGAGTAAAACCAAAATCTAGTTCAAAGGCTCTAGCAAAAACCACTTTGGCAGCAAATTGTGGAGGTTTAATTCTGGCAGGAAGGCTGTTGTATAATTTATTAAACCTCTTTATAAATTCTAAGACATCTTCGTTATGTTTTTTCTTCATTGCATTAAATTCTATAAGAATATACCCATGGTCCTTTCCCCCCCACTTCTACATGAAAGAGTTCTCCATCTCTTCCTAGGTGTTAATTGAAGTATTTGGTAGAGTCTTGAACCATTTCATGGCCTCCCCATCTAAGGACTGAACAAATAGTCTTAGGACTACATCTAGATGTTCCACATTCAAATTCTCATCAAATGCACATAAAATTTCTATATGTTTTTTGGCTGAAATATCATCCTCTCCAGTGAATCTTGGTAGGAGTTTAAGGTAATATTGTGGCATCCCATTCAAAGGATGTTGCAAGTTGAGTGGAGAATATTTATTAAGTAGAAAACTAGGGACAACCATGTTTTGCAATGGAGGTGGCAGGAGATTTACCTTAGGGCCTAGTTGAGGATTTGTATGGATAGTGGCTAATTGGAGCTGAGGTGGAATATTACTAATGCTCGAAGTCAGACTAGTGATAAGGATATATTTGACTTCTTCAACTTATGGGAAAGTATGAAATGTGAAAGGAGGTGAACTGACTAAAGCTTCTTCAGATTTTATTCTTAAGGACTATGAGCTAAATAGTGGGCAATGTTCTTCGGAAAATTCCAAGACTTTGGAAGAGGAATCAGGGTGGTTTATCTCAGCCTTCTGTGAGATGAGAGTTGACACTTCAGGAAATGAGGTCACATGATCTGGACTAATGGGATTTCTCTCATTCTAAACCCTCCCTATAATAATTCTTTCAGGGTCAAATATAGTGGGAGTCTTCCATTAATAAGTGTCAGAGTGAGTATGAGGCCTTTTGAAAGCCAGGGTGATCAAATGAAAATTTAAACAACAGAGTTGCCAAGGTGAGGGATCTTCAACCCACACCTCCTTCTTCCCACCTGACCAAGGAGTGTGTAAATGTCATACCCAGGGAAAATATTTTGATTCGTCCCCAGTAATGGCACTAGAAGATGTTGTAGCTCTTAGAGACAACCTTCAGGTTGAGAAAGGTCGGTCCCCGGGACATCTTAGAATGTTTACAAGATCTGTCCATTAATGTTAGACATTCAAAACACATTATGAATTGATAAATGGTCCATATATCTCTTCCAAAGGGAGAGATTGCTTATTAACAGAAAACTCTAAAAGAGGACTTAATATCAAAGTTCTGGTGGCTAACTTACAAAAGAACATAGTTCATTTGATCATTGTATCATATATGGAAGAAGAAGATGAGGAAAAGAAATTTAATATGCAAGGCTTATCATAGAATCCTATGCATCAAACTTCAACAAGAAAATGTAAATGAATTTCAAATAACATGGAGTGCTTATTAAGGATATTATATCTCATTTATCATAAGCATCTTTAATTAGAATTAGACACATATGAATCAATGATTCTAAGATCAAATCCAGTAACTACTATTACATGCCATATGAGAAGAAAGAAACACTAAATGGAATAAACAAAGAGGATATTACATACTATAGCTTCCTGAAGGTAGAATCACCATAAATTCTTTATTAATCTGCCAATGGAGCATACATTTTTGGTTCTCTTTCTATTCACACTACAAATAACCCCTTGAAACAAAAATTCCAAACCTTTCAAAATTACTTTGTCCATAATTTTATAGGGCCTCATGGATGAGTACCCTTTACATAATATTCCTTCTTGATCTTCTGGTGGTTCATCATAACAAAATGGTGTGAGTGTGCTACTTGCATAGTTGTACTAACTTAAACCTAACTAAATTGATTTCATTCTTGAAATGGAATATTTATAAAAACATAAAAACAACAAAGTGTCATAATTAACACGATCAAAATATCTTCATTGTTGTTGAGCTTCTTCTAGTGTTAGAGATCTTGGCTCGATGATCTAGAGATGTTGAGTTTTGATGATCTGGTCACACTTATGCCATAGAGAGGAGGTCTTCTCATGAGAGGAGTCAACTCTTCTCTTAGCCTATATCAAAATTTGATTGTATTGTTCCCATGGGATCAATCCTCCTACCATGTCCCAACATATGGGCAATACAACTCTAACCCTTTGCTCAAACTCCAAGTCAAAAACAACTACATCTTTAATAATTTTTTCTAGACATTCGTAGGCCTTGACTCTAGCATCTTCCTTCTGGATCATATTGGAGACCTCCAAGATTACAGTTACCCTATCTACAATATCTATGGTCCATAAATCGTTGGTTGGTTTTTCATTAATATACTGAATGATTTTTTCATTTGTCTCAACATTTCTTCCATCCTCCTTGGCAGATAGGATAAAGAACTCATAGTCCTTGACTGCAATTTTTTGCTTTGCCATCAGGGTTATATTCTCCCAATTATTATTCAACCCCTTTATGACCCCATATCATCTATTTGGCCTAGAGGAGGGGAATTTTACCTTTGAGTCTACTTTTCAGCTCATTAACCTCCTGGTTTGCAGTCTACAAATTGTTGTTGATTAGCTCAGCGTTAGCCCTTGCGGTCTCCAAATATTTCTCCTTTTGTGTAAGAGCATGCTTGGCATTATCCAAATCCCCCTACACCTTCTTAAGTTCGCCTTCAGAGAACTGCAACTCAGTGAGGGTCTTAGTGAGCTTCTCGGTGGGATTTTGTGGATTCTCTAGTACCAACACTACACAAATATGAGAATATATTATTTGTTGGAGCTCTACCACATGTTGCTTGAGGGCTACTGCCTCATTATTCCTATCTATCAGTTCCTTGGATATAATCGATTTTTCTCCTTCCACCTGGGCTAATTCCTTGTATTTCACATGTTCACTAGCAGGCATCTTCAACTTATGTCTTAGGTCTTAGATCTCGACCTTTGAACTATGGGTAAGAGTCTCTATCACAACTTTGTCTTATGGTTTCACTCCTAGATTGACAATAATTTCTTTGAATTTCTCATTTTGTAAATGTAGAGCTATGGAATTATCTCTCTTTTTATTTAGTTTTATGGCAACCTTCCCTAGTTGCTTCTCAACATCGTTGATTTTCATAGCATTTTGGCTTAGTTCATTGTAAAGCATCTCTCCTACTTGCCTACGAAAGTTGATTTTATCTGTTAGAGGGACACTAGTCATGTACAGAGATACATCTACCTTCCTAAAATGTGAGCTTGATGGAAGGGACTGGGCTAAGGGATGATGTAACAAAAATTTCATTTGATTTCTCTCCAAGTCCATGCTAGCCAAAAGTCTGGTCTAGTAAGGGACCGAATGTGATGCTAGTTGTTGTTGCATCTCCTCCCTGATCCTCTTGTTACTTTGTTCTATTACCTTCCCTGCAACCCAACTAGATCTTGTTGTTGCTGAGCTCCCAACAGAACTCAGAAGTGCTACCTCTATTGATGAAGTGGAAGAAGCTTGAAGTGGGTCTTCTAAGGTCACTTGGAAGCTTGGCCAGACCATATTTTTGTCAATCAACCTTGTCTCGATATCTTCATAATTTATTTCATGGATGTTAGCCCTTTTATTGAAGTGAGCTTCTTCCATCTCCAGTCTCATCCACATTTCTCTTCTGAGTTTTGTCCTTTGAAGTTAGAGTCTCAATCTCTATATCTGTATTAATAGGCTAGGAATCAAAGTTAGCCTTCCATTTAACTTCAAGCCTAGACTCATGATCATAAGTTGAGGCATTAATTATTTTCCTTTTCTTTAGAATGATACCATGGGGGTCATAGTACCAAATGTCTCCCATTTCAAAATTCAGTTCCTTTAACAAATCTTCGACTGGTTGAAGGGCTTGTCTGGTATTTTACAATGAAATGACCTATTGGCTTGCCTGATTTGAAGATATAACCATTCATGGAAGGAAAAAAGTGGATTTGATCCACATGCAGGCTCCTCCTGATAAATTATAGGGAAAATATTCTCATGGGAATAAAGATAGGTAAATAGCAAGGGGGAAGCTCACACCCATAAACCCTAATTTCAGTGTAATCCTCGAATAAGTACCAGTCACCCACCCTGGTTTCTTTCATGAGTTGGAGTATTTCTTTTTGGTGGGGCATAATCCTTGGGTTGAGACATTGTGAATAATTTTGTATGTTGTAGCCATATATGTAGATACGAATTGGGAAAAACCCTCATTGTTTGGTTTCTTCTTGACACCAACATCCCAGTCAAACACATGCTTTCTTTATGTTTGGGAATCCATGAGATTGAGGCCCAAGTATGAAAACTCATCCACATGGGTGTATAAGAATAAATAAAACAGAATGGAGTATATCTAAAGAATGCAATGATAGGAAACTGGTGTAGTTGGAATTTAATGGATTCAACAAGGAATGAAGGTATATCGAAAAAATGGCTTGGATGCATCATCACTCTCAGAAACCCTATGGCAACTTTGGTAACATTAGTAGTATCGTCTTCCCCAAAAATTTAGGAAATCACCTTGAGAATGGGTTGTACTTCTTCTATAAACATAGGTACAAGAAAAGAGTCAGCGATTGGCAATGATAAGTGACCAGGAGCCAAAATCATCTGCAAGAAAGATTGTTGTTCCCCAGCTGGAAGAGCATTATAGCTGTAGAATAGGGTAGTTTCAGTAAATTTTCTAGATTTAGAAGAAATTGGGTACACCAGATATTTTTGTATCAATTTTGGAGTTATCTCTACATAATATGCGACAACCCATGAAATAAACTCCGGAAAATGATAGGAAGATGGTGCAATTTGGTAATAAAACCCCGACTCCACTACCCTAAAGGGGTCTTCTCCCTTGAAATGGTGGTCATACATGTCAAACCGAGGGTCTGACAAGTGGTAGGGGGATGGCAAATAATATATTTGAGATTTTGTGTCCATGAGAGGCTTAATGTTTGAAGAGGGTTTAGCCTGTCATGGTTTAAGGGTTTTAGGTGTAGGCTTCTTCATTTTGAGCATAAGGATAAAAACTATAAATAGAAGGCCTGCGGGTTACTTGGTTGACCAAGTGAGTTTTAGATGAACAATGTTGAAGAAGCTTTGGATTATTTGATACGCGAACAATGTCGTGGACCAGTGGAGTGGTAAGAGGAATTGACTGCAGGAAATATACTTTTAAATTCAAATGGCTAACGAGTCAGATTTTTATAGGCAAAAGAAAACTGTAACGTGACGACATTTGAGCTCATGAGAAGGTGACACGTGGTAGTAGGTGATTGGGGGGATGAATGGATGAAAAAAGGGAGGGGAGTACCTTTTACATTTTACCACAACGCTTGCTTGCTGACGTTGATGGAACCTCTGTGTATGGTGTCATGGGCGTGGTCCCCACCTTTCTCTGGTGGGTGGAGAAGTAGGAGTCTGGATAGAGCCGAGACCTCTCGGAGTTAATCTAGGCCATCGATCTACCAGATCTTCTTTGTTGACTTTTCTCCTCCAGGGGGTGGTGCCAACATAATAGTCACACTAGTCCACCCCACCCATAATGCTTCTGGGGGCTAGACGGGTCGCGATGAATGACGATCCACCCGACACCTGTTCAAAGTTTAAGCAAAGGGATCTGCCTTCCATTAACATCCAACTCTTTGATTGATGCGTGCATGAAAATAAAAGTTTTTAATGTTACCTTTACCTAAGTGTGTTTAGTGTGTAGCAAGCACCTATATTTTTGTTTACTTTTTCCAACCTGGGTGTATCTTTTCTTCACCTACACAAGGATAAATCTAGGACCATTCGATGAAGATGTAATCATTTTTAAAGAGGAGAACAATAAGTTTGTAGCTCTTTGAAAATGTGCCATATCCAACATTGTGCCATAATTATGGATAATGGAGAATGAAATGGGTCAGTAGCTAAATATTTGGAAATGGGTGGCAATGACGATTGTCAAGAAACATTGAGTCAAGGAAACAAGGACCACAATTGTGTAGAATAATTAATGGAGTCTATCTTGAATGGAAAAAATCCACCTCTGATCTTATGTTAACGCTATGAAGAATTAAATGGAATATATTACTAGGAGAAAAATTCTCCATACTGGAGTGTATCTCATGGGAAGAAGAATTAAATGAGGAAAATAGCTCAAGGATTTGACCATAACCGAGAAATCCAAGCCAACGGTACATTTTGATCTCTGTGAAACAATTAAGAAGAATTGAGAGCCTTGTTGTGGTACACAAATGAATTGAGAATTGCGTGTTAGCTAGGAGAAATGATAAGTAGCCCACTCCTTGTGATTAATGTTTTTGTAGTGGTAAATAAATTTGAAGTAAGAGAAACATGGACAACCATTCATTTTAGTACACTCTTGGACAATGAAATTGACAACAAGGATTACATCGTTCACTATGTTACTGTAGAACAAAACCGAGGATTGTAGTTTTGCAATTAGGGGAGAATGCAACATTGTTGAGGGAGCTGAGTGGAGAGCTATGTGGGTTGGTAAGATGTTGTGAGATGACAAGAGTGCCTATGGTGTAGAGAGAGGCTGAGAGTGCATGTATGAGGGCCGAAAACAATGAGCTGTTGCAAATTGGACAAAGAGTACAAAGAGGTTTTTGTATGAGTGAAGGTTGTTGAAAATAAAAGAGGTCCAAATGAAAAAGAGAACAAAGGTCCAAGTTGTCAAACATAGAGCTGAAATCAGGGCCAAGTGGGTGCCATAACAAAGTGCAATTATTTCCTTATTGAATGTGGTTTCGAGCCTGCAAACTAGGGAGTTGGTGCTTCCATCTTAATGGATGGTTGAGTAGAGATTAGGGGTTGGCACCTCTTGGAAGTTGGTACTTGCATAAATCCAAGAAGTTGCAAGTTGGTGCTTGCAACAAATCCAAGAAGTCAGTGCTTCAGTGGTGCTTCTGGTAAGCAGATTAGGTGTCTACAAAAGAGGGGAGTTGGTGCTTCTTGCTAGTGTGTGCTAGCAAACAATCAAAGGGAGTTGGTGCTTCCTGTGAGTGGTCGCTCACAAAAAATTTAATGGAATAGATTAGGAGCTATTATTTACATCATAATAATGAACAAGCTTTGGTGGTTTTTCTCCTGGAAGGTTTCCCACATCAAACCTCAGTGTCATATATGCTTGCTGCCCATGGTGTATGTGTTTATGTGTTAATTCTATATTGTTGCCACATGATATGTTGTTGATGAAGTAAATGGTTAGTTGCCAAGTTTGAATGTTGAATATAAATTGGCATAAAATTTAAATTAGCATTAATACTTATTCACCCCCTCGCAGTATTAAACATTGTTTCCAAAAAATTCTTTAGATGCTAGATTCCATATAATTTTCCCCAAATGGATTGTATCTAGATCCATAAGGGAAGGAAGTGTGAGCCATTTGGTACTTCCCAATCCTAGATACCTAATGTCTTTCACTCTCAATTGTATCCAAATATAGAATCTTATTTATAGACGTTACTTTGACCTCTTGGATGCTTTGTATTTCGAATACCTTTTCCACAATTGATCCATGTCCATAAAGATAGACCAAGCCTTATCAAACATTTTTTTGAACCATCCAAACATCTAGTTACCTAGATATCCAAACCTTTGTGGTACATCCCCTTTGTGGTGCATCCAAGTGTAAATTAAGGTAGTCCATGTCATGTGTAATTCATCTGCCATATTGGATTGAAATTGATTATGTCTTCCGAATTTAACCTATGTGACACCTAATATTATCATGTGTGTCATCTACTTATGTATTGATGTGTCCTTATTGATGTGGAGGTTATATATTAGGATTTTCATATGTTTATTAGTTATGTGGTTAAGGCCGAAACAATCTTATAGTCCATACCATATGCTATGTTGCACACAAAATAGTTTATGTAAGTAAATTATTTTAAGACTCTTGTTATCATTTCACTTGATCAATGTGGTATAAAATCACCATAAATACCTAATCTTGAAACATTAGCAACTATTAAACTCAAAAACGCACATTTCCTATGACACTTATGACTTCTATCCTATTTTTCTAAGATGAAATTGGATTGAGAGAACAAAATAATAAATTATTAAATCATTTTTATTATTGATTCTTTTAAATGCAAATAGAATTGCTTTGATTGTGTGTTCCATAATTATTTTAAACAAATATATTGATTATCTTATTTGGATGTAATTTTTTCATAATTATAGGTAAAAGAAACAACCTTGATGACCATAAGTGCAAATAAAACAAGCAAATAAAGGAAGATATGGAGAAATAAAAAATGAGTCAGCTTGCAGACAAATAAAAATAATATGCATTCAATGTCCCATATAAAAAATAGTCACGATAACAAATTTTTAATTTCATTACATAGTAAGAATACCTCAAATTGGAAAATGGAAAGCTTGTATGAATGTAATTTCTTACTAGAAATAATCATATGATTTTTCCAGTGATTTTAGGGATTGGAAATTTGAGACTATTGTAACAGAAAACTAGAGGATATTGAATGTAATTACATAGTAGTTTAGTTTAAAAGGGAGCTATTTTTAAGGAGAAAAGGACTCGAAAACTTTGTGTTGAACATTTTTTATCAGTTTTAAAAACATTTCTATGTAAAAATATCATTCAATCAACATTTCTGTAAATTGAGATTTTCGCGATCTTTCTTTTCATGAAATTTCTTTCATGACTCAATGATTTCTTTAATATACATTTATTAGATATGATAATACTTAGATTATAAAAAAATATAAATATATGTATCTACATGTAAACATTTATTGAAATTTGAGAATTATTTCTTTAGTTTCAATAATATCTATTTCTTCTTGTATCCGATCTAAATGAAATAACACACACATTATATTAAAATACTATATATTTTAAAAAATAGGTAATAAGCCTTTTAGATTAGATATATTTTTATTTGGATTGATATTATATCATATCCAAACCCTCTTTTGGTGGCAACTGGGCCCACATACAGGTGGAGATCACTACAACAAATGAGAGTGGATCTAATTAGGGCCTACAATCTAGTGATCCTCCCTTGTTGTTGTTGGCAAAATTTTCTAGACCATCAACAATAATTGTCACCAGAAGGAGGGCTAATGATTTTGAATGGAAGGAAAAACTTCATATTTACCTAAGCCATCAAGATTTTCTCATACACCACCTCAAAGCGTTCCAATAGCTAAATATTTTAAAGAAGATTCTCAACCTTCTAAGTTTGTCTTATCATATCCATCTATACATTTATCTGATCCACAAGATTTAAATTCTCATAGTAGTATTTCATTAACATCTTAATTTGATCCTATTAAAGAAACCTCATTATACAACCCAACTATAGTTAAAATGTAGGGAATAATAATCCTCACCGGACTATAGAGTAAGGAGTTAGACCAATCATCAATTAAATTTACCATTCCAACAAGAGGTAGGAAGCTTAAATAAGAATGATTAGGTGAGTCTAAATGATTTCCAATTTGGTTCAAGTACACATCTATATGAAATTTTTATGGGAAAAACAAATTCTAGTGATTTAACATTTGAACTTGTAGTCATTGTAGGAAAACCACCATCTCCAAGGTCCTCCAAATTCTCCTCAAAGTATTCCTAAGGAATCACTAAAAGAGAGTCCACAACATAGTGCCAAAAAGTCACCACCATAGATTCCAAGAAGGTCACCCACAAAGAACATGACTAATCAACTAAGGAGACCATGGCTTACATTTGAGGTAGTGACTTTAGTAGGACCATTGCACAATTTGCCGAAACACCTAGATATTTTTCTTTCCAAATATGATCTTGATATTAAATAATTTCTAGAGGATTGTGAAAGTAAGTTCATGCTAGCAGTCAATTTGATGGGTGTTGAAAATGAAGATATTGTGTGTAGGGTTTTTCTTCTTACTTTTGAAGGAAAAGCCTCTACATCGTACTTTACACTTCCCCATGGGTCAATTACTAATTAGAATGAATTTGAAATTGTGTTTATTAAAAGGTTTGGTGAGGATAAGAAACCAACCACTTTATTCTTATAATTGTCTAGAATCAAAATGTACCCCAAAGAAAAGTTTACAAATTTCAATCAAAGATTCTTAACCTTATTAAACAAAATACAAAAAGAATCAAAACCAAAAACAAGTGTACAAATAGTGTTAAATGATTACTCACTCATTATATATTGTTATATTATGAAAAGAGCAGAAAAGGCTACTCTAGCTGATACTTTTGAAGAGTCTCTAGCAATAGAAAAAGAATGATCAACATTATTGGAAAGTCTATGACAGATGAAAAAAATTATTTTCCTAGTGTAATGAAAACCACAATGATAGATAAAATTGTTGATGAGATATAAAGAAAAAATACAATTGACATGGAAACCTCATAAAGAATCATTTAAAAACTTTCAATGACATAATCAATATTAAAAGGAGCTTAGGAGAAGGTACTTCTTATAGGATACCATAGAGACCTTTTAAAAGGAATACTCCACCCCTAACACAAAACCCTTATGGTGATGAAATCAATATTGAGTATTTTTCTTAAGAAAATTTGTATAGAGCACATAATGCCACTCATTCAGAAAGAACTTTTATTTTATTCTTCAACATGTTTAAAGTCTTTATTGAGATGGAAGAATAAGAGGTAAATCAAACTAATATCAAGGAATAGGAAGACGAAGGGGCTTCTCAACCATTAAATAATGTTATCTAGGATATTCCTAGACATAATTCATAAAAGTGAAGATGAAATTAAATAAATTTATGCAGTTCAAACCGAAATCAACCAACCTACATCCAACTGAGAATCTCCCTCTATATCCTATCCCTTTAAAAAAAATATTCTCACCAAAAATCAAATTTAAATATAGATAAATTTTATTTTATAAAACTAAACAAATTAAATTACTAGAACAAATATTTCATTATATGAATGATCTAAAATAACAAAATAAAAAATCAAACAATTCAGGAATTAGGAAAAGTGATTCAAGAAATAATATACCTACTAACAAAGATAAGGATAAAGGAAAAACAAGTTTGAATTCTTCACCTTGAAATAGATCCAATGTAAGTGCAACATTAATAGGAGATAAATTTAGTTCGCATACTCCACCTTTTTTATTGACATGTGAAATTTATAACAAAAAAGGTTCAAAATGGTTTAGTGGGTTTAGGAGCATCATCCAATTTGATACCATATTCTATTTGCATAACCAAAAAATATTATTGCCCACATTATACAACTAAACCAAACAAATGTCAAGGTGCTAAGAGAATTTAAAGGATGCGTTGATTAGACTATATTTTAATCCCAAAGTTTACTAGATTATAGACATTATGGTTTTTGACATCTTAGAGCTTTAAGATCGGTTGATTAAGAAGATGCGTTGATTAGACTATATTTTAATCCCAAAGTTTACTAGATTATAGACATTATGGTTTTTGACATCTTAGAGCTTTAAGATCGGTTGATTAAGAAAGCTGGTCTAAGAAGTTGATGGTTAAATGGTTAATTTAGGTCAAAATTTTGTTAATACATATATATTTTTATTTATATTAAATAATTAAATTTATATCAATTTATAGAATATTATAAAGTTTTATATAAAATATTGTAATTTAGAAGTGAATTTAAGGATGTAATTTTTCAAGTTGATGTGATAAGTATTACTAATCTGATGAATAGTTTTGATGTCATATCTGATAGGCTATTTTTAACTTGGGATATATAATTTAAAAATATTATTAAGTTTTATATGGAATAAAGTTCAATATTATATTTTAAGGATGTAATTTTTTCAAGTTGATGTGATAAGTATTGTTAATATGATAAATAGTTTTGATGTGATATGATGAATAATTTTGATGTCATATCTTATAGGTTATTTTTAACTTGTAAGCTATTTTTAACTTATTTATATATATATAAATAAATAAATAAAGATATGTTATTTTATTATAATTATATATTTTTATATTAAAATTTCATTTAATATTTTTTTAAATAAAAAGATATTTTGAAAACTCATCTCAGGTGGAGTTGAAGCTTTTAAAATAAAAAGGGATTATGATTATTTAAATAATTTTTCTTAAATGTTTATTAACTTATTAGGTTGAATGTTAAAATGGAATTATGGTCAGTTAACATTGAAGTTATATATTTTGTTCATTATTGTATTTAATTTGAACTTTATTTTTCAAAAAATGAAATACATTAAGTAATGAAAATTAATTTAAATTTTGGTTTAAAAATATTATTACCTTTCTTTTACTAACTACTAAAACATCCCATCCTTACTAACCAGTAAAACATCCCATCACCAAGGAAAAATAGATGAAATTGTTTTAAACATTATGAAATTGAACCTACTTTCAAGAAGGTTTTTAAGAACATGGACAAATATGGGGATTGTTTTTAAGGCTAACAACTTACAATTTTGTTGGTGACATTTATATGTTTTTTTTGTTGGAATCTCTTAATAAAATTTCTAGTAAAATTGTAATTTTTGTTATTTAAAATACACTTTTAAATGTATAAATAGATTCAACACCTTGAAAAATCTTTGGGGTACTTGACCTTTGCAAATTAAGCAATTTAAACTTACGATTTTTAAAAATCTGCACCAAATTTTGAATAATATTGACAAAAAAAAAATGCTCTGAAAAAATTATTGTTTTTTTTTTTTTTTTTTAACATGAATGAATATAGATTCTATTAATTTTGTGCCTAGTCACAACAAATACATATAAAATTTTACATTTTGGCAGTGTTCCTATTTCATAACCATATGTTTAATATTTTTTATTATCACTTCTAAAAAGCTACATATTTTTGAAGCAATAATTAGTTTTGGCTGTATATAATCTACAGAAACCACTATAAAAAAACAAAATTTATAGACATACATACTTCAATTGAGATTGTTTGCCCCTTCCATTGATAGCCTGTTAAGATCCAGACCTTGGGCACCAAGTCTCATTGCCATAGTCACTGAGCCTAGCATACAACATCTGGACCTGTCCTTGCAATTCCATTATCCATCAGTGAAGCACATCAATTTCGCTTTACTGCCGGGCTATCTTTGCTATCAAGGCTTGGAATTTTTCCATCTCTTACACAATTGTCATTATCTGTTATTTGAACTTCAGATTCATCACAATTATATCAAGTTGAAGGATGTCTAGTTTCTTCATTATTTAGGATACTTTGTCCTTGCATTTGCATCTGGGATATTAGGCACAATTGTTGATACCCCAACCTCTGCATGACGCATCCTCTTGGTTAAATATCCATTCTCCTTATTCATAAACTCTTGCCTCTGGAATTTTAGTATTTGGAATCAATCTGCAGTAATCTTATCCGTATTCATCCTTACCGAGAATCACTTCCTTGCAGAGAATCACTCCCCCTCGCTGGACCGATTCATCAAGTATTACAGGACCCACTCAATAAATGCTCCCCACGAGTCTCGACCTACACATTCACCTTTCTTCCAGGATGATGTAGTGTACCCAAAGACACGTAGCCTACTCTAAACTACAACAGGGTGGAGAAGACAATAGGTTGGAGCCCAACTTTGCATCAACGATTGTGAAAGCCACCAAACAATACCACCTACAAATGCCTCTGTTGTGCCAAGGAATTATTAATGTCTGGGACCAACCCAAATTTTTGTTGTCCTGATTCTTGGCCATGCCTACATCAATTTTCGGACTAGTTCTTTCCTACAAGAAGATACAAACATAGAGGAGAATTGGCTAGTCGTCGATTAATTAGTGAAGATACAAACATAGAGGAGAATTGGCTAGTCGTCGATTAATTAGTGACCAGAAGCCAAACATTCCTTAATCGCCTGCCATAGCCTGCAACTACCAAAATTAATAGCATAAGAAGGAGGAGGGACATCAGGATGGCGATTGCACCATGGAACCAACGAAATCCTTCCCATTTGGTGCTTTGTTCCCTAGTGAAAAGACAAGTTAAGAAGCCATCTTGGCCAGTGGTATGGTTTCAATAGTAAATAATGCTTCTTTCCCTGAATCCTATATGAATTCTGTAGTACCTCCCCATTACTCATAATCACAGTCCTCTGATAGCGATCATTGATGAAGGTAAATGTCATGTGCAAGGATTGTACTTCAACTGTCGAATTGAGCCACGACCTTGTGGGGATTTCCAGATTATGTCATTTGCATGTTGCAAACCTACTTAGGTTTATTTTCATGGGCCTTGTAATCCTTAAAAGGAGCCAATGTTGGGTTTATTTTCATGGGCCTTGCAATGCTTAAATTATTTTTCATGGGCCTTGTAATGCTTAAATTCTTTATTCTTTTTAAGGACCATGAGATCTTAACTTTGAGGTATTTGTACAATTTATTCATTACATTGAAAGGTAAATGATTTTAAAAAATCTATTCCTTTGCAATAGTGAATTATTTACTTTACTTTTCTAAGAGGTGAGAGATGTGAAGGAGAATTCATGGTTTATATATATTTTAAAGGGAAAAAAAATTAGTAGTTTTAATTTTAATTTAAAAGAAAAACAAAATTACATTTTGCAGATGCTAAAAAGCATTAGGTATGTGCAGCCTTAACTCAGGAGTAGGGAAAAAGCTAAAAATAAAAAATACAACAGAGAATATTAAGTTTTATAAAAATCACTTATCTTCTCTTTCTTTCATTTCTTCCTTTGGACCTTCTGCCATCCCCTTGCAGGATGGTCAACAGGAACCATTGCCAAATTGCTCAAATTGACATCTGAATGTTGTATTTTCATAACCCAGTAGTTCGATTCGCTAGAAGTTTTTATATTTCTCTTGAATATGATTAGGTAGGCCTTTACTTAAATCTATTTCTACATAGATTCTAGCAAAGGTAAATAACCTTTTCTTTGTTCTCTCAGAGTCCATCTTTTTGAATGACCTTGAGGTGTTCCCAATTTCCTCAAGGACCTTGTGATATCATAATGGAAGGGGAAGATTTGGTAGCCTCATCCATACTAACATTTTTGAGACCACCTTTGGCATCAAAATTTGGAAACCAAGGGGTAATGAAGAGCCTTGGATTTCCCCAACACTAGGGCCCTTTTATCAATACTCTCTCCAAATCTTCTTAGGTATCGAACTAAATAATGCAAAAACCTTTTAAGCATAGGTACATGTCATAGTTGTTCGTATAAGTTGTAAAAACACACTTATGTAGAGAATCAGACCTGGGCCAAAAACCATTGAATCTACAAATCATTTCCCTAGATTTAAGAATAGAAAAAAAGTTGATTTACCTCTGTTAGATTTACCTCCATTGTAGATAGTTGTTGATGTTGTTCAAAATTGTAAGGTCCAAGATTGTATTGTGGCAGATTCAATGGATTAGGGCATTTACATCATGCCACGTCCTTCTAGGAGGTTGAGCCTGTTGGGTTCTCGGATTTCGAGGCACCACTGTGCAGGCTCAACAACGAAACAATGGTAGAGTTTCTAGAAATGACATAATCATTGAGCTGGGCAGAATCCTGCAATTGTCTCCTTTCGTAAAGAAGATTCTACATGAATACATGAACTCCCAACGGATTCTCAATAAGATGCTTTAATTTTGCCCTAAAAACTAATCCAAAGACCTAGATTTTGATTGATTTTCCACTAAGGGTCATGACAAAAATATGAAAGCCTAACCTCTTAAATGGATCTTTGAAACCCCTTACCAACCCTAATAGAAATAAATCATGAGGCATTTCCATTATATCTGCTTCGATCTAAGTAGATCCTCGTTGAATCCATCCAGCTTCAGTTGGACAACCTTCCAACCATATGACAAGCCCTTCCCGTTGATAGTGAAGTCTCCAAAAAACTTCTCGGCTCCATAGACTACATGATCCAAGTGGATATTGGTGGCCACCCGCCAATTCCACTTGGACCCCCACCATTGCTTCTTTTAGTTTTTCAGTTTCCTTAATTGTAGCATAGTTTACTATTTTTAGTAGTTTTTCGGGTCCTAAACTCATAAAGTCATTTTGAGGCCCTAAACGACGTTTTTTTGGAAATCTACTACCACCGATTTTGTAACTAAAATCATCTTTCCGTCGTAGTCCTCGGAGAGATCTTTCCAATAGGTTATCATGCACGTCAAACGAAGATAATATGACCAAGTTGCGACCCTGAGAAGTTGGTTGTCCAACTCACCCTAATGGGGCCCATAAACTCTTGGTGTTACATCTCCTCGGTTTAGGGTTTTGGTTGTTTAGGGTTTGCTCTTATTGTTCAATAATAAAAAGGCCCTTGAGCCTCATTGTAAGGCAGTACAGAGGCATGTAGCCGCCACATTTCTTCTCAGAGATAAGCTACCATCACCCTAGCTGATTTATTTCCATTTCAGTTTGTAAGCATATTTCAGTATTTTACATTAATGAAATGAAGTATTATTTCCACTGCATCTCTATGTTTATGGTTATCTATGTAATTTGTTGCATTCATATTTAAATCCGGATCAGTGTTATCAAAGTGGTCTGCTTTTTCTCTTTGTTTTTCTTTGCATGTCCCCAATGAGGTCAGGATATAAGGAGTTAGGGCATGAACTGGTCAAACCTTTGCAAGACCAGCCTCGCAAATCCCGACGACCTCCCATGGCGGATGAAAAGAGAGACGAGGGGGCAGGAGATCCTATCAAAATCTTGCTCAAAAAATCCCTCGAGCAATAAAGGAACACAATGATGGATAGCTTTGCCCAGATCCTTCAGCGACTACCCAGGGGCGACGCATTAGCTTCCAATAGCTACTCTGAAAATGCCACACCGTTTAAGGTACAAGATAATTTTGAAATCCCGATATTCGAGGGTCAGATAGACGTAGATGTTGTCGATAAATGGTTAAATCTACTAGAGGGTTATTTTTCTTTTCATGATTTTTCCAGTCGGGAAAAGATTATTTTCGCTCTTCTTAAAGTAGCCCCCACGTCAAGGACTGGTGGGAAACCTACTACGAGCATAAGGATGAAAGTACAAGCTCACTATTTTCAGCTACACCCACTTGGAATTCATTCCAGGATGCCATCAAGGAGCAGTACTACCCTGTCGGAAGTTATGAGGATAAATACATAAAGTACTCAAATACCGTGGCTTCCTACACAAGTACATCTAGGAAGAAATAAAATTCCTGAACATCACCTCGCTCGGCACGACATACTGATATGCTGTCAAGGTTGAGCAAAAGTTTAAACAGAAGAAGTGAGACTTTGGATATGTGAATCTGAAGCAATGGAAAGGTGTCCCCAAACCGCAGAACAAAGGACAAAGCCAAGGCAGGGCGGCCCAAGACAACCCGCCAAAGCTGCAAGTAAAGAGCAACACTGCAAAGCCGAAAAAGGACACGGAAAGTGGTGTGACTTCCATAAGAGCTCCACTCACAACACAAGTGAGTGTCAGGCCAAGCAGTCACTGGTGGCCGAGCTAAAGGTTTCAGAATTAGATGCATGTTCCAACTCTGAGTCAAAACCCTACAAGGGGAATGACAAAGGGAAGAAAAGTATCGATGCGGAGCCCAACACCACCGTTGCCACCACGAAGATCTAGAAGGAGGAACCCGAAGATCCGAAGGAGGAGAAGCGTCTCTTCCACTCCCAAATGTGGGTAAACCACCCCCCGCTACAGTTCATTGTCGACAATGGGAGCCAAAAGAACCTCATTTTGGCAGAGGTCGTGAAGCCTGTCGAGTTCTGACAAAGGGAAGCAGATTATCAATGCGGAGCCCAACGCCACCGTTGCCACCACAAAGATCTAGAAGGAGGAACCCAAAGATCTGAAGGAGGAGGAGCGTCTCTTCCACTCCCAAATGTGGGTAAAGGGCTCCCCACTACAGTTCATTGTTGACAACAGGAGCCAAAAGAACCTCATTTCGACAGAGGTCGTGAAGCAGCTAGGCTTACCGACCACAGCACATCCACAACCGTACACCATCGGGTGGCTTCACCAAGGACGAGATCCTCGCGTGAGACAGCAGTGTCACCTTCCATACAACATCAAGCCCTTCACGGATGAGGTGTTGTGTGACATTGCTCGCCTTGAAGTTTGTGATGTATTATTAGGACAACCATACTTGTGGAAGCGACATGCTATGTATGAATCAAGGCCCCGTGCTGTTATTATTACTTTGGGAAATAAATTGTACAGGATATCGGAGGTAGCAGCACCTACCGCCATCTCTTTGGTTACTACAAAACAATGAGTAAGCTCATTTCCAAAACCGGGAAATTTGTTTTCCTGATGATACTCCCTCAAGGAAAGAAGAAGATGGTGGCCACGACCTCCAGACAGGGCCCCTCCACACGACAACTACAGATGGACAAGGTCATGGAGGAGTATGAGGACATCTTCACCTCCCCCGCAGGGGTTCCTCTGCACTGTAAGATAAAGCACTCCATTGATCTGACCCCAGGTGCGTCGTTGCCCAATGGACCAATCTATTGGCACTCCATTCTGGAGAATGATGAAATCAAGAGGCAGATTTCAGGAGCTGCTGCAGAAAGGTCACATCCATCCGAGTTCATCGCCCTGTGGGAGCCCGATCGTGTTGGTACAGAAGAAGGATGGGACTTGGAGACTTTGTATTGACTATCGGGCACTGAACAAGATCACTATTCGTAGTACGTACCCGATCCCATGAATTGATGACCTCCTGGACCAACTGAAGGGGGGAAATATTTCAGCAAGATCTATTTGAAGTCAAGATATCACCAGGTACCAATCGAACCCTCCAATGTGTGGAAGATTTCCTTCAAAGCCAAGGAGGGCCTTTTCGAATGGTTGGTTATGCCTTTTGGATTGATGAATGTTCCTGAGGCTAATGGATGACATATTGCAGCCATTCACCAACTCATTTGTAGTGGTATACTTGGATGACATCCTGATCTTCAGCCAGAGTTGGGAAGAGCACCTCCACCACATCCGACAGGTTCTCCAAACATTGCGGCAACACAAGTTATGTGCCAATTTGGAGAAATGCACTTTTGGCATGACCCAGGTTTAGTATCTGGGATACATTATTGATGAACAGTGGGTGCATGTGGATCCATCCAAGGTTCGTCATTCAGGATTGGCCATCTCCAACCACTCTAACAAAGCTTCACAGCTTTCTAGGTCTTGCCAACTTCTACCACAGGTTCGTGTTGGGATTTTCTCATATCACTTGACCCTTGAGTCAAGTCACCAAGGGAGGAGCAAAAGCAAAATTCTTTTGGTCTGAATCTCAACAGAAGGCATTCACAGAGTTGAAAGATCACCTCTGCTCGAAACTAGTGCTCGCATTACCAGACTTGCAACAACCATTTGAGGTCGAGACAGATGCCTCTGACTATGCTATTAGGGTAGTCCTTACTCAACACGGGCATCCAGTGGCATATCACAGTGAGACACTTTCAGACATAGTCCGGAAGTATCCAACTTATGACAAAGAGATGTATTCCATTGTGCAGGCCTGCCGGCAATGGAAGCATTACATTTTGGGGAAGGAAACGGTCATCCACACAGACCACCGACCCCTGCAGTTCATACAAACCCAAGGGAAATTGGAGAATGATCGCTATCAGAAGTGGTCCACATACTTGCAACAGTTCCATTTGAATATCAAGTATAAGAAGGGTAGCACCAATAATGTTGCAGATTGCCTCAGTCGACCACCGATCATGGCGTTAACCATCGTGCTCAACTCTTGTGGGCACGAGACTTCTGATTGGCCACTTCTCTATAAAAGCGACCCTGAATTCGACCACACATACTAGACACACTTGGAGGGTAAGCATGTTCCAGATTTTCACCTCCAGGATGCCCTGTTATGCCACCCGGGTCACCTTTGTGTTCCTTCAAGCGAGCGTGCCAAGATGATTTGGGAAGCACACTACAGTCAGGCTACTGGGCATTTTGGGGTCGAGAAAATAGTGGCAGTACTGCAGAAGTATTTCTATTGGCTGAATCATCGAAGAAAGGCCTCTATACCTTGGTGCCTACCCCTAGTCGACCTTGGGAATCCATCTCCATGGATTACATGTCAGGCCTTCCTTCCACTAAGCATGGAAACGACTGTATTTTTGTGGTTGTCGACAGGTTCTCGAAGATGGCCATTATGGCAGCCTGCAAGAAGAATATCACAGCAGAAGCCACTGCTAAACTCTTCTTTGAACGAGTTTGGGTACACTTTGGGATCCCACAGTCTATCATCTCAGATCGGGACAGCAGGTTCCTCAGTACATTTTGGTCCAATCTCTGGTCGATTCTGGACACCAAACTCACTAAGTCCGCAGCCTTCCAACTTCAAACCGATGGCCAGACAAAGGTTGTCAACAGGATGATCGTACACATTCTGCACATGTACAACTCAAAGCATCCATGCACATGGGACGAGAGCCTCCCCTATGTTCAACAAAGCTACAACTGGGCTCTCCACAGCTTCACTGGCCACAGCCCTTTTCAGGTGGGCTTGGGATTCCAGCCAATATGTCCCATTGATGTGGCATGCCATTTGTAGCTACTCACACAGATTCAGCTCATGTCTAGTCCGAAACAGATAAGGAAAACAACTTCATTGAGCACATCCAACATATTTTCCCGCAGGTCCATGACATTCTAGAGAAATCAAATGCCAAGTACAAGCAGCGACATGATCAACATCGGGTGCCACACAAGTTTCAGGGAGGCGAAAAAGTCTAGTTGCATTTGCAAAAGGAACGCCTTATCGGAGCCTATCGAAAACTCAGACCACTCTGATATGGTCCTTACACCATTACCAAGGCTGCGGGAGACAATGTATTTGAGCTCGGCATTCCCCCATTCCTTGGCCTACACCCAGTGTTCAATGTGGACCGCCTTCGGCCATACTTTCCACCATTACTAGACACATCTGACATTGCAGAACAGCGCACACCCACAGAGTTAAATCCAGATTGCATGGAACAAGTTGCAACTGATTAGATCATAGACACATAGATCAAGCACACTCGCCAGCAGAATATCCAACTGTATCGATTTGTCAAAGCAGGCCAACTCCTTCACCAAGGCAAGTGGCTCACCAGGGACCAAGTTGAGCAGAAGTTTCCTCATCTCATGGAGGAACTTAATGCAATGGGGACCATTGCTTCCTAAGGGGGGAGGAATGATCCAGGTGGATATTGGTGGCCACCCGCCAATTCCACTTGGACCCCCACCATTACTTCTTTCAGTTTTTCAGTTTCCTTAATTGTAGCACAATTTACTATTTTTAGCAGTTTTTCGGGTCCTAAACTTCCGGAGCCGTTTTGAGGCCCTAAATGACGTTTTTTTGGAAATCTACCACCACCAATTTGTTGTCTCAAATTATCTTTTTTTTGTCGTATTCCCCGGAGAGATCTTTCCAATGGGTTATCACGCGCATCAAATGGATATAATATGACCAAGTTGCGACCCCGAGAAGTTGGTTGTCCAACTCACCCCAACGGGGCCCATAAACTCTTGGAGTTACATCTCCTCGGGTTAGGGTTTTGGTTGTTTAGGGTTTGCTCTTATTGTTCAATAATAAAAAGGCCCTTGAGGCTCATTGTAAGGTAGTTTAGAGGCATGTAGCCGCCACATCTCTTCTTAGAGATAAGCTACCATCGCCCTAGCTGGTTTATTTCCATTTTTGTTTGTAAGCATATTTCAGTATTTTACATTAATGAAATGAAGTATTATTTCCATTGCATCTCTGTGTTTATGGTTATCTCTGTAATTTTTTGCATTCTCATTTAAATCTGGATCACTACATTTGTTGTTATTTGAGACTTCCATGACCTATATGTTGCGTACATCATCTCATTATCGACATACATCACTCCATTTTTTGATCTACTAAAATCTAGTACTGCCAACAAATAAAGCTCTCTATACATAATTAGATTAAAAAAAAAAATCTTATTTTGTAAATAAATAGATTTTATATATCGATTTTATATTTAATTTAACTATAATTTTAAAATTAAATTATTATTATTATAAATTTTAATAATAAATTTTAATAATTTTAAATTTTAATATAATTAATTTAAAATTATGTATTTTTAAATAATAATTTACTTTTCATTAATACATAAGAAATTATAAATTCCAAATCTTATTAATATAATATAATTGTTCACCTATACGAAGGAAATAGATTTAAAGCCTTACACTCCTTATGATAAAACAATATGTTTATCTATTCCCTTGATTAATTATCAAATTCTGATTCATATATTCATTTCAAATAAAAAAAATTAACATATGCTTAAGTTATATATATATATATATATATATATATATTTGAGTTTATTATTAAAGTAATAGTTAATTGGATTTAAGATAATTATATTTATTTATTAAGTCTTTGTTTTTATTTAATTATATTATATGATTGATATATTAAAGAAAGTTAATTATTTTATAATTTTAATTTTTTTTATTTATATTTATAAAAATTTGTTTAAATAAATAATTTTGGTTTTAAATTAAAAATATTTTTATTTTTAATGGAAAATAGATTTCATACTTTTAAATATTTTATTTAATTAAATAATCTTTGTTGAAATTGTAATTTTAAATTAAAATCTTTTTTCCACGATGGGGTGGTGGGCTAGGATGAAAATGGGCTTGGGGAGGGGAGGGTAGGGGGCACCATAGCCCCAACTTTGCATGTCATTAATAAGGGGTGGCATGGCTTTCCTTCTTGTAGCATGAGATGTGTGAGGATTGTGTGCAATCATTTTACACGGTGTTGTGTCCTGAATTTTTTTTATATTTCGTCTGCATTGATGGGCGGGAGTATGAACCCCGTTGGTGTAATTGCTCTGGTCTAGCACAGATTTTTAGTTCCTCTTTGGATCAGGGAAGGGGACTATGGCGATGTTTATCAACCCTGATGCTAGAGATGGAGATGGGAAGACCTTATATTGAATTGAAATGTCTAGGAGAGCATGGCGTTACAGGCTTACAATGATTATAACTCCCTACTTTTCTACACTAGTTGAGGAGAGGTATGTTAGGTTGGCACTGGAAATGTTGGTGAATTGGTAGATTTAAGCCTCGTGGATGGTCGTTGGATGGGGGTGTAGCTCAGGTTCACCAGTGTTGAACTGCTTTCTTTTGGTGTGTATTGGCGGGTTTCAGTGGGTAATTTTCTTTTCCCAAGTTAGTATTTCTATTTTCATTTCTTTTCTCTGTTGTTTGAATGGAGTAACCTTCTTGGAAAAGTCTATGACGGGGTTTGGTTTTTCTCTGTTGTTTCCAATTCATGGGACCCTGTTGTCTTGGGAGAAGGTCTTTAACTTTGGTTTCTTTGCTCGTTCACGGAGGGGGTTGTGGAAATTTTCTCTTAACAAGAAGTCTAGGAGATGGGGTGGTGCCAAACCTTTAATTATCGTTTGTTGGTTGGTCAGTCTATTAGTATTTGTGGAAAACTAGAATGTTCTTGGTTGGTTCTAGAGTGAGGGGCATAGGTTTTCCTGAGTCTTTGTTTACTACTTTCAGCTTGGAGGGGTGGTTGTTGACATCAAAATTATGGGATTGTGGGGTTTATTTCTTTGTCTCAGTGTCGGGTTTGTAGATGTGGTGGTTTCTATGCCTTACCAGAGTGTGTGGAGGTATCGTGGGGTTGATGGGCATGGCTAGTCTAACCATCCATGTGCCCAATCATGGGCACAAGAGGCAACAAATTCTCATCATTTAACTACCACTTATAGTACTCGGGAGAAGATTAAGAGACTTGAGACCCGAGCAACACAAGAACCACAAACTTATTCTGATTTAGAACTCCTTGAGGAGGTTTCCAACTGGCTTCCTGTCCTTGGTCACACTAGGGAGAAAAGGAGTTAGTGCATGCATTTAGATACTTTGCATTGGAAATTGAAGACCCTATTGGGGCAGGTATTAAAAGAAAAACATGAAGACAAAAATGCAATTATCTCCTTTCTTTATGATATTCAACACAACCATTGGAAGTAGTAGGATTGTCTGGATTGATTAGAAGCTCATATAGCTCACATTTAGAGATACATCCAATGTGAGTTTAAGCCTACAATGCCACCTGGGGCAAGTGCAATGCATCATGTTTCGTTGTCATCATAACCACCTGATTTGGATTTGGCTATTGTGTTTCTAGCTCTGTTCATGCAGGTTTTCTTATGTCATCTAGTCTTTTTTGTTGTAGTTGCACTTACTATTTAGACATTTTGTAAGCTTAATACCAACCAACAATTCTATTCTCCTATATAACAGAGTGTAACTGATAATTTTGGAAACTAACTCAATAATAATATAATCTAAGCTTCAAAGATAATAAAGTTGATATATATATATATATATATATATATATATATATATATATATATAATATCATAAAATAGCTTATTTGAAATTTCAAACTTATGATTACATTTTAATAAAAATGCTAATTTCCATTTTCATTGTATTAAATAAATAATAAGAAATATAAATTAAAAAATCTGATATATATAAAAAATTAATTCTACATTATATTTTATATATTTTTAAAAATTTATAAATTTAAAAATAAAAAATAAATAAATTCATTTATTATTCATTTTATTTTTTCAATTATTAAATTTTTTATTTTTCGGATTAACATGTACTTTTATTTTTATTTTTATATATAAAATAAGCAAAAAAATATTTGAATTTGATTAAATGGGTTACTATCATTAGTTTTAAAAGATCTCATTATATATTGATTCAAGTTTGAAACTTTACGATATTTTATAGAAAATATCCAAAATCTAATTATGTTAAAAATTTGATGTAAATCATACTCATCATTATCCCCATATAAATTTGATAATTTAAATTTTTTTAATTACAAAATATACAAATCAAACTCACTCTCTCATATATATATATATATATATATATATATATATATATAATTTTACAATTTAAATCATTAAATTTATAACTATAAAATTAATTTTAAATTTAACTACTTAATAAAAATGAAAATCTTTTTTAATATTTAAAAATAATAATGATAATTATTAAGAATTTACTTTCAAAAAATGAAAAGAATACAATTTGCTCAACAAACTTTAAATGACATCGAAACTTGTATTAACACACACACACACACATATATAAATCAAATCAAATCAAATCAAAACTTTCCTATATCTTTTTCAATAATTTCGAAAAGTGAAAACCAACCATCAAATCGATTACTATAGTCCTATCCCATTATCATATGAGAGGCACTAATAAAACTTTCATTCATGATATATGGCTATTATGTATAGGTCTAGGGAAGAGAAGACTAATTCTACGGCCTATAAGTTACCTTGGGTACATTGTCTCTAGATAGATGTGGAGCATATGGTCCATAGGGTGTTCATTGTTCCCATCCTAGGTCAGCTCATGGGTACGTTTTAGTCCCAATTATTAAAAAATTTACTTTCAAAAAATGAAAAAATACAATTTGCTAAACAAACTTTAAATGACATCGAAACTTGTATATATATAAATAAATCAAATCAAATCAAAACTTTCCTATATCTTTTTCAATAATTTTGAAAAGTGAAAACCAACTATCAAATCGATTACTATAGTCCTATCCCATTAACCCATTAACTGATGAGAGGCACTAATAAAACTTTCATTCATGATATATGGCTATTAAATATAGGTCTAGGGAAAAAAAGACTAATTCTATGGCCTATAAGTTACCTTGGGTACATTGTCTCTAGATAGATGTGGAGCATATGGTCCGTAGGGTGTTCATTGTCCCCATCCTAGCTCAGCTCATGGGTACGTTTTAGTCCTATAAGTTAGTTGTTAGTTGCACTATGTTTCAAAAATGACTACGTGGCAATAGCCCAATTTCCTTGCTTTCACAAGTGTGTACATGGGAAGAGCTAATAATTATATTCATCCATTATTTGTCCTGTTATGGATAGTTGCTGAGGTGATGGTGATGTAATTGTATTGGTTTGAATTTTATTTTGGATTTTATGTTTGTGATATGGTTGTCCTTGTGCTATTTGATCACAACAAATTAAAAAACCAAAAAAAAAATCCTTGCAAGCGGAGCAAGTGATGTGAAAAATGAGGACCAATGGTACCCATCTTTTATATTTTATGTCGGAACTTTGTTGGGTAGATAGGAAAAGTGGAACCTTGCCAAAATAGATAAGAAAATGAGAATCAAAAAAATAACATTTAAAACAATGCAGATGTAGAAAGCATAGAAAATATGGCAAGAGCTAACGGGCATACTATAGGGCATTAAATGCCCCACTAATGCATCTCTGTTAGCTCTTTAACACGCCAGCGTGGGATAATAAATAAATAAAAAATACACGCGTGGGTGTTAAAGAACTAACCGGAACGCATAAGACATTTAATGCCCTATAGTATGCCCGTTAGCTCTTGCCTAGAAAATATAGCACTGACACATGAACCACGTTAGATGTACTGGAGCCAAAATCATAAAGTCTGAAAACATACAGTACGAAGTTATGAACACAGAGATCATAAAAATATTGTATATATGTCTATCCGTAAATCCAAGACACAGTATGGTGACTCCAAAGAAAAAAACAGGTTGTTTTCTTATTACGAAAATTCAAGCTTATTAATAAATTCATAAATACTGGTAAAGAAAATGAATATGTAAAATGATTTGAAAGGTCAAATTTTATTCTCAAACTTTTATACTTAGTTTTCTACTATCTAGGAGTCGTTTTTTATTGTGAAAAAACAATCTTATAAATAAATAATTGTAAAGAAAATAAAAAATATGTAAAATGATTTGAAAAAGTCATATTTTGATTCTCAAGTTTCTGTGTATAATTTATTTTACTATTTTTTTTCAATTTTGGTATTGTAAAGATGATTTTTTTAAGATGGAAGTTATTCTCTTTATTTCTTATATTTTTATTTGTTTTTTAAATTGTTTATTTATAAATATAATATTTGTTTATTTCTCAAATTGTTTATTTACTAGATTTATTTTAACTTGATCTACTATGGGTTAGAGGTATCAAATCTCTTGAAATACAAATGTTTTTTAGAGTGAAAATAAATTTGATCCTTTTTGGCGCTCTTGGTAGATAAGTAGTTAAGATGGATCTAGGCTGGTATAATATATATGTAATTGACACTTAAATATTTTATTTATATATTTGTAGTTGACATTAAAATATTTTATTTATAATTGGCTTTCTCCACATTAAGATGGATCTAGGTTGGTATAATATATATGATTTATAATTGAACTTCTCCATATTAAAATGTTAAAATATGGGCCTCATATTTTTTTATACATTTAATTATTTTTATTATTAATATTTTCTAAAATATTACATATCAAATCCATATTAAACATTGGAAAAATTAAAAATATCCCTCATACATTGAATTAGAAAACAACTATTAATGGAATAAAAATATTCTCAATATTTCTCTCTATAATTGGCTTTCTGCACATTAAGATGAATCTAGGTTGGTATAATATATATGTAGTTGACACTAAAATATTTTATTTATAATTTACTTTCTCCACATTAAAATGTTAAAATATGGGCCTCATATTTTTTTATACATTCAATTATTTTTATTAATAATATTTTTTAAAATATTACATATCAAATCCATATTAATCATTGAAAAAATAAAAAATATCCCTCATACATTTTTTTTTTTTTGTAGGTAAGACCCATGGGGAATTTGAACCAGTGACCTATCACACGAAATGCCTTAACAATGCACCCATTCAAGGTCAATCCAAAGCCCCATGGGCAATACATTGAATTAGAAAGCCACTATTAATGAAATAAAAATACTCTCAATATTTCTCTATAATTGACCTTCTCCACATTAAGATGGATCTAGGTTGGTATAATATATATGTAGTTGAGGCTTAAATATTTTATTTATAATTGACCTTCTCCACATTAAAATGTTAAAATATGGGCCTCATATTTTTTTATACATTTAATTATTTTTATTATTAATATTTTCTAAAATATTACATATCAAATCCATATTAAACATTGAAAAAATTAAAAATCTCCCTCATACATTGAATTAAAAAGCAACTATTAATGGAATAAAAATACTCTCTATAATTCACGTTCTCCACATTAAGATGGATCTAGGCTGGTATAATATATATGTAGTTGACACATAAATATTTTATTTATAACTGATCTTCTCCACATTAAAATGTTAAAATATGAGCCTCATATTTTTTTATACCTTTAATTATTTTTATTATTAATATTTTCTAAAATATTTCATATCAAATCCATATTAAACATTGGAAAAATTAAAAATATCCCTCATACATTGAATTAGAAAGCAACTATTAATGGAATAAAAATACTCTCAATCTTTCTCTCTATATATCTTTCATGTTAAAAATTTTTACTCAACATGTGTATTGAAGTATTTTATTTATAGCTTATCTTAAACTTATATATCAACTCAATATTAGAAATAAAATAAATTACACATCAAAATACAAGAAAATTTTCAATTTAAATTACTTTATTTTTCTCTATATAGAGTAGATATATAAGAAGCCCCAAGGGATAGCTCAGTTGGTGGGTCGAGTTCCAATTGCTAAGTACCTTGCCAATTGGGAAGTCACATGCTCAAATATGGACATGCTCATTTAGTCGAGTTCCAATTTCTAAGTACCTTTCCAATTGGGAGGTCACAGGGTCAAATATGGACATGCTGAGTTGGTTGAGTTCCAATTTCTAAGTACCTTGCCAATTGGGAGGTCACAGGGTCAAATATGGACATATGGACATGCTCAGTTGGTTGAGTTCCAATTGCTAAGTACCTTGCCAATTGGGAGGTTACAGGGTCAAATATGGACATTGAAATATTTTATTATGGTTGACATGCTTAGTTGGTTGAGTTCCAAATGCTAAGTACCTTGCCAATTGGGAGGTCATAGGGTCAAATATGGACATTGAAATATTTTATTATGGTTGACATGCTTAGTTGGTCGAGTTCCAATTGCTAAGTACCTTGCCAATTGGGAGGTCACAGGGTCAAATATGGACATATGGACATGATCCATTGGTTGAGTTCCAATTGCTAAATACCTTGCCAATTGGGAGGTCACAAATATGGACATATGGACATGATCCATTGGTTGAGTTCCAATTGCTAAGTACCTTGCCAATTGGGAGGTCATAGGGTCAAATATGGACATTCAAATATTTTATTATGGTCATCTCCAAATTAAGTAGTGCAGACATTACATTTCTTCCTAATAGTAACAAGTAAATTTTTTTTGACTCATCTCCATATTAAGTAGTGAATAACATTTCTTCCTTATAGTAAAAGGTAAATTATTATTTTTTACTTTTGCTTACCTTATATCTCTATATAAAGTCATATAAAATTAAGGTGCAAATTGAAATATTGTAATTATGGTCGACATTAATTTCTTTTGTTATTACTATTTTTAATTTTTTAATTTAAATTATTACTTTATTATTTTTAAATGTAACTTTATGTGACAACATCATCTCTTCAATACTGGAGTGTAGAGCGCCTCTCGGCAATAACCATCATCATGGTATTATAATGAGTTTTGGAACTTTTGGTATGCACTTGGTACTTATATTTCAAGTTTTTCTTACATAATAATCTTTTATTGATGATAAAGTAATGATATATATGATGTCATGTTTATTTCTCTAGTTCTATTAAGTTAACTAGGGAATCATTTTGTACTTCACATATTGAATAGTTTATTTTTATTTATTTCATTTCAAAAAACCCTAAATTTAGTAGACCAAGGTGAAACCCCAAACAAATAATAGTTGTTATTCCATAATTTGGGTTCCCTAAACTAAATGGTGAGGATTCTACTTGGAAATTTTCAAGTGAGGATTCTACTTGGAAATTTTCAAGTGAGGATTTTATTTGGAAATTTTCAAGGAGGAAAAACCCTGTTGGCTGCAAAAGGAAATTCCACCCTATCAACACTATTAAATGGATTTTTATTTTTCATTCCATTTCAATTGTAATATTTATAACTTGTCAATACATCTTCCATCTTGTAACTCTCACATTTGATAATAATCAGTTGTAGGCCTATAATAAACCAATGTATATTTTCATCATACAACACTTATAGCTTAGATAATTAACCAATTCATTAATCTAAACATCATATTTTATATTGACTCACTGCCATGGTATTTAATGTTCTTTAGTTGTTAGAACATAGATGAATTCACATATAGGTAATAATATGTTTCTTTAAATATTTCTCCCCCCTCCTTACATCATGGAAATGAGTTCTAGTTATTTGTCATAAAAAAGCATGTTATAGCAACATTTCTTAGAGAAACTTTTGAACTATGCCCAATTTCAATCCTCGTTAGCCTCAACATAAATATTTCATATTGAGTCAAAAGTGAACATATGATCATCTCCATGAGCAGTCCTCCATGTGAATATTTCATATTGAGTTCAAAGTGAACATATGATCATCTCCATTAGTGCTCCCATCATAGCTTGGAATGAAAGAAGGGTCAATGGATCTACTTTTATGGGATCTTATGGATTCCATCTCCAAATTACTTTTCAAAATTTTCAAAATTGTATTCCAATTTACCCCACTCTAATTTGTTGTGGTAACAATGCTTAAGATTCTATTTTCACTTCCATCACAATGGTGGAATTCTATTCATGTTTCTTCTCTAAAACTCAATAAAAAACTTATCGTGGGCTCTTCTCATGTTCATTCTCCTTTTCCTTCCCTCCATTCTTAAGCTTTTCCCCTTTTCCAAGCCTCATTTTGTCTTTTTCTTGTTGGTCCCTTCTAGTATATTGTTTCTTAAGCAATGTGGTGGAGGTAGAGGAGGTGAAGGTGTTGGGTTCTCTAGCATTCCAAGACCAGTTTCAAATGCAATGTGATCCACTTCCTCGCTTTGAGGTCATGTAATATTTTTTGGTTTCATATTTTCTTGAGATATATTCTATAGTTGTCACACACTAACCTTGAAATCCATTAGTCATAACCCAAATCCTTTGTTTATTTTATCATCCTTACATACTTATTATGGACTATGTACCTCCAATAAGTTATAGGGATTTTTCACTCACCCTTCCACGAGCTTATTTTTCATTCTTCTGTGCCACTTTTTGTGATCAATAATTCCCCTCCCTATCATACTTTAGTAATGTATAGAACCCTAAGATAACATGTACTTGAGTAACCTTTTAGTTTAACAACCAATTCACTCATCACACCCTAACAAATTGTTCATAAATTCAACAAAGTTTTCAACTCTATTTGAATGATCCTATCACAATGATTGCAAAGGTTTCCCAAATCCAATCATAATCAACACTAAAATATTGTCAATAATGGGTAAGCTATAAAATGATTAGCTCACAAAAAACAAATCCCACGAAGGTCATATCACAATAATGCACTAATAATTATAACCATAATGATGGTGTTAGTAGAAATATTTCATAGATAACTGACAACATAAAGTGATTATAGAATACTTTAATGATAATAATGTAAATATAGAATACTTTAATGATAATGATGTATATACCCAACAATTAAATACATCATCATAAGAACACACTTAATACCATAACATAAGCTACAAATGAAATGTGCCATTACGATTATGACATAATACAATAATTTAATTTATTAATTTGTAGCCTCCCATGATATCATTTCAATACATGCATCAAATTGTCACACTAAAAACAACTTTATCATGTAGCTTAAATTCTTTTAAGCAAGCATCAAAACTCAAGTATGTCAGTCAACAACTTTTTCGACTACATTCATTATGTCCCATTATCCTTTATTTTTTCTAATGAACCATTATGCATAGTATTAATAACAAAGTACTATCATCTTACAACATTCAATAGGTTATTTGTAAATCACAAGCTAATACCTTAAATAGAATGCATACACTTTTGTTATAGCTCAGAAGGGGATTAACAGTGTTCATAGGTTTAAGTATGAGAGACTCAACCATATACACCTTACCCTTATTCATATTTCCATATCTATTATGCTCTTACTAGTGCATCTTCTTACCCCCTCTTTTTGAATTCTCCTCAAAAAAATATTAACATCATTTATAAGTTTCCCTATGAGAGAAAAGCATATACACCTAACCTTTATTCACCTTTCCATCTTTATTACTTTTCTACTAAATTATCTTCTTACTCCTCCCCACCCTCTATATTTATTCCTCTATATTTATTCTTTAGAATCAGACATAGTCATGGTTGCCTCCTTAATATTAGGAGGTTCACTCTTCACTTCTACTTTAAGGTGCATTGACATAAATGGGCCTCACTATATGAGTTTTGTGGTATGAATACATAACCTTAGCTATTGTTTTAATTATAGGTTAGGGAGTCTCTTGGATAAAATTATTGTCTTAAATATAGGTTAGGGAGTCTCTTGGATAAAAATTTTGTTTTCTCCTTATGTTGTAAATGGAAGGTTCCCTAAAAATCGTATATTTAAATTTACCAGAATTATTTTGCATACTATTGAGGTATCACTGTGATATTGAATTTTGTTTTGTTATTGTTTTGTGTGATTTGGATCATAACAAAAACCAAAAAGAATGAAGTTATCTTCAAATTTGAGTGGATTCTTTTATTATATTCTTCATTCTAAAGATCATACAATAAGATATATAAAAACTAAAGTAGATGGATTCATAACGTAAGATGTTATCTAACTAAGAAAATATATGTTGTATTTCTTTTAAAAGGGAACACTATAATCTTTGAAATTATTGGATTATATGTTATAATGACCATATATTATAATATTAGTTTAAGTTTGGATTTTACTTTCAATTGTTATAAAACCATCACAGTTTAATTTTAAGCTATATGTTAGTGATTAAGTATTTAAAGGTTATTTAATATGTTTAACATACATTTATGTCATTGAGACTAAATTATGTTATGTAATATTTCTTACATTTTAATAGTATATCATATTGAAAATTTCTTTCTCCTATCAACATTGTTGTGAATATAAAATTGAGTGTGCACATAGTTATCTTATGGTATTACAGTTATAAGCAGAAGGAAGTTTAAAGATGTGATGTACAATGAAAAGGTATTAATGGCCATGAATACAAATAAAAAAAATGATTTTAGAAGTTAGCACATGTTAGAGTAGATTACTGGATTTACAAGTAGAATTATGGAAAAGATGTACAATAATACAATTTTAATACATATAAATTGGTAAGTTTACTTAGTTTATTAAATTGTTTTAATAAATTAAAGAATTTATAGTTTATGATTAATACTTTTTCAAAATAAAAATTAAAAAGATTTTTAAGAAAATGAAACAATATAAAGTGCATTTCTCTTGGCTAATCACTTTTAGGACAATTGAGTGAATCCTTAGAGCTAATGCATTAGCCATAATTATAAAATTTATATTAATTATATTATTGAAAAGGTTTTTGATTCTCTATTATTTATAATTGTATTTATAAATATAAGATATATGTTATGCAATTAACTCACAAATAAATAAATCAATAACTTAAAAATTATTCTCTTCTAGAAGAAACTTAGGATAAACTGCTAATATAAATATTATTTATCATCAACCCAGCAGTTTTTTGATAGCACTCCAGAGTTATCAAAGAAATCGTGCCTATCAGCTATAATGTCATCAATCAACAGGTATACATGTGATATCATGTGTCCTTGTCTTGACAAAAGCTTTAAAATATGAAGTTAAGATGAACTTTAATGAATGTCTCTATGCACAGGTAATGGCAAGAAGGAAAGAAAATATAACACTGATAGATGAACCACGTTAGATGTGGAGCCAAAATAATTAAAGACTGCAGACATAAAGTACGAAGTTATGAACATAGAGATCATAAAAATATTGTATATATGTCTATCCGTAAATCCAAGACACAGTATGAGTACTCCAAAAAGAAAAACAGGTTGTTTTCTTATTACGAAAATTCAATATTATTAATAAATTCATAAATACGGGTAAAGAAAATGAATATGTAAAATGATTTGAAGTAAAAATTTTATTTTCAAACTTTTATACTAAGTTTTCTATTATTTAAGAATAAACGAAGTTGTGTAATTAATTAGCTTTTCTTATAGTTAGTTTAATAAAATATTTTAATATCATGATGTATTGTAAGTACTCTAAACAATAATAAAATTGTAAAAACAATAATAAAATTATAAAATAAGTTATATAAATATTTGTTTAACTTTTTTTTAATTAATTTTTAAAATATAATTAAACATTTTTTTTAGATAAAGATTTTATATATATATATAAAAATCTCCCTCTAAGATTTGCTGATTCAAACAACTCAGAGATCTGTTGATTTCGTCTGTGGCTCCTAGATCTGCCGATCCCATTCACAGAGATCTGTCGATTCCTCTGTGGTTCTTATATCTGTGGATTCTATCTGCTGCTCTTCATCATTCAATCCCTCAGAGATCTATTATATCACTACGGCTCTTTACTACAGAGATCTGCAGCGCTTCATCGATACACCATATTAGAGATCTGCAGAGATCTGCAGTTCTTCATCGATACACCATATTAGATCTGTAGAGATCTGCAGCTTTTCATTGTTACACCATATTAGATTAGATTTGCCAATTCCTGTGCGGCTCTTAGATCTGCTGATCCCTCTGCAACTCTATCTTTTATACTCAGTAGGAGAGCGTTCTCCAGATGGCTCCCAGCTTCGCGAAAATAACTGTTGGCTCAGTTCCATCCGTCTCTGGGGGGCAAGCTCCTGCCCATATCGTCAGTGAAGCCCCAGCTCCCACTGTCCAAGTGGTCCAAGCCTCACTTGATGAGGCTTTAAAATTCTCTGAGAGTGCCCTAATCTGCCGATTCAATGGTTTTTGGCCACGACTCACAACTCTTCACAGTTGGATCTCTGAGGTATGGAAGCCTCTAATTCCTGATGCAATTAATATCTACCCCTGTGCTAGGGGTTTTTTTATAGTAGATTTTGAAAACCCTGAAGGCAGACAATGTATTCTAGATTCCGGCCCTTGGTTTTGGGAAAAATCAGGCCTATTCATGAGGCCATGGAACCCATCATTCGATCCATCAACAACAGTCATAACCTCAGCACCAGTTTGGGTGAGATTGCCAAATCTACCCTTGCATCTCTGGAATTTATCTTCGCTAAAAGCCATTGGAAATACAATTGGGAAATTTTACTGTAGGTGCCCAGAAACAGAGGAATATGCCAGAACCACCTATGCACGCATCTGTGTGGAAATGGACTTCAGCGTCAGATTCCCAGCAGAAATACATCTAACAAGTAAAGACTATGTGTGGAACCAGAAACTGGATTATGAAAGTGTCCTCTTCAGATGTCGATCCTGCTTTGAGACAGGGCACCTAGCCAAAAATTGCCCAAAAGCCTCTCAGAAAAACTCTGCTAGAAAAAATCACCACAGGTCTACATGGTGGGAAGGAGCACAAAAGGAACACTACATTGTCACCAAAGAAGAATACTCTCAAGAAGACTTTGAATCACAAGAAATCGGGCAAGAAAGAAACAATTCTCAAGACAAGCAGGAGGAAAGCCCCGCCCAACAACAAAAGAGTGAACTCGACAACCCCTCCAGCATCAACAACGATAAGGGTCCAAATACCGCACAAAATAAATCTTCATTTAATAGCGAAGCAGATCTCCTATATATATATATATAATTGATATTGAAGAGAATGATAACAAATTAATAATTATTTATTCAATATTGAATGATTAATAATTGTTTTATATAACGCTCATATTATAGTACATTGTCATGTCATTAGAGTATAGATTGATATAATGGGCAGTTCCTATTTCATATCCTATAGCATAGTAAATGCCCTCTGACATGGGGCCGATATAACACCATATAACACGCCACGCGGTGATGAGAGAGAAAAAAAACTCGCGGCGTGTTATATGGTGTTATATTGGTCCCATGTGAGGGGGCATTTACTATGCTATAGGATACGAAATAGGAACGGCCGATATAATGAGAGTTGTACAAATTGTACACATTATTTTACATATTTTTTAATTAAAAAATAAAACCCATAAAAATTGTCTATTCAATACTTTACAACAATGAAAAAATGGAATTTTTGAATTTAATTACAAACTATTTGTATTTATGGTACATAGTAATTAATATATAATGTTATTTTTCAAATTATTTATATTTATTGTACATAGTAATTAGTGATATAGTGCATAGTAATTAATAATAGAGTACACAAAAGTCAATTATTGCCATCATTACACAATAAGAGGGGAGTAATTAATAATATTTGAGATAAATAGAAATAAATTTTATTTGAAAATAATAAATTAAATTTCGTAATGTTAAACTTTGGATAGATTTCAAAATTTTTTAGTCAATGAAAAACTGAAGCGGTGAGGTATAATAATGGTGAAGAAAATAAAAAATCTGTAAAATGATTTGAAAAGTCATATTTTGATTCTCAATTTTCAGTGTATAACTTATTTTATTACTTTTCCTCAAATTTGGTATTGTAAAGATGATTTTTTTTATAATGGAAGCTATTCTTCTATATATAAATTATTTATTGTACTTTTGTTTGTTTTTCAAATTGTTTATCTATAACTATAAATATAATATTTGTTTGTTTTTCAAATTGTTTATTTACTAGATCTATCTAAATTCTGGATCTACTATGGGTTAGAGGTATCAAATCCCTTGAGATGCAAACGTTTTTTAGAGTGAAAAGAGATTTGATCCCTTTTGGCTCTTGGTAGATAGGGAATTAAGATGTATCTGGGTTGGTATAATATATATGTAGTTGACATTGAAATATTTTATTTATATATATGTATTTGACATTGAAATATTTTATTTATAATTGAGGTCCTCCACATTAAGATGAATCTAAAGTGTTATAATATATATGTAATTGACATTGAAATATTTTATTTATAATTGGCGTTCTCCATTAAAATTTTAAAATATGCCTCTCATATATTTTGTTATGTATTTAATTATTTTTGTTATTAATATTTTCTAAAATATTACATATCAAATCCATATTAAACATTGGAAAAATTACAAATATTCCTCATACATTGAATTAGAAAGCAACAATTAATGGAATAAAAATACTCTCAATCTTTCTCTCTATATATATCTTTCATGTTAAAAAAATTTACTCAACATGTGTATTGAAATATTTTATTTATAGCTTATCTTAAACTTATATATCAACTCCATATTAGAAATAAAATAAATTACACATCAAAATATAACAAAAATTTCAATTTAAATTACTTTATTTTTCTCTATATAAAGTAGATATATAAGCAGCCCAAGGGATAGCTCAATTGGTTGGTCGAGTTCCAATTGCTAAGTACCTTGCCAATTGGGAGGTCACAAGGTCAAATATGGGCATGCTCAGTTGGTTGAGTTCCAATTGCTTAGTACCTTGCCAATTGGGAGGTCACACGGTCAAATATGGACATGCTCAGTTGGTTGAGTTCCACTTGCTAAGTACCTTGCCAATTGGGAGGCCACGAGGTAAAATATGGACATTGAAATATTTTATTATGGTTGATATGCTCAATTGACTGTGTTCCAATTGCTAAGAACCTTTCCAATTGGGAGCTCACAGGGTCAAATATGGACATTGAAATATTTTATTATGGTTGGCATGCTTAGTTGGTCAAATTCCAAGTGTTAAATACCTTGCCAATTGGGAGGTCACAGGGTCAAATATGGATATTGAAATATATTATGGTTGATATTGCTAAGTACCTTGCCAATTGGGAGGTCACAAGGTCAAATATGGACATTGAAATATTTTATTATGGTTGACATGCTTAGTTGGTCAAATTCCTATTGCTAAGTACCTTGCGAATTGGGAGGTCACAGAGTCAAATATGGACATTGAAATATTTTATTATGGTTGACATTGCTAAGTACCTTTCCAATTAGGAGGTCACAGGGTCAAATATGGACATTGAATTATTTTATTATGGTTAACATGCTTAGTTGGTCAAATTCCAATTGCTAAGTACCTTGCCAATTGGGAGGTCACAAGGTCAAATATGGACATTGAAATATTTTATTATGGTTGACACTAAAATATCATCTCCATATTAAGTAGCGCATACATTACATTTTTTCCCAGTAGTAACAAGTAAATTACTTTTTTTTTACTCATCTCCATATTAAGTAGTGAATAACATTTCTTCCTTATACTAAAAGGTATTTTTTTTTTACTTTCACTTACTTTATATCTCTATGTAAAGTTATATAAAATTAAGGTGCAAATTGAAATATTGTAATTATGGTCGACATTAATTTCTTTTGTTATTACTATTTTTAATTTGTTTATTTAAATTATGATTTTATTATTTTTAAATGTAACTTTACGTGACAACATCATCTCTTTAAACATCATCTCTTCCATACTCGACTCTAGAGCACCTTTCGGCAATCACCATCAACTTGGTATTATAACAAGTTAAGCCATTTTTTGGAACTTTTAGTATGCACTTTGTACTTATATTTTAGGTTTTTTGTACGTGTTAACCTTTTACTAGAATACAATAATGATATATATAGTGTCATGTTTATCTCTCTAGTTCTATTAAGTTAACTAGGGAATCATTTTGTACATCACATATTAGAATAGTTTCTTTTTATTTATTTCATTTCAAAAAACCCTAAATTTAGTAGACCAAGGTGAAACCCCAAACAAATAATAGTTGTTATTCCATAATTTGGGTTCCCTAAACTAAATGGTGAGGATTCTGCTTGGAAATTTTGAAGTGAGGATTCTATTTGGAAATTTTCAAGGAGGAGAAACCATATTAGCTGCAAAAGGAAATTTCACCCTATCAACACTATTAAATGGATTTTTATTTTTCATTCCATTTCAATTGTAATATTTATAACTTGTCAATACATCTTCCATATTGTAACTCTCACATTTGATAATACTCAGTTGTAGGCCTATAATAAACCAATGCATATTTTCATCATACGACACTTATAGCTTAGCTAATTAGCCAATTCATTAATCTAACCATCATATTTGATATTGAATCATTTCCATGGTATTTAATGTTCTTTAGTTGTTAGAACATAGATGAATTCACATCTAGGTAATAATATGTTTCTTTAAATATTTCTCCCCCCTCCTTACATCATGGAAATGGGTTCTAGTTATTTGTCATAAAAAAACATGTTATAGCAACATTTCTTAGAGAAACGTTTGAACTATGCCCAATTTCAATCCTCATTAGCCTCAACGTAAATATTTCATATTGAGTCCAAAGTAAACATATGATCATCTCCATCAGTGCTCCTAAGTGTAAATCTTTAATATTGAGTTCAAAGTGAACATATGATCATCTCCATTAGTGCTCCCATCATAGCTTGGAATGAATTAAGGGTCAATGGATCTACTTTTGTGGGATCTTATGGATTCCATCTCCAGATTACTTGTCAAAATTGTATTCCAATTTACCCCACTCTTTGTTGTGGTAGCAATGCCTAAGATGTTATTTTCACTTGCCATCACAATGGTGGAATTCTACCCATGTTTCTTCTCTAAGACTCAATAAAAAACTTATCATGGGCTCTTCTCATGTTCATTCTCCTTTTTCTTCCCTCCATTCTTAAGCTTTTCCCCTTTTCCAAGCCTTATTTTGCCTTTTTCTTGTTAGTCCCTTCTAGTATATTGTTTCTTAAGCAATGTGGTGGAGGTAGAGGAGGTGAAGGTGTTGGGTTCTCTAGCATTCCAAGACCAGTGTCAAATGAAATGTGATCCACTTCCTCACTTTGAGGCCATGTAATATTTTTTGGTTTCATATTTACTTGATATATAATCTATAGTTGTCACACACTAATCTTGAAATCCATTAGTCATAACCCAAATCCTTTGTTGATTTTATCATCCTTATATACTTATTATGGACTATGTACCTCCAATACTTTATAGGGATTTTTCACTCACCCTTCCACAAGCTTACTTGTCATTATTTTGTGCCACTTGTTATGCTCAAGAGTTCTCCTCCACGTCATACTTTAGTAATAGATAAAACCCTAAAATAGCATGTACTTGAGTAACCTTTTAGTTTAACAACGAATTAACTCATCACACCCTAACAAATTGTTTATAATTTCAACAAAGTTTTCAACTCTATTTAAATGATCATGTCACAATGATTGCAAAAAGTTCTTAGATCCAATCACAATCAACAATTAAATATTGTCAATAATAGGTAAGCTATAAAATAATTAGCTCACAAAAAAAATACCATGAAAGTCATATGATAGTAATTCACTAATAATTATAACCATAATGATGGTGTTAGCAGAAAGATTTAATAGACAACCCACAACATAAAGTGATTGTAGAATACTTTAATGATAATGATGTATAGACCCAACAATTAGATACATCATCATCAAAACACACCTAATACCATAACATAAGCTACAGATGAAATGTGCCATTACTGTTATGACATAATACAACCATTTAATTTATTAATTTGTAACCTCCCATGACATCATTTCAATACATGCATCAAATTGTCACACTAAAAACAACCTTATCATGTACCTTAAATTCATTTAAGAAAGCATCAAAGCTCAAGTATGTCGGTCAATAATTATGTCGACTACATTCATTATATCCCATTATCCTTCATTTTTTCTAATGAACCATTATGCATAGTATTAATGACAAAGTATTCTCATCCTACAACATTCTATATGTTATTTGTAAATCACCAACTAATACCTTAAATAGAATGCATACACTTTTGTTATAACTCGAAAGGGGAGTAACAATGTTCATATATTTATGTATGAGGGGCTCAACCATATACAACTTACCCTTATTCATATTTCCATATCTATTATGCTCTTTCTAGTGCATCTTCTTACTTCTCTTTTTTAATTCTCCTCAAAAAGATTTTAACATCATTTATAAATTTCCTTGTGAGGAAAAAGTATATGAACCTAAACTTTATTCACATTTCCATATTTATTACTTTCCTACTAGTGTATCTTCTTACCCCACCCTCTATGGTATTGTTCTAGAGTTCCCTCTTTAGAATCAGTGGACCTACTCATGGTTCCCTCCTTAATATTAGGAGGTTCACTCTTCACTTCTACTTCGAGGTGCATTGACATAAATGGGCCTCACTATATGAGTTTTGTGGTATGGAATACATAACCTTATCTATTGTCTTAAATATAGGTTAGGGAGTCTCTTGGATAATTGTTTTGTTTTTCCCTTATGTTGTAAATGGAAGGTTCCCCCTAAAAATGGTATATTTAAATTTAAGGGAATTATTTTGCATACTATTGAGATATCATTGTGATATTGAATTTTGTTACTGTTTTGTGTAATTTGGATCTTAACAAAAACCAAAAAGCATGATGTTATCTTCAGATTTGAGTGGATTATTTTATTATATTATTCATTCTAAAGATCATAAACTAAGATATATAAAAATAAAGTACATGGATTCATAGTGTAAGATGTTATCTAACTAAGAAAATATACATTGTATTGCTTTTAAAGGGGAACAATATAATTTTTGAAATTATTAGATTATATGTTATAATGACCATATATTATAATATTAGTTTAAGTTTGGATTTTACTTTCCATTGTTATAAAACCATCTCAGCTAAATTTTAAGTTATATGTTAGTAATTATGTATTCAAGGGTTATATAATATGTTTTATATACATGTCATTGAGGTTAGATTATGTTATGTATTATTTTTTATATTTAAGTAGTGAACCATATTGAAAGTTTCTCTCCTATCAACATTGTTTTTGTTGTAGTTTTCATAGACAACTTCAAGATTTCAAAGAGACTAGTGTCCAAGGCATCCGAATTGGGTGCATTTATGATTATTCAACGGAGAGTTTAGTGCACATAAAATAATGTCACTTACCATTTGAATTCAGTTGTTTCAAACAACTCTGGAGAGAGAAAGTTCATGTGTTCGTGATACATAAGATATACACAGTGATATAAGGTGTCAATCAACGGGGATCAATATCATTCAAGGACTTCCATCTCATTTGAATTAGAAGAGGTGCAGCAGTAGAAGGAATAAGAGAAGAAACCCATCAAGCAGAGTTTGTGCAATCAATAATTCTACACTTATTTGGATTTAGGATGAAATGACAGTCTAGAAAAATTGGTGAATGCGAAGACTCATGGAGCGCGTCTAAAGATTGTATTTCCAAGAATTCATACAAGCATTTTCCATCAACATTTTGATTTAAATGAATATGTATTAGAAAGGAAACATATCTAGCAGCTACTTGACATGAATTCTTGAGAAGAGTATGAACTTTTATGAAATTACAAAGAGAGGAGACATAGTGTAATCCCGAAACACAGGAATCACCATTGATTTTGCATTAATATTCTAAGTAGTCATGCATATCAAAGAACGAGAGCCTTTTCCAAAAGAATACAAAGTTTCTTTCCATAAATTGTGAACCCTCTTTAAGTGTTTCTTCCTTCCTTTTATAAGGCGAGGAAGACCCTAAAAATATGTTCCAAAAATATCCCAGCCTGAGCTCCAGTTGTCTGATTGATTAGCTGTCTCAGTGTGCAAAGGCTCTATCATCCAAATCATTGTAACAAAATGATTCTTTTCTTTAAAAATACAAAAACAACAGAATAACAAAAACAACAGACTTAACAAACATGTGAAGATAGAATGATGTTTTTAGCCAAAATATCTCCATGCCACTTCCTGTGCTAGCCTCTGCTCAAGCCACGTTTCTACCTCAAAGTGCCTCTCTCATTGCTCGGCTAGTTCCCTTCGCTTTCCTCTTAACCGCCTAAATTACCCACTCTCTGGAGTTGGAAGTGATCAACGGTGGTGGCCTTGGTGGTGCTTAAGAATCATAGATGGCAAATCATCCATCCCTTCATACTTCCTGTATAACACTATCAGAGCCCTATATGCCTTTTAAAACATCCAGAGTGTAATATCGAGGATTTTCAAGCCCTGGCACTTAAAATTGAAAAACATTACAAAACCATGAATTATAATCCACCTCAGCCCCTTTTTCTTTGAGCCCTTTCAGTACTTTTCCGTCATATGACTGGGAGCTATGACCATCGACTTAGCCCTTGGTTCCTTTGGCTCTTTATGTGATTGTGGGAAAACTCTCATATCGGAGCCCATTTATCAGCAGAATGCGATTAGGGGTTTCACTTGGAGGCGCAACACACTGCCAATGCCGATCTTAGATGTGTGATGTCATCACTGCCACGTGGATCTTCTTGATTGGTGTGACATGTCACCCATATATGCCCCCATAGGACCCCTGAAAATGTTGAATTTTCCTGCCACGTGTCGACCGTACCGTCACATCATGCTAACATCAACCATCACGTGTACTTTATCAGGACCAACCATATGCATTGAAACGAATCCTATGTCACCACATGTCCCTTTAGAGGAGAGAGAAAAGGCCCGAATTCCCTTGGTTTTCTACTGATTTCCTTTGTAAATCATTTTCAGTCCTTCCCCAACGGTTTACACTATAGGCTCAAATTCTGGCAATCTTAATTGCAATCGGCACTTTGAAAAGGTGTCACCTGTGTGATCATCGATTGCAATGTGACGATCGCATGATACTCTGATGTTGCGGTATTACTTGATGTCGTTGATGTTTTGATATCACTTCATGTTGTCAATGTGCCAGGACCTCTGATTAAGCAACCTGCTGATATTCTATCCCTCATGACATGCAATTGCTAATTTGCAATATGCCTGAACCTCTGATATGCGATCGTCGATGTGAGATATGCAAATACACAAGACCTTGTTGAAATGTCGATACGTGATCACTTTGATCGCCGATTTCACCCCAGACCTTTGATATGCCTTATCACTGCCATGGAACTTTGATCGCCGATGTGTGATATGCCTCTGCTTTCAATCATTGATAGCCGATTTGACACGTGGTAGAAGGACAAAAAACTAAACACTTAGAATTTTCATGTTTTTCCTTTGTTTTTTGGTTTTGAGGAGAAAAGCTTCAACTTTCTCTATCTTTTGATCCAAAACTCCATTTTTGGACTTCCACATACCACTAGAAATATTGTTCAGATAGCTTTCCTTTGTAGGGGGTCTAATTTGGGGTTTGGGTCTTTCAGTGGCTTGGAAGATGGCTGCAAGATTCTATGCTCTTTTGCACTCTAGGTAGCTGGAAACACATTTTGCAGAACATGACAACATTGGCTCCAACTGGGGACAGTGTCTCGCTAGCAAAGTGTTGTGAACTTGCAAACTAGTAACCTTCTATGTATTAGGCATGGAGTCATTTTATTAAAAAATTATTATAAAAGCAAATAGATAAAACTTAGCAAAGTGTTGTGAACTTGCAAACTAGTAACCTTCTATCTATTAGGCATGGAGTCATTTTATTAAAAAATTATTATAAAAGCAAATAGATAAAACTTTAAATGTTATAGAGTATTTACATATACACACTGGTATTTGCAATGCATGAGGGAGGATTACTTTTAGTGCTGGAAGTAGAGTTTGAGGTACTAACCATTTACTGGTAGTTCCAGTGATTCTCCTTCCAAGTTTTCCAATAGGAAAGTATTATTACCTTTTTCTTCAGATATTTTGAAGGGATTGAAACATAACGGGTCAAATTTCCCATGGTTGCCCTTATCTTCCCTTTGAAAATCCCACCTTAGGACTAAATCCCCTGGTTGTAGTGATATATCTTTATCCTTTCTGTCAAACATATACTTCATCTTCAACTGATAACTAGCCAGTTTTACACCAACATGTTCCCTATTTTCATTTAATTCAACCAACTGATTTATTCTTCGAGTTAAAGCATTGGGTTCCTCTTCTGCCTCCTCCAATAACTTCGCAACTGGCATTGCCAACTGTATTGGGAATATTTCCACTTTTCCATATACCAACTCAAAAGGTGACTTTCCTGTGGATCGTTTAGGAGTCACTATGTTAGCCCATAGAGTGAATTTTAGCTGAGAGTCTCAATTTATGTGATTTTCTGTGATTGTTTTCTTCAAAATCCTTACCACTGTCTTATTGTAGGACTCATCTAGCCCATTTCCCTGAGGGTATTAGGTAGTGGAATGCCTTATTGTGATACTAAACTTCTAACATAAATTGATAAATTTAGTGGACTTAAAGACCTGAGCGTTATTTGTTATGATATTCATAGGGAAACCAAAATAAGAAAAAAAAATTCCTTCAAAAACTTGATCACCACATAATCGGTAGAATTTCGAGCTTGGATGGCCTCCATCCACTTCGTGAAATAATCAGTGGCAGTCAGTATCCATTTATGTTGGCCACTGGAGGGAGGGTGTATCTCTCCTACGAAATCCAACCCCCATTGTCTGAAAGGTTCTTCCACACTCACGGGGATCAAAGGGAGAGGAGCTAGTTTTTGCTTTTCAGAAAAGACTTGGCACTTCTAACACACCCGGACCTAAGAGTGGACCTCTCCAAAGAGTGTGGGACAATAGAATTCGGCTTTCAGGATCTTGTGAGAAGTGGTCTTCCAGCTGTAGTTACCTCCACAAACACCTCCATGGAACTCTTCAATTACTTTGTGATTTTCTCCTTCCACTAAGCATAACAAAGGGATCCCAACAAGATCTTTCCAATAGAGTTGACTATTTGATATGATGAAATTTTGAGCTTGAAATCTCAACATTCGATATTTGGACTTATCCATTCCCAGTGGACACCTTAAATAAAATATAATGAACGATATTATTATACCAGATCGATGTTTTGTATTTAATATAAATATTTTATTCTGAGGTCTTGATGTCTTTCTGTTGTACTCCTTCTTCATCACTCCCTACTATAAAATTGATCCCCAATGCTTGAGTGTTGGACTATGACAGGACCTTGGATAATCCATGGCCCTTTATGAGCTTTGTAGGCTTTATGTCCAAGTCATATTCTTGAATCTTAGCGATCCACCTTCCCCTTTTTCCCTCACTATCTCCTTATACGAGAATGTCCTTAACTGTTGTTGTGGGAACATAGGCTATAATAATGGAATGCATGACATAAAATCTGAAAGCCTTCAATGCATTGATCAAGGCATAGGCCTGTTTCTCCAAGATGTTGTATTTCAGCTCAACATCTCTTAGCACTTGACTGAAAAATTCTATTGGTTGTTGTGCCCTTCCTTGTTCTTTTGTAACAGAACAACAACAATAGTATGAGGGGAAGCAAAGGAAAAGACATAGAAATGTACAACATAGTCAAGATCGACTAGAACAAGTGCTTCTGCAAAGGCTTCTTTGATTCTAGAAAAGGATTCCCAAGAAGTTGGACTCCATTTTAACTCATTTTCCTTTTTCAGCATCTCAGTGATTCCTTTTACTATTTCAATGTAATTGGTTATGAATCTCCTCAAAAAGTTGATTCTTCCCAAAAACACCTGGATCTCTTTTTTGGTCCTTGGTAAGGGGATGTGACTGATTGCCTCTACCCATTTGGGATTGATTTTAACTCCTTCTTGTGCAAATATATGTCCCAAAAATTTTCCTTCACTCAAGGCAAAATGAGACTTCTTAAGATTGAAGGACAATCCATATCTTTTGCATTTATTGAAGGTAAGTTGTATGTGAAAGATGTGCTCTTCATCTATTTTTTAGAATATTGCGATATCATCTAAGTAAACCACTACAAATTTGTCTTGCTCCCCCAAAAATGCTATGTCCATGGATCTTTGAAATGTCGCTCTAGGGTTTAAGAGCTCGAATGGCATATGGGCATACAAGAAAGTTCCCCAAGGGGTAGTGAATGCCATTTTCTTTTGGTCGTATGGGTGTACTTCCACCTAGTTATATCCAGAGAACCCTTCCATCATAGACATCCTAGCTGAACCAACAACTTTTTGTAATATGTAATCGATGTTGGGCAGTGCATAGTTTTCCTTTAATGAGGCTCTGTTTAGATTGCGAAATTCCACACACAACCTTATTTCTCCATTCTTCTTTATGACCGAGACTAAGTTTTCCACCCATTTTGAATATCTCAGTGTTACTATGATTTTGTCTTGAAGAAGTTGCTTGATTTCTCTTTCAATAGATGGAAGTTGGAGAGGGTTACTTTGCCTCAGCTTTTGCTTACATGGATTTATTCCACTTTTGAGGGTAATCTTGTGCTAAATAATGTTAGTATCAAATATTTTCAAATCACCATATGACCAAGAAAAAACCTCTTTGTAATATTTGAAAAGATTTGAATAACTTTTTTTGTGCAGTGGAGGGATCGCTTTCGACAGTTTGATTAGCTGAGGTTCCTTCTTTGTCCCAATGTTGAAGTCTTCTACATGTTCATCAGTCACTTGTTTTGTCGACTTTGAAGCTACATCGTTTGTGTTGAATAACCTTTCTAGAGGAACTAAGCCCCTAGGGATAGTGTTTCCATTTAGTTTCCAGACTTTGTGTTCTGCTATGGTCTCCTCCCAAGCAGTCTTCTCCTCTTCAATACGCATTTCCTCTTCTTGATCAATAGCAGAATTGGAAAATTCTCCAATGATCTCAATGAAGTGTTTAATTTGTTCATCATCTTTGAACACCTTTCAATGCTTTATGTTATCAGGCACAAAATTTTGGTATCTGACTTCCACTTCATATCTTAGGAGTGGGTTCTAAGGGGGCTTGAAATTTATAGCATCTATAGCTAGTGAATCTACCATTCTATTCCCTTCCCTAGGCAAGAACTGAACATTAAATGCCAAGAAGAAATTTTCAATTAAGTCCCATACTTCGTTTCTGTATGTCCTTAGTTTGGGATGCTTAGTTTAACACTGATTTCTTATTTGCTTCACTACTAGCTCAGAATCCCCGTATACTAACAGACTTCCAATATTCATATTCCTTGTTGTTTGTAAGCTGAGCAGAACTGCCTCATATTCTGCAATGTTATTTGTTGCCTCAAATTCCAATTTAAATGAGAGAGGAATTAGACTACCTTCATGTGATACCAGAAGTACACCTACTATGTTTCCTTCCTTATATTTTTACCCATCAAAGTATAATTTACATACCTTATCCCTGTCTCCGAATGGCTTTGTTGGCTGGATTGTTGAGTGTACCTGAGTTTCCTCTAGGATGTAGTCATCTTCTTCTAATAGTAGGCAGACGAGGTCGCTCTCTCTTTCATACACGGGGGCATTATTTGAACCTTCAGCTTTAGTAACTGTTTTTATGAGCCTGGACTCCCTATACAACCTTCTCTCCTCCCCTCCAAAAGTAGGGATGGTGGTGTATGCAAAATCTAATTTAATTGAACCTCTAATTTTAGAACCCTAAGATCTAGACAAAAGCATGCTAAATCTGGCAGGGATATCAACTACCACAATGTCCATTACCACACTCTTAATTGGGATCTGAGCTAAGTTTACCACCAGGTCCTTTATCATCCCTAAGCATTTTACCCTCTTTGAATCAAAAGAGTAAAATCTTTGTAAGGCCTAGTTATCTACAGACCAAGTTGCTCCATAACTGTTAAAGGCATAAGGTTATGAGAGGCACCTGAATCTAGCATGCAACTGTGAAGCAGGAGGTCATGTATTACCAAAGTAACATAGAAAGGTACCATTAAGGGGTCATGTTCTTCGACATGGGGACCAAAAATTACCATCGATCTTTCTTCCTGAAGATTCAAGTAGTCATGTGAAGGGCCTGAAGTAGATGGAAGCATAAACTATGAGATCTGAGCTTTGTAATTAGGTTGCTTTAGGAGTTTAGTCAGAGAAACTGGGATCTTAACTTTTTCCAGTTCCTTTAATAGATTGAAGACATTCAAACCATTTTATGCATTACCAATTCGATTGATTCTTTTTTTTCAACTTCCTGCTTGGAGATAAGAGGAGGCTTCTCTTGTTGAGGGACTTTAGGGTTACAATGGTCCTGATTTAAGGCATCCTTCTTTTTTAGCATATTTGGATCTAGAAGCCCCTTTTCCTTGTTGGATGATCTAGGGATCTCTAGGAGATGAGCAGCTCCATTTTTTTCATGTTCTCCAGATCTCTTCCTAGAAGATCAAAGATCATATTTCCGGTGTAGTTGGGTTTGCATGAAATTTGCAAATTGCTTGCAATAATCACCTATTTCTTCATCATTTAATACTGCATCGACCTCGTGCACCTTCTCCTGGAAAGCCTTGGATTCTTTTTCTTCATCTGAGAAGGAAGAGTATAGATTCCCTTTAATTTCATGAGAGTCTTGTGACTTCTCATCTGGGTCATCTTCTATGTATAATGGAGGGGAAATATGATCTAACTGTTCCTTCCTTTATCTTTGCAGTATCTGCAAGGGCTATCCTCGATACTGGGGGTTGAAACCTAGATTAGGATCTTGGACACTCTATCTTGGGAGAATTTTATTCTCCAGTTCGAGCTTAACTTGTTTGCTTGACAAGCTCATGATCATCTTATCCATTTCTTCCAACTTTTCCTCTTGTGTAGACCTCCTTTACCTGGTTGGAGGAGGATGCTTCCTCTTTTCCTTTCTTCTTCTCCCCTTGATCAGTATTTCCTCTGAACCTTCCTATAGATGTAAAATTTTCCTCTACCTTGAGGGCATCGACCTAGATCTGGTCCAACGTGGGAAATTTCCTTTCTCTTAGTGTGAGATCAAATTTGGATTCAAAATCTCTAGCAAAAACTACTTGGGCTGCTGCTTAAGGAGGTTTGATTTCGGCTGCCAAGTTGTTATATTGTTTATTAAATCTCTTTATAAATTCTAAGATATACTCATCTAGCTTTTTCTTTATAGCATTAAATTCTGTGAGGATATATCCGTGGTCTCTTTTTTCTCCCTACTTCTGCATAAACAAGTTTTCTAGCTCTTCCCAAGTAGCTATGGTGGCAGCTTGTAGTAATTTAAACCACTTCTAGCTTCCCTATCAAGAGATTGAACGAAGAGCCTTAGAACCACATCCAAATGTTAAACATTTATATTCTCTACAAAAATACAAAATACTTATATATGTCGTTGTGCTGAGATCTCATCTTCTCCATTGAACCTAGGTAAGAGCTTAAGGTAATCCTGGGGGATTGCATTTAGTGGCCAGGGAAAATTTAATGGAGCATATTTGTTCAGTAAAAATCCTGGGATAACCATTGGTACTAGTAGAGGTGGGGCTGATCGATTTATCAAAGGTCTTTGTATTTGGATAACATGTAAAAAGGTAGTGAGGCTAAGACTAGTGGAAGCATTCAAATCATGAGCAAGATTGTTAGTGTGAAATTTATTTCCCTTTTCAGTATTAGGAGGAGGGGGAAATGAGAAAGAAGGGGTGTTAATTGAGACTTCTTCTTCTTTAACCTCTAAGTGGAAATATTAGGCAAAGAGTTACTTTCATTAGGGTATATGAGAGTTCTTGGGGTGAAGTTTGAGTAATGAATAACAGCGTGTTCAGAACTGGACGAAGAGGCTTCAGGATTGGAAGACACAGTGGAATCAGTGGTGGGAGTTTTTTCTTTCCAAATTCTCCTGGAGATTAATCTCTTCGGATCAGATATAGATGGTTTCTTTTATTCAGATGTATCAGAACGAGTGTGAGGTAATTTATAAGATAGGATGATACCTTAATAATTGAATAGTGGAGTAGCCAAAGTGATGAACCTACATCCCATACGTCTTTGATCACCTTAACAAAGAATGCATGAATTTTGTATCCCAGGGGGAAAATCCTCTAATACGTTCCCCGACAATGATGCCAAAAGATGTTTTAATTCTCAGAGACAGCCTCCAGATTGCAAAGAGATCAGTGCCAGAGACATCTGAATTGGGTGCATCTATGATTGTTCAACGGAGAGTTTAGAACACCCACAGGGGCTTCAATGGGGGAGAAATACCATATCACGTGGGTTCATATTGGGGGATATATATTGAGAAAAAAATGGCATAATATATTGGGGGATATATAGGGGGTAAAGAGTTTTTATATTAGAAAGTATAAAAAATGGAGTTCAAAATTAATGAAAAAATATAAAGAGATATAAAAAATGTTAATGAAAAAATGGATACCTACAATATCTAGTGGAAGAAGGGGTTTTTAAAATTGGGAAGATGTATTGGGTATGTATCAGTAGGGGGTTAAATAATGTGACTTTTAGTGGAATTTTCCAATATGCAGTCAAATTAAGGGTATTGTTTAATATCCCATGAACGCATGTGATAGGTCAAATGTTCATTGAGTGAAGCCCCCACGAGACCACCTCAAATAATTTCACTTACCATTTGAATTCAGTTGGTTCAAACATATCCTAAGAGGGAAATTTCATGAGTTCATGATACATAAAATATACACAGTGATATAAGGTGTCAATCAACGAGGGTTGATATCATTCAAAGACTTCTAGCTCATTTGAATTAAAAGAGGTGCGGTAGTAGAAGGAATAAGAGAATAAACCCATCATGTAGAGGTTGTGCTATCAAGAATACTACACTTATCTGGATTTAGGATGAAATTTTAGTCTAGAAAAAATGGTGAATGCAAAGACTCATGGAGTGTGTTTAAAGATTATATTTCCAAGAATTCATACAAGCATTTTCCATCAACATTTTGATTTAAATGAATCTGTATTAGAAAGGAAATATATCTAGTAGCTACTTGACATGAAGTATTGATAAGAACACAAACATTTATGAAATTACAAAGAGAGGATACATACTGGAATCCCAAAACGCAACATTGATTTCACATTAATATTCTTAGTAGTCATACATATCAAAGAACCAAAGCCTTTTCCAAAAGAATATAGAGTTTCTTTCCAAAAATTGTGAACCCTCTTTAAGTGTTTCTTCCTTCCTTTTATAAGGAGAGGAAGACCCTAAAAATATGTTACAAAAACATCCTAGCCTAAGCTCTAGTTGTCTGATTGATTAGTTGTCTTGGCATGAAAAGGCTCTGTCACCCAAATCAATGTAACAAAATGATTATTTTATTTAAAAATACAATAACAACAGAATAACAAAAACAATAGACTTAACAAACATGTGAAGGCTGAATGATGGTTTTAGCGAAAATATCTCCATGCCACTTCCTGTGTTGGCCTTTGCTCAAGCCATGTTTCTACCTCAAAGTTCCTCTCTCACTGCTCTGTTGGCTCCTGTCGCTTTGCTCTTAACCATCTGAATTCCCCACTCTCTGGAGCTAGGAGCGATCAACAGTGGTGGCCTTGGTGGTGCTCAAGAATCATAGTTTCCGACTCATCCATCCCTTCATACTTCTTGTACAACACTATCGAAGCCCTATATGCCTTTTCAAACATCCACAATGTAATATCGGGATTTTCCAGCCCTAACACTAAACATTGAAAAACCTTACAAAACCGTGAATTTTGATCCACCTCAGCCCCTTTTGCTTTGAGCCCTTTCAGTACTTTTCCATCATATGATCGGAGGCTATGACCATCATCTTAGCCCTTGGTTCCTTTGGCTCTTTATGTGACTGCGGGACAACTCTCATATCAGAGCCCCTTTATCAGCAAATCGAAATCAGGGGTTTCACTTGGAGGTGCAACATGCTGCCAATGCCCATCTCTAATCTCCGATGTGTGACATCATCATTTCGACATGGAATTTCTTGATTGGTGAGACATGTCACCCAAATATGCCCCCATAGGACCCCTAAAAATGTCGAATATGCCTGCCATGTGCCCAACTTATAGCAACATCATGCTGACATCAACCACCACGTGTCCTTTATCAGGACCAACCATATGTTTCCATGTGTCATGCATCAGAACCAATCTTATGTTGCCACGTATCTCTTTGGAGGAGAGAGAAAAGGCCCGACTACCCTTGGTTTTATTTTGATTTCCTTTGTAAATAATTTTCAATCCTTTCTCAGTGGTTTACACTATAGGCTCAAATCCCGACAATCTTAATCACAATTGACACTTTAAAAAGGTGTCACCTGTGTGATCACCGATTGCGATGTGGCGATTGATTGATACTCCAATGTTGCGATATCGCTTGATGTCGTCGATGTTGCGATATCACTTGATTTTTCGGATGTGTCAGGACCTTCGATTAAACGATCCATTGATATTTTATGCCTCATGATGTGCAATCATCGATTTGTTGGCATTATGATGCATGTGTTGTCCTTGATGGCAACCCACTCGTAGAAGAACAACTATCTTACATATGAATCTACAGAAGAGATATCAGATGTGATAGAATACATGGGGTGCAGGACAGCTCAAAGGAATCATATGACAGATCTCAGCATGACAAGTTAGCTTTGCCATCAAGTCCAAAGGGGGAGATTGTTGGCATTATGAGACAAGTGTTGTCCTTGATGGCAACTCACACAGATGACATATCATAGTGCAGCAGGTCAGTAGTAAGGAATTGATGATCAGACTACAAAGAATGAAGAAAGAAGAGTATATATGCAGGTTCAGAGTATATACGCAGGTTCACTATATACCAAGTAGGGTATACTCACAGGTTATACGCAGGTTCACTATGTACCAAGTCACATATATACGCAAGTTCGCTATATACCAAGTAGGGTATACACGCAGGTTCACTATATACAAAGGCGTGTATACACGCATGATTGCTAATCAAAAGTCGCGTATGCGTATGCACGCACATTCATGCACGAAAAAGCGCGTACATGTGGGAAAGCTTATTTTTGGGTCCATGGTATTTAGACCTATGGTTTTGGTCCTTGGTATTGCGTCCGAAGTGTTGAACCCAAGTATTGGGTCCCTAGTATTGGTTCTAAATGGTTTTGGACCATGGTATTGAGTAAGGCCTAAGACTATAAAAGGAGAGGAAGATCATTAGGCAAATGCATTGAAAAAGTCTTGAATATCTGATGAAGCATGAGATCCAATATGCAGGTTATGGGTTGATGATGCATTGCTTGATCTGAGCTAAGGAGGAATCTCATCGGTTGATGGAGAACAAGATCTAAGGATAGATCGGGATCAAATGGTTTGAAATGAACTATCTCTATATGGTTGATTATGCTTATACTAGATCTGCATACTGATGCATGTAATGTTCTGAACTGAGTATAATTTAAGTTTGAAATAGCTGCAAGTCATGATTGAATATTTATAGATCTGTATGCAGGTTGGCTTTGGTGAAAGCGCGTATGTACACGGGTTTGATTCATCGTAGTAGCGTATACATTATGAAGTGTGATGTTTGAAGTTGCAGTTGGGTCTGATTGTTATTGCAAAGTTTTGTTGTCTGCTCTGTGTTCTGGTGACTGTGTTGTTGACAGGGTTTCAGTGTTTCAGTGATTCAAAAATTGATGATGCTAGTATTGATTGTTTTGTGCTTCAATGATATTTATGGGTCTAGTATGAAAATTGGATTAAACATGGCCTTCAGATTATAGTGTTGTGCTTCAAGAGTATCCAGTCTGAAAATGTATGAAATGTGGTCCCTAGAGGATGAAAGGAGATTGTAGACCGGTGCCTACATACTTGTACATCAACTAGTACAAGAGCAAAGGGGGTGGTAGCTCTCTTCCAGTAGCAGCTAGAGAACGAGTGAAGATTGGAGCATTCAGTAGGTAGGCACCTACGTACTAGTAAATGGATCAGCTAGTACAAGATCTAAGGGGGTTGTAGCTCCCATCCAGGAGAGTCTGGAAAATGAGAGAGGGTTGTAGCCCTCTGCAGGTAGAAGCCTGTGTACTGGTATAAGACTGCACCAGTACATAACTATTGTAAAATGAAGTTTCTTATTAAAAGAAGATAGAGATGACTTGCAGCAGGTGGTTTTCACCCACATTGGGTTTCCACCTTATATCATGGTGTTCATGTGTGCTTCTCGTGTGTGATGATATGTTCTATTTTATTGTACCTGCTTACTGTACATATGGTTAATGAAGTTCTGATGCACTAAATAAAGATCAACATTTAATGGATTAACTGAATCATAAGTATTCTGGATATACGCTAGTTGCATTAGACACAGTTGCGTATACACGCGGGTTCCCTTAATTGAAGTAGCGTATATGTATCTAAGTATGGAAATGAAAAAGTTTTATTGATTTGATAATACTGATTCAACCCCCCTCTCAGTATTATTTCCAACACGATTTGAGATATGCCTAAATATCTGATGTGCAATTGTCGATGTGCGATATGCAGATACATAAGACCCTGTCAAAATGTTGATATGTGATGGCTCTGATCGCCCATTTCACCCCGGACCTCTGATATGCCTTATCGCTGCCGTGGACCTATGATCGCCAATGTGTGATATAACTTTGTTTTCGATCGCTGATAGCCGATTTTGCACGCGGTAGAAGGACAAAAAACTCAAAACTTAGAATTTTTCATGTTTTTCCCTTTGTTTTTTGGTTTTTAGGAGTAAAAATTCAACTTGCTCTATCTTTTGATCTAGAACTCCATTTTTGGAGTTCCACATACCGCTGGAAAGCTTGCTCATATCACTTTCTTTTGTAAGGGTTCTGATTTGGGCTTTGGGTCTTTTAGTGTCTTGGAATATGACTGCAAACTTATATTCTCTTTTTCACTCTAGGTAGCTGAAAACACATTTTGCATAAGGTGACAACAGTTGTGAATATAAAATTGAGTGTGCATATAGTTATCATATGGTCGTATAGTTATAGGATCAACAAAAGTTGAAGTAGAAGGAATTTTAAAGGTGTGATGCAAGATGAAAATGCTCAATGGGTCATCAATACAAATAAAAACAAATGATTTTAGAAATTAGCACATGTTGGAGTAGATCATTAGATTTACAAGTAGAATTGATGGAAAATCTACATAATAATACATATACATAGGTAAGTTCACTTAGTTTATTAAATTGTTTTAAAAAATTAAAGAGACTCTCAAGAAAATGAAACAACACAAAGCTCATTTCTCTTGCCTAACCACCTTTAGAGAAATTGAGTGAATCCTTAGGGCCAATTCTTTATCCATAATTATGGAATTTATATTATTTATATTATTGAAAAGGTTTTTGCTTATCTATTTATGATTGTATTTATAAATATAATATATATTGGAAAAAAAATTTAAGAAAGAATACCCATTGCCTAACCACCTTTAGAGAAATTGAGTGAATCCTTAGGGCCAATTCTTTATCCATAATTATGGAATTTATATTATTTATATTATTGAAAAGGTTTTTGCTTATCTATTTATGATTGTATTTGTAAATATAATATATATTGAAAAAAAATTAAAGAGAGAATACCCATGCATAGTGAGTATGAATTTCAAAGTGTACAAAATCATTTGACCTTATAAACAATCTCAACAACAATTTGATATGTGATGGAACTCAAATGTGCATCGGTGAGAGGCAAAAATATATATGTGAGTAGATGTGACTTGCAAACCCCTAATTAGATGTTCATAGGAGATGCAAAGTTAAAAAACAATTCCTTGATGCATATAATAAGGAGGACACAAAACTTGTGTATACCCTTGATGAGAATAAACCACTGAGTTCATGCATAAATGAGTGTGCAATAAACAAACTTGTATTTTAAATAACATTTCATTTTGGTAGGTGTAAAGTTGATTTACTATCCTATGAATTGTAGAAATAATTTTGTTTTTTTGCTTAATCTATAACATACTTTTCACAAGAAAAAAAAAGTGTTTAGAAAATATAATGGGTATGATTTTTTTCTAGCATCCCAGTATGTTGGTGGGAAAATTGTGATGTTCGTTTGCTTAGGATAGTAAAATGGCTGGTGCACTAGACAATAAGTGATCAAGTAGTGCATGGACAGAACAACTAATGGGGGTAAATATGTTCTTCATTAAAGCTAACTAGTACTTTCTTAGATTCATGCTTGTCAAAATTTTAATTGGTAGAAAATGGCATGTCTTTCAAACATCAAGTTAGATCCCATTCAAAACTTCAAAAGTGAAAATTTCAAGGTTGGGAAGAAACATATGATTGTCACGTCCCAATATAGATTTTTGGGAGCACTAGTCATGCACAAGAAAAGAAGCATGCAAAGGATGTGAAACAATAAGAATAAAATGATGTGATGTAAAAACAAGTAGCATCATGGATTAATTTTTTCATGATAGATGATATGTTTTGGAAATGCCAAGATGTAAAAGATGTTTGTAAGGCATCAAAATGATAGAAAATGGGGCATGAAACTTCTAATAGATAAAGTATTTTATTTCAAAATTTTACTTTTCTCTATGAAGATGAAAGAGGGTGGTCCACTTTTAGAACACGTTAAATTTGAAATAAATTAAAGACCAATCATTAGCCATTAGTGGGGAAGTATGCGAAGAAGATATGGTAGTAATCAATATGAAAAGACCACCTCCATAGTTTGAAATTTTGATTGAAACCTTGAATATTACTTATGGGTCTATGGTAATTTCATTTGAGAAGTTGGTGAACTAATTATTATATAGAATATGTGGAATAAGTAGTTCTTAAATGAAAAACAAAGAATCGCCTTTGTAGAAAAACTTAAAAGAAAAAAGCAAGTAAGAGAATGACAAAGGAAAAACTAATGGAGGTAAGAATATTCAGGAAATTGATGAAAGTGATTGAATATTATTATTGTGGTAAATATAGGCACAAGGAAAAGGATTACATAAAGTTTTTGTGGGGTGAGAAAAACAATCAATAGTGATTTCAAATAAAATAGACGAATTTTGTGGAACATGAAAAGGATAAGGTTTATGTTTTTGTGACTTTGTAGAAAGGTGTTAAATCAACAAATGATTGTATTTATTTTTATTGGTGGATCTAAACATATGGAAAACAAAAGTGGTTAGTTTGTTGAGCTCATGGAAGATAAGCCCATCTTAAAGATAATGGTGTTGGATGATGGCACATAATACTAGGTGGAACGAAACGGAAATATGTTAGTTTAGATGAAAGGTAAGACCTTATGTTTATTTTTATTTTTCTAAATTTGTAGTTTGAACATTTCAGTATGTGAGATCACAAAAGATGACTGACACTTGGATTTCAGTTTTCAAGGAGAAATGTGTTTTTTATTAGATAAAAGAATTAATAAGGTAATTGTATCAACTGTGAAGGAATAAGGTCTCTTCAAAGTTGTTGATGATGAAGTGGTAGAATCACATGATTTGGTGTTTAGAAATGGGAGAAACAAGCTGGCATCAAACATGGGAGGACCTGCTCGAGTCTCTAAAGACTTTCCTTAAAGATGACAGTGGTTCTAGGATTAAAAAAGAACCCAAAGATCGGATTTCATGGGTGTAGCTTCCTTTCATCTAAGGGACCACTGACAAGATTGCATGGATCCTAAGAAATCATAAGGTTCTCTCAACCTTTAGGCCCCTAAAAACCATTCAAAGTTCCATAAACTCTGTAAAAGACCTAGTGGAACCTAAGAATATGAAAGGCATTTAGGTAATCCCATGTTCATGTAGGACACCCTACATTGGTGAAACTCACTGCAAAATAAATCAGAGGATTTAGGAGCATGCAAGTGACATTAAACATGGGAAGACCCACTCCTCAGAATTGGTAGAACATGCAGAAAAGACAAAACACAACATTTGTATTGAAGATGCTCGGGTCATTGCAAGGATAGATCATTTCCATTACTGTATGCTTAGGGAGGCTATAGAGATTGAAAGGAGGTCAAGCAATTTGAATAGAGATGATGACTAGAGAATTAGAAATTGTTGGATCCCCTTTCTTCTTGAGTTTATATATATTTATTTTATTTGATTTATTTATTTTTCAACTATGCCTTAAAAATTTGATCTTAACTATTAATAAACAATTAATGGCTTTATTTTCTCATATGTGTGTGTGTGTGTGTCTCCTCTCAGTAATTTAATTTCCCCCCTTTTTGACTTTAATTTTGCTTTCTTTCTTGTATTTAGATATCTATTCGTGTGAATCGTTATTGTTTTCTTCTTTTCTTTTTTTCTTACTCTTGATTTGCTCTTTAGTATTTATTTATTTATTATTTTATTTTCCTTATTTTTATTTTATTATTAGTGTAGATTCTTAACCGACCTTTGTTTGACCTAAAATAGAACATTCTACAATTTCCCTATTAATTGGTCATTCCATTTTAAATTTATTTAGTTAGTTATTATTTATTTATTTTTAAATATATTACTCTAAAATATTATTTATAATAAATAGTATTTGCTTATTCAAAATTGGTTGTTACATTCTAACTATTAGAACAAATTGTCTTTACATGGGGCTCTCTCTATTTAATATGATGCCAAGATTTGATTCTTCATCTTGTCCTCACGATGAAACACACTATATGGTTCGAAACGCATTGAGAAAACACTTATGATGTGACTTTTTAGTGAAAGTTTTCTCGCTATTCATGATATGGATCACAAAAGCCTGAATTCAATTAATAATAGTTCTCTTTAACATTAATGCATAATGTTTTGGTATATATCCATATTAATGAACTCGAAAATGCATGGAAAATTTTAGGGGATAAATTTCTCCCTTGGGAAAAATTAGGGGGTTCCAAATTTTGATTGGGCTAAATAGTGCATTATTACTAATAACCCCAATTTTATTTTATAAAAAAATTAAGTATGGAGGTTAGATTAACCTTATTTCAAGGGAGGGAAAAAATTAGCCCCTAAAATTAGGAGCTACAACCTTCTATTTGCTCCAAGTTGTGGGAATAAAAGCTTATGATAACTATTTATCCCTCATCCTTTGGTGGAATAGGGATTTATGATAGTTATTCACCCTCCCTGTTATGTGTAAAATGAGCTTTTTACTTTCATTAGCGCCAACTTCATGGCATTGGGATTAATTTGGAGAAAATGACCCCCATTTTTTGGAATAGATATCCACAAAAAAATTGATTAGTCTCTATTTTAAAGATTCAAGAGTCTTCTTGCCATTTTTTGAGTTTGCATCTACTTATATTCATGATCATGTCTAATGCAAAAGGTCTTTTTGCAAAGTTGTGGAATTTGAATTTCAAATTCAAGACTCAAACACTCTGTGGTATAGGTAACTCCTCTTAATATGTTGTGTATTTGTTCTACATTCCAATTTCTTGTGCATACTCTCCCTTTCTCTCTTGATTTTTTTTGCTTCATTTTTGGTAATTGTAATAATTTTTGTTTGGAAAAGTGTTGGGTTTTGGTCTAAAGCTCTGGCATTGTAGTATCATTATTATATAAGTTTCTACCTTCCAGTATTATAATTTGTATATCTAATCGTTGGAGTAGAATAAAGTTTTATTTTTAATGTGAGGCAACCATGTAGCTATGGTTGTCCATGTCTTTCTTGAAGTGTAGACCCTTCTACAACACCTTTGTCTTGACTATTGTTGGTTAGGCTTCATTTGTATTCTAGGTTAATGGAACTTACAATAGGAATTCTATGATATATCTCTTTCATATAAATATATTTACATTATAAATACTCTAGCCACAAATAAGAGATGCATAACAAAAAAACTTGGCTACTGCCATCTTGTCCTCCTCTCGATTTTGTTTAAGAATATTACAAAGTACGATTGAAGAAATATAGAAAATTAAATGACTTGAGTTATCCTAATATTTTTATGAGATTGGGAAGAATTTCCAAATGTTACAAGATCTATAAATGATGAGTCTTTTGGTGCCACATTTTCTTATTAGAAATTGTATATCCTTTGTTTATTATGGTTTATTTTCTTGTTGTAAATTGTAAATGTTTTGCTTTTTAGCGTTCATCAATGGATTTTATCATTTTAGTGATGGTAAATTTATCAAATATACTTATAACTGTAAATGTTTAATAAATTTTAAATTAAGTGATTGTAACTATAACTATCACATAATTCATATAGTTATATAGTGTTGTTTTATGCTTAAGTATCTATATTAAGAAATCACTATTTTAATGAGAGATGGATTGAAACTCCATCCTGAATAGTAATCCCAAGTCCAATGAATATTGAGTTTCCCAACATTTTATTATAACTCTAATGAACTCATTCAGCTTAACATATTCATTAAAATTCATAGAAACATTTCTTATTTTGTATGGAGATGGATTTCATTTTCAAATTTATAATACCCATGGAATAATTTAATCAAATCATGTATTTAGAAACATTGAAAGTTTATCATTGGATCGATGTTACCTCCTAAGTGGAGAAACATTAAATTTTTATAATCTCTTGGAGAACCTTCGTGCTTTTGATGTAAATTATAACTTTTAGAAAATATTTCTTCATTTCTTTGAAGGGCACAGCCACAGGGTAGATTGGATTTTAATCGTCCTTCTAAACCGTATTGTAACAAATTGATAGGTTTATGGAGCATTTATTATTTCTTGAAAATTTCTTTCTTTTTATTTTTTACTTTTTGGTACAAAATACCAAATTGTTTGACATTTCCTTTTTTTGAAAGCTTAATCATTAGAAAACTTTAAGGATGAATTATGTTCAATGAAGCTCTTCTTTGTTGGCCTTAAAATGTTCAAGATTTGTTACCTAGGTAGAATTCCCAGATTTGTTACCTAGGTAGAAGGAAATATAGGGTAAAAGCATAATTAAATTACATATGTTTTATTCCATATTCTCTACTATCCCCATCCCCATCCCCATCCCCATCCCCATCGCCATTGTCCAAGTCAATGGTTATGAAAAGAACATAGAGTAAAGCATATTGGTGGGAGTCGAGAGTAAAACATATTTAAGTTTTATTTTGTATTCTTGATTATACTCACTCCCATGGTCCATGAGGGTTAGAGTGGGGTTTGGAGGAATTTCAAAGGGGTGGAAGGAATATAGGGTAAAACATATTTGTGGATAAATAATAGGTAAAACATCTTTATTAGGATAAATTATAGTTTATATCATAACAATAAAAATATTATAAAGAATTCAAAAAAAGAATTAAAAAATCATATAATAAAGAAAAATGGGAGAAAAGAATAAAACACATAACTAGAAAAGATAATAGAGAATAAGAAAAATAGAGAAAAACATAGTTTACAATAGAGAGATAACGAAATATGCAATAGTTTGCAATAGATAATGAAAGATCTATACACTATATAGGATGAGAGAAAACAAATAAGAATAAGAATAATAAAGAAAACATCACAATGAGAATGAGAGCAATAGAGAAAATGAGAAAAAACAAGCTATCACTGAGAAAAAATATAATTGTGCTGATAGGCCCTCTACAACTCAGTATAGGGGAGATGTGTGAATTGTAGGTAAGTAATGTAATGTAAGTAAGTTTTTCAACATTTTTACATACACATTAAAATATACAACATGTACTGATAAATTACGAACCATTTAACCATATAAATTAAAATAATGATTTTGTAACTATATTTAAATTTAATTAATATGCACATAAAAATTTAATACTTAAAATATAACAATATTCTTAACCATAATATTCACCTCCATTTCACCATGGATATTCTTAATTCCTAAATAGCATTTGTTACAATATCATGGGCCAATACCATGGCTTATCAATACCACATGCCCAAAGACCATAAATAACAATTTTTAAATTAAAACTTGATACTTACAATAAACTTACAATATAAAAATATTCTTAACAACACATTATCAAACTCATTTTACAATGTATATTATTAACTTATAAATAGACTTTGTTACAATACCATGAGAAACTACCATGTCTTATCAAAATCACTTGCCTAAAAACCATAAATCATTAAAATATTTAATAGATATTTTATTTTTATTTTTAGTTATAACATTTTTTAAATTAAATCTAAAAGCAAAAAGTTATGGGCAAGATGATGTAGTGGTGTAAATGTTTGCAAAAATTTACATGTGGGCTCAATTAAAAAATAATAAAAGGTTAAAAGTAATTTCCTAGAGAGGCACTCTCCAACCTAGTATGTAGAGATGTTGTAATGCCTTGTAAACATTTTGACTTGGTTAAAATAAAAATAAAATAAAATAATAATAATAATTATCAATAAAACATTTTCACTTAATCAAATTATGTAAAGCTAAATCAATTAAAATAAAATCTCTTGAGATGCAAACCTCTTTTAGAGTAATAAGGGATTTTATCCCTCTTGGCGCTAGGTAAATCCAAAGTTAAGAAGGATCTAGATTGGTTATTAACAATAGAAAACAACAGAAAAAACTAGTTAATAAATATTTAATATAAAAATTGGGTTCCCCAAGAGGCACTCTATAGCCCATAATGGGGGAGACGTTGTTACATAACTTGTCCTGACAATGAACCACACTAGTTGGTTCGAAACACGTCGACAAATGGTATTCCATGTGATTTTCGCTGAAAAATATCTCACAAAGTAAATAATATTAATGATAAAAAATTAAAAAATAGTAATAAACATACAAATGAATGTTGGCCATTGTTGGCTTACTGGGCACTGACCCAGGTTTGGAAAAGTGTTTAGCCAAACAAATCCTACACTACCAACCCTTTCAGCAACAATCCACAGAGCACGGACTGAAGTCTCACCCGAGGTAGTATGGGAGGGTGCTGGAACTAGGCTTCCGCACCCTAGGGATGTCTTGATGAGGTCTAGAGGGGTCGCAACCTGATCTACGCATTCACACTATTCTGCACAACTGTTTGGCCTTTGTGGAGATCCGGGATGGGGTGTTTCTTGGATTCTTAGAATTATTGCAGTTATTGTGGATCTGATCTATTCCTTACTGTATTTAATCAAGCATTTAACAATTAAACTGAGTGCGCACAAGCATAAATATTAAACATACTCATAAAAACCATAACATAAGCATAAACATATAGATCTGTGATCAGATACACAATAATTTAGAAACACTTATCTTTATTAATCTTCCGTTCAATACAATCCAATTCTACCCTGCGCACACAGTTGCAGGGGTACAGGCACACAGCTGCGAACTCTACCAGGTCTCTATGCACACAGCTACAGAACCTACTCTAACTACTACCACCCACGACTCAAACTTATAGACTCAGAGCACTCTTGCTTTCACAAACCCATACCTTTAGATCTCTAACCAAGATATTCTCCAAAAACTTCCTTCTAAACCTAGATCCTTGCTTTATTTATACATTTCCATGGTCCGCAAACTATGGGCAATCTGTCACATTCTATATTAACCTATAATATTTTAGGGTGAACTACCCTTGGACTTGACCCATTACAATTCGTGCTCTGTGCACTTCACGGAACCTTTACCATACTTTTGCCCAAAATGCGGGCTTTGAGCCCCAAAACTGTTACACGGGGGATCCGCTTCCCAACAGGCCCCCAACATAATCATCGTGACTCATCCTGAGTCACTCGTCGATGTGGCGAGACGCGCTGCCCAAGCTTCACGGTTCACCATCCCTGTGAGTGACATATTGCGCCTCGTTGTTCCATCCTTACTTCTTGCAACACTTCTTCAGGCTCCTACTCCATTGAATACAGGCAACTTGATCTCATTTTCCATGCTGAACCGCATTCCTGTGCGCTCTTTCCCACTTGCTCGCGGTGGTGAAATTAATCCTTCAATCCCTTTGAAGCTCCTTTTGCTCGCGATCCTTCGAGAAAACGTCTTTCAGCTTCATTATAGCTGACAATTGTGTATATCATGAATTGAATGATAAACCCTCTGATCCCACCAATCTTCAATCTCTTTCTTTGTAGAGTTCCAGCATTCCGACATCAGAAATCCCTTGGGTAGATCCCAGTCCCGGCAACGGAACCATTTCTTGGTTTATTGTGCCCTGACCCAGGTTCGGAAGAGTGTTTAGCCAAACAAATCCTACACTACTGGCCCTTTCGGCAACAATCCGCGGAGCACGGATTGAAGTCTTGCCCGAGGTAGTATGGGAGGGTGCTGGAACCAGGCTTCTGCACCCTAGGGATGTCTTGATGAGGTCTGGAGGGGTCGCAACCCAATTTACGCACTCGCACTATTCTGCACAGTTGTCTGGCCTTCGCGAAGATCCGCGATGGGGTGTTTCTTAGATTCTTAGAATTATTGCAGTTATTATGGATCTGATCTATTCCTTACTGTCTTTAATCGAGCAATTAACAATTAAACCCAGTGCATGCAAGCATAAATCTTAAACATACTCATAAAAACCATAACATAAGCATAAACATATAGATCTGCGATCAAATACACAATAATTCAGAAACACTTATCTTTATTAATCTTCCATTCAGTACAATCCAATTCTACCCTGCGCACACAACTGCAAACTCTACCAGGCCTCTGCGCACACAGCTGCAGAGCCTACTCTAAGTACTACCACCCACGACTTAGACTTACAAACTCAGAGCACTCTTGCTTTCACAAACCCATACCTTTAGATCTCTAACCAAGCTGTTCTCCAAAAACTACCTTCTAAACCTAGATCCTTGCTTTATTTATACATTTCCATGGTCCGCGGACCATGGGCAAGCTGACACATTCTAGATTAACCTATAATATTTTAGGGCGGACTACCCTTGGACTTGACCCATTACAATTCGTGCTCTGCACACTTCGCAGAACCTTTACTGTACTTTTGCCCAAAATGCGGGCTTTGAGCCCCAAAACCGTTACGCAGGAGATCCACTGCTCAACAACCATAAACAAAATACTTCAATTTCTACCTTAATTTCACATCAACACTATATAAAGAGACAAATTAATTGAAATTAAAAAAAATAATAGTATGAGGGAGATATGTAATTCCTTTAGTACTTAATATGGGGTTGACATATGACATGTAAAAGTAATATTATTAATATTATATGACATATAACTCATTGTATATTTTGTTAGCCATATGGTTTGGCTCACTTGGTAAAGTCCCCTTTGTTAAAGCACCTTTTCTATTGAGAGGTCATGGGTTAAATTTTTTCGACACTCGGTGTAAGGCTATGTGGTCGAGCCAATATGTCTGTGAATCACATAGAAAAAAAATCATTGTATGAACAAATAAAATATTTCAACATCCACATTAAATAATATAATTTTATACAAATTAATTTAAATTAAAAAATTTCATAATAATAACAAAAGAAAAAATTGATACATAAATCAAATATTTCAATATGCATTTGTAATTCATTTAATGTTTAATATGGAGTTGACATGTAACATTTTAAAAGTTATTAATAACAAAAATCAAATATTTCAATATGCATTTGCAATTCCTTTAATGTTTAACATGGAGTTGATGTGTAACATTTTAAAAACTATTAATAACAAAAATAATTCATTGTATACGTACATATATAGTCACAAATCAATAGATAGACAAGTAGACATGGGACATTTAAAAAAATATTAATAACAAAAATAATTCTTTGTGTGTGTAAAAAAACAAAAAAAAAAACAAAAAAATTATAGTTAAAATATTTTATTAATTTTTTGCTCAAGACCACCATAGATCCATCTTAACACCAAATATATATTTCAAAATTATTTTTAAACCATGATAGATCAATATTAACTCCCTATCTACTAAGAGCCTAGAGGAATCAAATCTCTTGAGTTGCAAGCCTTTCCTCAAGTTTTTCGATCAAAAAGAGATTTTCATATTGAGAGATTTAATCCCTGTGCTTGGTAGATCGGAGTTAAGATGGGTCTATGTTGGTTAACAAAAATTCAGATAATTGAAAGAGAAAAAGACAAGACTAAGATAATTTTACAATAGATAATATCTGGAGTTAAGATGGATCTATGTTGGTTAACAAAAAATCAGATAAATGAAAGAGAAAAAGATAATACTAAGAGAATTTTCTATGTTGGTTAACAAAAATTCAGATAATTGAAAGAGAAAAAGACAATACTAAAAGAATTTTACAATAGATAATTAGACTACAATTAAAAACATAAGAGAAAATAATATAGAACCAAAATAATAAAGAAAATAGAGAAAACAAGAAAAATGGTTACTAACAATAAGGAGCAATAAAGAACATACCAATATTTTAAATAACAACAATTTAGAGAACTAAAACAATAGAGAAAAATAGTTATTACAACTTAAAAACAATTATTATAGAACAATAGTTTATATAATTAGAACAATTAATAGCAATAAAAATAGAACAATCAATGAGAAAATTGTATAATGATAAAAAATGGAGAAAACAGTAGAATAAGAATATATAACTTATAAAAAAAAAAAACTATATTTTACAATAGAGAGCTAAATAAATATGCAATAGAAAATAGAGAAAATGAGAAAAATCCAAATATTATTTAGAAAACAATCCAATTGGTTTTTTTTTTTTAACAAGATCGTTTACTGATATATTATAAAACTTCAAGGAGTGATTCCTATTACATAAGATGGAAATAACAAAGAAGAGAGGATCCAAAATGGGTACGCAGACCCTTGATCCCTGTTAGAGGACTTGTAGGTTGAGATTTGGAAAAGATAACAGCTATATTGCCGTACAAACAGGCCTACTAGAAAGCAAAATTTACAAGACATAAAAAGAGTTACAGTTGCTGGTTTACTGAATCATCAAACTGAGGCTCCTTTTTCTCACTGATCTTTGTCGAGGCCTCTCCGTGCATGCTTTGAGTCATTGCTTTTATGTGGGTTATTGCTTCTTCCAGGTGGTTGCATTTTTCTTTAAGGCCTTCAATCTCCGCTCTCTATTTCTCCAACTTTTTCCTTTTTGATTTACTGTCAGCCTGAAATTCTTCCTTGAGGTCATTAAAGTGTTTTACGAAACGGGCGATCATGAAACAATGGGCTTTGCACAGGGTGCAGCTGCTGTTGGTGATAACTCGCTCCAAAGGATTCTCTGCCATATCTCGCTCCAATGGATTCTCTGCCATATCGTTTCCGATCTTAGAGATAGCTTGAAGAACTTGGAACAGAGGAAGATACAGAGGGTAGCAGAGGGGAGTGGAATAATGAGAGAGGGAAGTAGAAGTGATCTGGCAGATAGCGCGGGCCTGTAAGAGAAACGCTGAGGAGAGACCGCCTTTGACAGAGAGAAAAATGAAAGGGAGGGGATAGATAAGGGGGGGGGAAGAGACCAGGGAGGAAGAGAGCGTAGAGGAAAGAGGGAGCTGTTTCAGAAAACCAGAGAGATTGTTAGCGAGAAAGCAAAGAAGTGCACAAAAAACACTGCGATTACCACTGAGGACGGAGGGAGAAAGCTTTCTTCCAGTGCTGGTCACAAAGCCCAGTCGAGGACTGAGGAACACCTGAGGCTTTCTGAAAAGAACGCTTCTGGGACTCGGGCCTTTACTCTTATGATCTTGAAGAACTGAAGCTCTGAACTGAAGGGAGAGTGAGGTTCCCTGATGAATATATAGAAGGTCGAGAGTCTGGGCATCCGAATCTGAGGCATGCGACTCAGAGATTTTGCTGATCATGTGGTCTTGTCTTGGATCGCTTATGCAGTCAATATAGATTTTGAAGGGACTGGTGCCTAACCTCTGCTTGGAATTGTCACGAGAACTCTGACTGAGCATATTCCCGTACCTGATTATTTTGTCAGTGTAGATTTCCTTTGCAGCGTTCATGATGAAGAGGATGCCAATGTCAGAAAGGGTGGAGTCAGCGGACAGCTTATCGATTTTGGGAGGAGAGGCAGACGAGATTATGGGATGACTGAAATGATCGAAGTTCAGAGGAGTTGCTGAAGGATGGGTCGAGTTAAGGGATTGGCTTGTCATAGATATGATCATTCTCTCGAACCTGTCCAGTAATTCTGTTGACTGCCCTGTTGGCAAGTGAGTCCGCCTCCGAATTGTTGTTCCTCAGAACATGTTTGAAGCTGGTGTCTCCCAGATGGCTTATATTATTCATGATCCTTAGTTTGATGTTACTGAGAGCCTTTTTTTTGAATTCTCCCCCTGTAGCCAATGCAGCGATCACAATTTCCGAGTCACCCATAATGATTGGGTTCTGAACTTGCATCTGTTTCATAATGCTTGTGCCTAAGAGAAGGCTGTAAGCCTCTGCCATATTATTTGACATTTGGCCCAGGCCCCATTCATAGGTTGTGAGAATTTTGCCATACTGATCTTTTATAATTCCCCCTGCCCCTGCTTTCCCCGGGTTGTTTTTTGAAGCTCCATCAAACTGGAGGGTGGTTCTCTTTTGCTCATGTATCCATTGATTTATGTCTTCCTTAGTGCCCCTGAGTTTCCAGATGTTCCCCCTCTTGCCAGCTGTGGGAGGAGGTTGCTTATTTTTGTCGTAACTTAAGCAGAATTTATTGAACCAGTCTTCCTCATCTTTCTGCCAGCTGGATCGGTCCGGTTGAGAGACAGAATTGGCGCTTATTATCTCAGAGACAAGGCCCATAGTTTTTGCCAAGGTGCGAGCTGGGTTTGGCTTCTGATTGTTGAAGATGCAGTTATTCCTGGTGAGCCAAATTTTCCAGCTGAGCGTTGAGGGGATACATTTCCACAAGCGGGTGATGATGGCCTTGCTTTTTCTAGAGTGAGGGTAACATTTCTCCCAGTTTTTGTGTAGGGTAGGGAGCTGGTCGAAGGTCTCTCTTATTCTCAATGGACTGATAATTTGATTCCAACAGTTTTGGGCATAAGGGCAATCTAAAAAGAGGTGTTGACTACTTTCCTCCTCAGCGCGGCAGAGACAGCAGATTGAGGGACCATGTATTCCTCTTTTTTTGAGATTCTCGGCCGTGAGGATCTTACCTTTGAGAAGAGTCGAGTTGAAGAATTTGACCTTTGGAAGGCATTCTGTTTTCCACACCGCTGTACAAAGATTCCAGTTACCAAGAGTAGAGCTTGCCTCAAGAATTTTGTACCCGTCTTTTACAATGAAGTTTCCTCCACTAGGATCCCATATGAACCTATCTCGAGCCTCTTTGTTTGTGGGAGCTGATCCTAAAAGGGAGATCTTGAGGTCTTCCCATTGATCCCTGAGGTTATTTGGGAGAGGGAGATCCTTCCATGCAAGCCAACTGTTTTGATCCCATAGGGAGATGTCATATAGAGAGTTCAAGTTTTTTGCCTCCATCCAAGTTTTCAGGGTGCTGAACTGCTGAAGAAGATTTCTTGGCTTCGTTCCCATAATTCTGTCTGTCCATATATTTATTTCTTTTCCATTGCCCGGCGATTTTGAGATGTGATTTTTGAATTGGGGGAGGACTTTTTTGATGAGTTTCCAGACTGGAGTGCAAGGTATTTCTGCAATTACTTCAGAGAGGACATTAGAGTTCAGCCCATTGAGGTATTTCCTTTTCATAGCCTCCACCCACCAGGAGCCTTTTCCTATGAGCATTCTCCAGATCAGTTTAAATCCCATTGCTTTGTTAGAGAGGCTTGGAATTTTGATAGCTAAGCCCCCTTTTTCGAAAGGGAGGGTAACTTGGTCCCATCTGACTAGGCTAAATTTTTTCGAATCTTGCTTCCCTCCCTGCCAGAGGAAACTTCTCATAATTAACTCCATGTGCTTGTGGGCGCTAGCAGGGGCCAAAGTTACTGCATATTGGTATATGGGGAGAGCGGAGAGGAGTGCCTTAATGAGAGTTGTTCTACCTGCCAAATTTAGCCAGGACAACCCCCAGCTTTGGAGTAGTCCTCTCATTTTTTCTATTTGCTTAATCCAAATTTCAGACTTAACGATTTCTTTTGCTAAGGGCAGACCCAAATAAGAGAAGTGACTCCAATTTCTTTGAACTGGGATGTCCATGATCAAGGAGATTCTTTGCATGATTTGAAGAGGGACGTTCCATGTGTATATTTTACACTTTTTGTTGTTTAGCATTCCCCCTGAAGCTGCCAGGAAGGTGTCCAGAGTTTTCTTGAATCTTTTTGCCATTAAGCTTGAGGCTCCCCCTATTAAAAGGGTGTCATCCGCAAAGAGCGAGTGATTAATTTCTTTTATCCCTCTCTCTATGCTGATCCCTGTGATCTCCTTTTGCTTACGAAGATTTTCCAGATGAATGCTCAAAGTTTCAGCCATAATGATGTATAAGAAGGGAGAGAGGGGGCAGCCTTGCCTCAGTCCCCTTGTGCTTCTAAAGTAGCTGCTGGGTCTACCATTTATGAGGGGGGCGGTCCAAGGGTTTGAGATGCACTCCATGATGATGCTTATGAATTTGCTGGAGATCCCGAATTTCCTGAGAACATCTGCCAGGAAGTGGTGGTTGACCCTGTCAAATGCGTTTGCCATGTCCAATTTTATAATCATACCTCTTTCCTTTCTGTTGATGCTACTATGAATTGCTTCTTGAATCAATATGACGTTGTCCGTTATTTGTCTTTGGGGGACAAATCCGCCTTGATTCTCTGATATAAGGTAGGGAAGAAGCTTTTTTAGCCTGTTAGCTAGAATTTTGGTTACTATCTTGTAAGAAACATTGCATAGAGAAATAGGTCTGAAACGGTCAAAGGAGAGGGGATTGAGGTCCTTGGGGATAAGCGCAAGGTGGGAGGATTTAGTGTTTTCCCCCATCTTATATTTTTTAAAGATATTTTTAACCATCCTGACATAATCTTTTTTTATTGTGTCCCAGTGATTCCTGTAGAAGGCAACGGTGAAACCATCGGGTCCCGGGGCCTTGTCCGGTTGCATGCTGAAGGTAGCCAACCTTATTTCCTCCTCTGAAACTTCCTGATCCAGTTCTCTATTTTGTAGTTCAGAAATTTTGCTCTCAACTGGTCTGAGAAAATCCGTGTTGTTCAAAGTCTGAGGGACTGCTGATAAGAGGGATTTGAAGTGGTTGTGCGCTGCTGCTTTAATTTCCTCTTGTTCGTTGATTTCTTTCCCCTCTGCGATGATTTTATCGATTTGATTTCCGGCTCGTCTGATCTTTATATTGTTGTGAAAGAAGGAGGTGTTTTTGTCTCCAGCTCTGAGCCAAAGACACCTCGATTTCTGTCTCTGTTCTTCTTCCTCCACTCTATTTTGCCTGTAGAGTTCCCTGAACATTTCGTTTTCCTGGGATTGGTCTTCCTTTGTGAGTTGATTATCCTCTTTCTCCTGATTCCACTGTTCCATTTGCCTGTGTAGTTCTGCTCTTTTTTTATTTTCCATTGCTGCGTTCTCTTTGGCCCACTGTTTTATTGCTGCTCTTAAGGATTTTAATTTTGTTTCCCAAATGTAGTGGGGCGAGCCAATGACTTCCTTCGCCCAATGGTCTTTGATGAGTTTTCGAAAGTCCTCCTTAGAGTCCCAAGATTTATTGTATTTGAAGGGAAGGGGCCCAAGATTTCTTCCATTGTCGAGGATCAGAACCACAGGCTTATGGTCTGAAGCTGAGGCGTGAACTATTTTGCTTTTGACTGAGGAGAAGCCTGAAACAATTCTTTCATGAATTAATATTCTATCCAGTCTCTCTTTGATATTGTGCATTCCAGCTCTCTTGTTGCTCCACGTGAATTTTCCATTATAAGGGGGAATATCAATGAGGTTGTGGGTTTGTATTATTGCTTCCAGTGAGTCTCTTGAAGGATCAGCGAGGAAATTCCCACCTATTTTTTCCTCGATGTTCCTTATTAGATTCAGATCTCCACCCATAAATATGTTCCTGTCTTGAGAGGCCTGCAATTCTGAGTTTATGGATTCCCAGCAGTAAGCTTTATCCCTGTAGTGATTCGGGGCGTAGATGTTAAAGATGGTGTATTCTTCTTTTGAGACTTTGTTTTTAAGATCTGTTCTGACCCACCAGTTGCAAGATTTTTGGTTGGTGAGGTCCCATTTGCTCTTGTTCCATAGTGTTCCTATTCCTCCTGAGGCACCTACTGCATCTGTAGCTGTACCTGTGAAATTTTTGTATCTTTTTGTGAGGTTTTGAAAGTCTTGATCAGACATTTTGGTCTCCTGGATGAGGAAGAGATCTGGCTGCTCTTGATTGATTAGATCCCGGACTGCATTTGATTTTAGGGAGGAGCCCAGCCCCCTGCAATTCCAAGAGACCAATATCATTATTTACTGATTTTTTGATGAGCCCCGCTCCTCTCCTTTGGCTTTTCCCCACTTCCTTTTTGTTTGTCCAAGAATGAGTCCATCGGCTGCTGAGTTCCAGTGGCCATTTCTTTTGCTGTTGTTTCATCTCTTATTTCTTTGTTTGACTTCCTACCTGCTTTTCTCGGAGGATCAGAGGTGAGACTTGCTTCTTTCATTTTGTTTCTTGTGAGAATGTGTTCTATAGTTGGAGGGGGGGAGGACGGGGGCAGCGAGGGAGAGGGGATGACTGCGAGTGCAGTGGCCCGGGGAGAGGGAGGGGGGGAAAGGGGTTCTTCAACTGACAGGGATTCAAAAGGGTTGGAGGATGAGGGGAAAGGCTGGGTTGAGATAGAAGGGGGAGGAGGAGGGGCATCTTGGGATTCCGGAGGAGGCTTGGAGCTTGGGCCTTGATGGGGGTTTGATTTCTTCTTTTTTACTTGCTCCCATGAGCCTTCAGAGGTTTCAGCATTTTCATTAGACTCATTTGTTTTTAACTTACTACATCTATTTTCAAAATGTCCATATTTGTGACATACCTTGCATTTGAAAGGTAGTTTCTCGTAGTCTAGTTGTTGGATATGTGTCCATTGATCTACTTTGATCTTGATGGCTTCCGGCAGGCCTTTCCCTAGGTCGACTTCAATGCAGATCCTCACACAGGCGTGCATATTTTCCTTTGGTTCGCATCTGTCAATGTATTTTCCAACCGCGTTCCCAATGGCCTTTACAGATTCGTCTCCCCAGCAGTGGAGAGGGAGGTGAGGCAGACAGACCCAGACTGGGACTGCATTTGGGGTGTCCATTTCTGAATCAAAATCAGGAGACCATCTGTTCAGGTAGAGACCTCTTGAATCCATGAAGTAGGGGCCATTTCTGAAGATGAGGTTCCGGTCCTCTTTTGATTCGAAAAGAAAAGTATAGAAGCCCCTTCCACAGAATCTGATAGCTATTTTCCCTTGTATTATCACGTTCCAATTACGTTCCACCCATTTTCAGATTGCTCTAGGCGAAGGCCAGAGGCTAGTAAATTGGCCAACGAGACCCCTCTCAGCTAAAGTGATCGCAGCCTTCCTCGAAAGACTGGGAGGAAGAGAAACTTCAGGAATTTCATCTAGTTTCTTGACAAACTTGGATGTAGAGGGGCGGATTCTTGAGGAGGCGTTCTCAAGGATGAGAGACGCGAAGAGTTTTTCATTATCTTCAAAGTCTGGGGACGAGGAAGGATCAGTCCCAGGCATGGCGGTGGAGGAGGGCCAGCACAAGGCCGGCAGAGGAAGAAAGCGGAGGCGAAAAAAAAGATAAGGGGGCCCCAAGGCTGGGGCCGGGCAGGAGGCCCGAGAGGAACCGCGGAGCTGGAGAAAGAAGCCCAGGAGGGCCTGCAGGGGCAGAGACAGACCCAGCAGTAGAGCTGCCAGGTGGGGGCCTGGAGGAGGCGGGGAACCAGTCAGGGGTCAGTCAAGCGGGAGCTCTAGTTTGAAATCGCCAGCATGACCTAAAGACAATCCAATTGTTAACAATAGGAAAAAAACAATATTTAATATAAAAAAAAGTTGAACAAACTAGTAGAGAAAAAGGAAATACTACGAGAGTTTCAGAATATATAACTAGACTACAATATCAAACATTAGGGAAAATAATAGAAAATTAGAGCAATAAAGAAAAAAAAAAATTGCTAACAATAAAGAGCAACAAAGAAAAAAACAATATTTTAGATAACATAAGTTAAGAGGAGAGAAATACTCTAGAGAATAATATTTGTTACAAATAGAAAACTATTTATTATAAAACAATAGTTTATATAATGAAAATCATTGGGGGTCAAGCTCTCTGGTTAAGTCGACAAATCTTTTTGGGTGGATATTCCTTGGTACAAATATCCTATGGAACTATAAAAGTAGTGATTATAGAATAATAGTTTATATAATGAAAAAAATGATAACAATAAAAATAAAACAATTAATTACAATAGAGAATGAGAAAATTATACAAATAAAAATGGGAAAGAACAATAGAACTAGAATATATATAACTAGAACGCATGATGGGGGTGTACAAACACAGGGCCAACTTCCCTTGGGGCTTCCCCCCTTGGCATGTTGCAGGCATGCTCCGAGTAATTACTGATATAATGGGATGGGGCACCCATCCTCAAATCTTTCTAGATGCTACGGTTATTGTTATTATGTCTCTCAAGAACCTTGGGAAGGTTTATGTGGATTGGGAGATGAGTGGTGGTTTTAGGGTGGTGAGGTTGAATGAGGGTGGCCATGCGAGCTCACCCTGGAAGCTAAAAAACCAACGTCAAGCAATAACAACCCTTAATGCAACAATTTGTTTCTTGGCCAACTCTTAGGCGTTCATGTGGGACCCTAGAGTGCAATTGAATTATTTGTCAATCTTCTCCCTTGGACTTGGGATTGATGGTGGAAACTCTAGCTTGTTATGAAACCAGCTCACAAAAAGATAGAAAAGATAGATCAACGCCTTAGAATTCAGCCTCTTTGAGGGGGTAACCTCCTTTACATTACACAAATGAACAATTCTTGGATGATACAAATGACAAGGCATCCTTTCTATATATAGGAGTCTAAGGGGTCATAATATAATCAGAGTCAATGTAACAATAATAATGTAAGGCACAATAATAACAATAGTGGGCTTCTATGGGGCACTATAATAACAATATGGGGACTACATGGGCACAACAATATAATAAGGGGGTTGTACTAATAACAATAAGGGGTTACACTAGTAGTATAGGGACCTAACATGCCCCTCTCCTTAAAAAAATGTTGTCCTCAATGCTTGAGTAGTTCTTGATGCTTATGTATAAAATTTGTGTCCGCCCATGTGCAATTTTCAGCGGGTACGTTGTTCCACTTAATGAGATACTCTGAAATTGATCAATTTCATAGCTGTCAGTTTCCTGTTTCTGTGACTGCTCCAAGTTCCAGTATGATTTTTCCTTCCTCATTAAGTTTTGACAATATTGTTTGAACTGGGATCTTCTCTAACTTTTGAATGAGTGGCCACACTTCTTCTTCCTTCTTCCATTCATCCTTGCTCCATTTATCCAATCTGGTTGGATAATAGAAATAGCACAAAACAATGCTTCCACATCCTCATCCTTTATTAAGAGTGCATCTGCAACAACATTTTGCTTCCCTTTTTTGTAGATGATTTCAAAGTCATAATCCAACATATTTGTGACCCATTTTTTTTATTCTTCTAAAGGTAATCTTTGTTCTAAAAATTATTTAAGACTATCATGATTGATTTTTACTTTGAAGTGTCTTCCCATTAGGTAAGGTTGCCATTTCTTAAGTGCATGTAGTATTGCCAACATTTCTTTCTCATAAATAGCTTTCTTGGGGGACATTTGTTTGTATGGATGTAACCATAAAAATACTCAATCGCCTACATCAAACTTCTTTCATTGTGATGTTGATTTTCCTGTTGTTTCGTTCAATTCTCCACCAAAGTGGCGTTATCCTTTAAAAGTTGGAGAACGTGTTGTTGATGCTCAATGTGATATTTCACTACTTGAATCTTTTTCTTCTTGATATGTCCTTCTATCTTGAGAGATTGAGGAATGGTAATTTCTTCCAGTGCATTATAAGATATGGTCGGAATCATTTTTTATGCTCTATGTGATCTTTCACTTGTTGAACATTATTCTTCTTGATATGTCCTTCTATCTTGATAGTTTGAGTGGTAATTCCAGCCAATGTATCATAAGATATGGTCAGATTCATTTCTTCTTTATTGATGTGATCTTTCACTTCTTGAACCTTTTTCTTCTTGATATGTCCTTCTATCTTAATATTTTGAGGAGTAGTAATTCTTTCCAATGCTTTACAAGATATGGCCGGATTCATTTCTTCTTTCTCCAGGGTTGGTTTCTAGTGTATGTCCTCTTATTTTGGTGTTTCTTGATCCTTTTCTTCCTCCTCTCCACAACCAATGTAAAATAATTTCTTCTCAGCACACTTATGACCCTTAATGTATTTGTTATCACAATTGTAACAAAGCCATTTTTCTCTTTTTTCATCCAATTGTTGTGGTGTAATCCTTGTAGGTTATGGAAGGCTAGGAGAAACAACACTTCCATATTTATAGTTGTGAGGGGTAGACTTGTTTCCATAATTTTTCTTTCCACTTTGAAACAAAGCCCTTTTGCTCTTTTTTCTTCCAATTGTTGTGGTGTTGCTCTAAAGAAGGTGTTGCTCTATGTATCCTCATAATGTGTTATCATTTCCTCCGTGAAAATTGACCACGTAACAAGTCATTTACGAGAAATACGGTTCTAAATATGAAGATGTAATAAGTACCTTTTGTAATAGTTTCACCTCATGTAGATCAAAATATTGCTCCATCTGTAGTATCCAATTTACCAGATCCTTACCATCAAACTTCCTCATATCGCCTTTTCTTGATTTTAGGATCTCGATCTTGAAAGGATTGTAACTATGTAATTTCAGATCTCCAAGTTCTGAAATTGTGACCTGCAGGAGCCCTCTGCATTCTCTTTCTAGTCTGATCAAGATTTGATTCTGCAAGGAAGAGTTATGTCAAATCTCCCAGGATGACCTGCTTATACACTTGTTTAGTAGAGCACAATTGTACGAAGTTGCATGTGTCACTCTTTCAACCTTAGGATTTGAAAAATATACATAGAAAGCTATAGTCCATCCTCTTTCTGTAACTTCTTACAAAATTTCAATCTGATTCTCAGAGAGAAAGTTATGATGATTTTCCCAAGTTCACCTATTTAGAATGTAATTCGGGAGTCTGCAAAAACCCTAACTTCCTCAAATTATATCTCCAAAAATATAGCAATAAAAGATCTGAAATTTGGACCTGAGCTTCACCAAGATTTCAGTTCAAATGGGTTTTAATTTTAGAGTCTAAGCCTTTGTAGAAAAAATATTCTAGAGAAAATTCCACGATGACCTGTTTGAGATGAAATTCTAGAGCTTGCAAAAACCCTAATTTCATCAGATCATATCTCTGAAAATATAGCGAGAAAAGATCTGAAATTTGGACCCGAAGTTCAGACCGATTTCTTCTCAAATGGATTTTTTTTTTTAGCTTATGAAACTTCGTAGCGAAAGAGTTATAGCGAAAATTCCACAATGACATGTTTTAGATGAAATTTTGGAGCTTGCAAAAACCCTAAGTTCTTCACATCATATCTCTGAAAATATAGTGAGACAAGATATAAAATTCGGACCCGAGGTTAAATTGGATTTCATCTCAAATGGGTTTTTTTTAGCTTCTGAAACGTCACAAAAACAAAGTTATAGCGAAAATTCCACAATGGCCTATTTGGAGCAGCGAAACCCTAGAATCCAAAGCTTTGATACCAAATGTTATGAAACCAGATCACAAAAATATAGAAAAGATAGATCAACACCTTAGAATTCAGCCTCTTCGAGGGAAAAAACTCCTTTACATTACACAAATGAACAATTCTTGGATGATACAAATGACAAGACCTCCTTTTTATATATAGGAGTCTAAAGGGTCATAATATAATCAGAGCAGATGTAACAATAATAATGTAAGGGCACAATAATAACAATAGTGAGATTTTATGGGGCACAATAATAACAATATGGGGACTACATGGGCACAACAATATAATAAGGGGGCTGTACTAATAACACTAAGGGATTACACTAGTAGTATAGGGACCTAACATAGCTCCAGCCAGTGGAGTAGACCCTCATTCAACATGGTTCTCTATGGTGCTTAGGTATCTACATTCATTTGGTTATGGTTCTTTTTTTAGGTTTTCTTTCTGAAGGTGGTGTGCTTCTGGTGGCATGTGCATGTTTTTTTGAGCTCGAGGTTTTGGGTGAATGGTTGGTACCCAACTTGCTGGGATGGGATTATTTTAAAGTCCTTTTGTGGTCTTTTTAGTTTGGGGATGAGGGGGTGTGACCCATGGCTTTTGGGTAGAGACTCATCTATGCCTCAGGGGCTCTGTCTCTTCTTGTTTCTTGAGCATTTAAGGCGTCTTCAATTTAGCCCTCCATCAAACCTAGCCCTAGGCAGGCTTTTTCTGAGGGTGAAGTTTATCTCTCTATGGTCTCTCTTCGGCAGCTATGTGTAGCATGTAACAATCTGGGTGGGGTGGGTATGCAAGTCTCCTTCTAAAGTCTCCTTTAGTGATTAGGTGAATTTTCGAGGGGTGGCCAAGTCTGTGAGTACCCTTGTGTTCTGTGGGATCTACAATGTTGTTGTGTTTCTACCCTCGCCTTGTTGTTTGGTCTGTGTGTATCCTGTATGTGATCGTGGGGTTGGTGTCTCCGTGGAATTTGCGGTCATATTTATCTTTCACATCTGGGATTACAACGCAACTTCTGTCATGCCTCACTAGTAGGACCGGCCTCGTAGAGACAGTGATCAGCAGAGGCAGGTAGACCATCACACAGGAAGCCACAGTTCATCAACTTTGGATTCAGCGAGTGTGGAACATGCGGGGGAGGTCATGCAGGAACAGATTTATTCCCTGGGCCACATGGTTATGGAGTCACTTTGGACTCAAATTGCATAGCAGCTAAGAGGAATCCATTCCAACTTGGACATCCTCAGGGAGCATAGATATGAGGATAGGAATGAGCTTGTGGCATACATGAATGCCATCTAGTTCAGTTAGAATGAGATTTTGAAGTAGTTGGCCAACATTTGTCGGAGCCAACATCAGATGAATGAAAGCCTGCACAAGTTGGAGGCTAGAGTTGGGCGCATATATTTTCACATGTATGAGAGATCTAGTCTAATTGTTCTGCCTACTTTGCACCCCCCTCAACCACCTCCTTGAAAGGATGCTCATAGGTTGTTTGTTATTTTTATCTCATTTTTGGCATGTAAGGTTATTCATCTTGTTGGAAATAATGGCTCAATGGTAATATTTTCTGCATAATTCGGCCCTCCTTGCTAACAAATCCGGTCGGAGCGAAGCTGGGGGAGCTGTTGAGAAACATTTATTAATCTGCATTTTCCTTATAATATAATAGAAGCTTTTAATATATATATGTATATATATATATATATATATATATATATATATATATATGAAAAAATGAACAACAAAAAATATTTTACAATAGACAATTAAGGAAATATGCAATAGTTTGGAATAGATACACTATAGAGGATGAGAGAAAACAAATAATAATAATAATAATAATAAAGAATGAGAATAATAGAGAAAATGAGAAATAACTAACTATTACTAAAAAAAACCCAATTATTAACAATAGAAAACGTTAGAAAAAAGTAGTTAATAAATATTTAATATAAAAGTGAGTTAACAAAATGTAAGATAATTAAAAGAGAACCAGGCAATACTAAAAGAAATCTACATTAGCTAATGAGACCACAATAGGAAAAAATAGAGAAAAATAACAATATAGAAAATAATAGAGAACTAGAATATAAGAAAATCTAGAAAACAAGAAAAAATAGGTTATAAACAATAAAGAGCAATAAAGAATGAAACAATATTTTAAATAACTATAGTTTAAATAATTTAGAGAAATACTTTAGAGAACAATGATTGTTTGAACTAAAAAATTAGTTATTATAGAACAATAGTTTATATAATGAGAACAGCTAATAACAATAAAAATAGAACAATCATTTACAATAGAGAATGAGGAAATTATACAATAAAGAAAAATGAGAGAAAACAATAAACAACAATAGAAAGAGAATATATAACTATACAAAATAATAGAGAATAAAAAAAAAAAATAGAGAAAACTATAGTTTATAACAAAGAGCTAAAGTAATATGCAATAAAATAGAGAAAAAAATAAATAACCAACTATTACGAAATCAATTCAATTAATTTTTTTCAAAGAAACAGATTTGGTTACTAGGCCATAACCTTTACATATGTCAATATTCCATGTAGGTTTGAAATTGAGCACATGGATTTTATCTAAACCGTCAAGCGAGTTCCCCATGACACAAAATTTTAGACCCTTTCCAACTACCAATTCTCCAAAAAACTCCCAATATCTAGATACATTTACATTCCATTTTTCAGGATGTTTGTTTTGACTTAGCGTATCTTCTTGTTTTCCTTTTCTTTTCTTCCCAACTTGACTCCAGCCCGTGTTTTCTTCTATTTCCATTGAATATTTCTTCATCAAGTGAAATTTGGATTCTTCCTCATCTACTTGATCTACCTAAGAAGACGTTAGTCCAAAAATAACCTTGTGTATTTTAGAAGGAATCTATTTTCCACAAGGGTTTTCTCCTTTTCCACTTTTGCTGAGTCTGTGGGATCCTCATTGGCATGCATTTTTTCCTACTTGGTTGTTGTTGTTTTTTATGCTTTTTTTTTTCCATATATGTTTCCTTCTTGTTATCTAGTTTTTTCTTATCCCGAAACTCTTCCTCTTTATATACTGTATAGTGACCCCGATGAGTTCCTTCCCACCATTTGTGCCTTCGGGTTTTTTTCTGTTCTTTATTATTCTATAAACGTTTAGGACAGTTTTTAATTATGTTCTTCATTTCATACCATGCTCTACACCAAAATGAAATATTCTCATAGTCGACCTTTTAGGCCTAAACATAGTTTGGGTCTTTCATATTAATATCCAAGGGAAAACTCTTATTCAAGTCCATATTCACACATATTTGGGAATAATTAGTCTCGTAAATTTTTGTAGTTTTAGGACAACATCAATAAAACTTTCTCAATGCATTCCCAATAGAGGATAGCCATGGAAGATTCCAAAAATGCAAGGGGAGCTCCGGAAGCCTTTCCCAAACTAGATCCATAGAGATTGATGTCATTACCATATCGAAAATGGGAGTTAAGGACTACATGAAGAGACTGACACTACCCCAAAACCAACACTTAGCTTTGAAAATGGCCTTCTTGTCCTCTATATTATCAAAAACCACAACAAAAAAAACCCTTTGCCATAGGTTAAATATTTAGTTCATTCATCAAAAGGGGCTTCCATGTCTCAATGATCCATTTGTGCAACTCAGCCAGTTGTGGTCAATACCCATTAAACTTGCAAACCAAACCTTGCTCTAAAAAATATTTTTCACAATTGAAAGCTTCCTCATCCACATGAACATTCACAGAAGGAATTCATTGAACCACCAAAAGACCATAACCAAATTTCAACATGGAATTGTGCGAAATCAAAATCGAAGTAGTTTCTTGACTCACATACATACCTACAAAAGAAACTGTCTTTTTCATTGAATCGTTGGGATTCACCATTGAACGAACTACAAAAGATATTTGCAAAATATTCACGCAAACTAAGTATACATTGGTCAACTAGGGTGAAACCATAGTCACCACAAAAGTGAGATTCACCACTAAACGAACTACAAAAGAGATCTGCAAAATATTCACGAAAACTAAGCATACATTGGTAAACTAGGGTGAAACCATAGTCACCACTAGTAGTCACCACAAGAGTTTCCAGATCGTCATCCATCTCCCTAAAATTAATGATATTTCAAAAACAATCCAATTATAAAAAATAAAAAAACAAGTTAATAAAAAATCATGTAATTTTAAAAACTAGTGAATAGAGAAAAGACAGTACTAAGAGAATTCTACAATAAATAAGGAGAAAATAATCAAGGAAAAGAACAATAGAGCAAATAATATAAACTAGAACAATAAACATATAGAACTAGTTATTGTGGCTAGAGGCCCTCTACAACACATAAAATTACATTAAAAAAAAAACTTACATTAACAAATTAAAAATACTAATAATAAAACAAATCAATGTCAACCATAAATAAAATATTTCAATTTCCACTTTAATTTTATATCAACTTTATATAGAGAGATAAATTAATTGAAAGTTAAAAACCATCATAGATCCATCTTAAGTACAGATCTATCAAGAGAAAAGAGGGATTAAATCTCTTGAGATGCAAACATTTCCTCAAGTTTTTCACTAAAAAAAAAGTTTTAAAGATTGAACTTGAGGAAAGGCTTGCACCTTGAGAGATTTGGTCCCTCTCTATACTCTAGATTTGAAGTTAAGATAGATTATGTTGGTTTACATAATAGATAATTATACAAAAACAAAGCATAAATTTTAACATAAGGACTATAAATAGATAAATAAAAACCATTGAAATGGGATTCCCTATTTGTTTTGAAAACTTTTCGTACAAAACACTCTTACAAAAATAAAACCCAACTTTTGAGACATAAGGACCATTCACAAAATCTTTAAAGGAAGAAGTTAATACACTTTCGTAAAATCACTCTCATCCCAGAGAACAACAATAAACAAAAGTATTTTTGGTCTAGTAATTTTCATTTATTTACACAAACCATTCTCAAAATATTTAAAATATAATTTAAAAACAAAAAAGAAATTAAGAGAAAATTACTCTTTCTTTTATTTTATCTTTTAATTAAGAAATTATAAAGAAAAAAGTTATCAAAATTTTCCCCATTTTTTTTTAAACTTTGCCTATAAGACACTTTGATTCAAAAATAAAGCCTAATTTGGTGTTCTACACGGGAAGGGTTACCTTTACCAATACCAAAAATATCACCTATATTGAGAACTCAAGGTCCTAATCCCTGAATCATGTTGTGAATCTTTTGTGCCTATATATAACTCTCACAAAAAGGATTCAAATCTCAAATTTGGCAAAACAAATTGACACTTGGTTGCCTATAAAACACTCTCATGCTCGAGGACAACAATAATTATACAAAAGTAAAGCCTATTTTTTCATACATAAGGACTATAGATACATAAATCAAAATCATTGGAATGAAGTTCCCTATTTTTTGTTTTTAAACTTTGCATATAAGGTACTCTCCTACAAAAAGAAAGCCTAATTGTTCAGACATAAGGACTATAGATACATAATCATTGAAACTAGATAAAGTGAAAATAAATATTCTTTAAATATTTGTTTGGATTAAATAATTATAATGAAAAATGTTTTATTAAATTTTTGGATACATTTTTTTTATAACTTTTCCTATGAGACACTCATGTTGGACTACAAGAAACACTATAGATACATAAAAAAAAAAATCATTGAAATTGGATTCTCTAATTTTTTTTTTAATTTGCCTCTAGAACATTCTAATACAAAAATAGAGGTATTTTTGGTCCAAATTTTTTTCTTTTATTTACACAAACCATTAGCCAAAGATTTAAAATATAATTAAATATATATATATATATATATATATATATATATATATATATATATATATATATATATATATATATATATATATATATATATATATATATATATATATATATATATATATATATATATATATATATATATATATATATATATATATATATATATATATATATATATATATATATATATCACTATGTGAATCTTCTATGTCTATATATAGCTCTCACACAAAAGGATTCAAATTTGACACAACAAATTGACAATTGGTTATTTTTATGTGTGAAAAAATCATTAGAATTTTATGCCTTTAAATAGGCTACATTAGAGAAGAATAAGATGAAAATATCATGGGTTGTGAAAACCATGAGTCAAAATGTTTACATAATGGTAAATTGATTATTTTATTTTAATTAAATAATTTTATTTTTTTTATCTTATTGGCTACATTAGAGATCTCATAAAAGTAAATAGACTATTTTAATGTAATTAAATAATTTTGTTTATTTTTGTTCTATTTTATTTCTATATTATTATTTTATTTTTATGTAACTATGAGAAGTTAAAATATTTTATTGCGTAAATTGACTAATTCAAAATATTAATGATTAAAACATATGTTTAACATGACATGACAAGACATTACAACATCTCTTCCACACTGGGCTCGAGATGGCTTGTAAAAATATAATATTATTAATATTATACGATGTATAATTTATTGTATGTTAAATGAGTCCCTAGGGTTAGCTCAATTGATCTAGTCCTCTAAAGCACCTTTGCTATTGAGAGTTCATGGGTTCAATTTTCTCAACGCTCTTGGTTTAGCTAATAAGAAGTGATCCCTTTGGGTGGATCTACATGGTTGATAGGAAGTGATCCCTTTGGGTGGATCTACATGGTACAATGTAGTGAACATTGATCTCCAAGGTCCCTAAACCATAGAAAAAAAACAATGTATGTTCATTTGACATGTAATATTTAAACCAAAAATAATATTAATAACAAAAAATTAGTGATTGTTTTCAAACATTTTCACTTTCCATTGTGAAGGGTTTGTGTAATTTATTTCATTTTTAATATGCAATTGATATATAATATTTAAAAAATATTAACAAAAAAACGTGTAATATGGATCATAAAACAAATATTTCAATATGCATTTGTAATTCCTTCAATGTTTAATATGGAGTTGACATGTAACATTTTAAAAACTATTAATAACAAAAATAATTCATTGTATAAGTACACATATAGAGACAAATCAACAAATAGACATATAGACATGGGACATTTTAAAAAATAGTAATAACAAAAATAATTCACTATGCTTATGTAGAGAGATGTTTTCTACTACCTACAGACTATATATATATATATATATATATATATATATATATATATATATATATATCACATTTTATTAATGTTTTTCTCAAAACCACCATAGATCCATCTTAACGCCAAATATATATTTCAAAATTGTTTTTAAACCATGATAGGTGCATCTTAACTCTTGATCGACCAAGAGCCTTGAGGAATCAAATCTCTTGAGCTATAAACCTTTCCTCAATTTTGCATCTTAATTGATTTGGTCTCTCTCTATGGTTGGTAGATTGAGAGTTAAGACAGATCCATGTTAGTTATATAACGATAATTAATATAGTTAATAGAGTGAGAATAATTGATAACAAAAAAAACATAACAACTATTTAAAATGGATAATGTGAAAAATCTACAATCAAGGAAAACAGGACAAAACAATAGAGAACATTAATATAGTTAGAAATAGGAAAAATAGATACAACTATAGTTTACCATATAGAGCTAAAAAAATATGCAATAGTTTGCAATAAAGAGTAAGAGAATTATGCACTATAGAGGATGAGAGAAAACAAAGGAAAAATAAATAGTAAAGAAAATATAAAGATAAATACTTAGAATAATAGAAAAAATGGAAAAAAAATAACCAATAATTTATAAGAAAACAATCCAGTTATTAATAATATAAAACATGAGGGAAAAAAAATTAATATATATTTAACATCAAAACCAATAAATAAAAAAACTAGTTAATAGATAACAAAACAATACTATGAGAATTCTACAACAAATAAGAAGTCTATAGAGTAAATATAAAATAATAGACAACTAGAAAAAAGATAAGTTACTAACAATAGAGAGAAACAAAGAAAAGAACAATATACTAACAATTTAGAGAACCAAAGGAATACTTTAGAGAACACTAGTTGTTAGAACTAGAAAAACAATTATTATATAAAAATAGTTTATATAATGAGAATAATGGATAATAACAAAAATAGAACAATCTACCATCTAGAATGAGAAAATTATACAATAGAAAATAATAGAGAATAATATAATTAGAGAATATATAACTAAACAAAATGATAAAAAATAAGAAAATTAGAGAAAAGTATAATTTTCAATAAAGAGCTAAATAAATATGCAATAGTTTTCCATAGAAAATCAGAGAATTGTAGAGTATAGAGGATGAGAGAAAACAAATGAGAACAAGAATAATAAAGATAATATAGCAATAGTGAAAATAGAGAAAAAGAACGAAAAATCCAATTAAAACAATCCAATTATTAACAATAGGAAATTAAAACTAATTACTAAAAAATAGATAATTAAAAGAACTTAAAGAAGACAATACTAAGTGAATTTTACAATAGATAAGAGACTACAATAGATAAAAAGAATAATAAAAAAAATAAAAATAAAAACAAATTAATAACAATAGAGAGAAACAAAACACAAAATAATATTTTAGATAACAATAATTCAGAGAATAAGAGCAATACTTTAGAGAACAATAATTGTTAGAACTAAAAAACAAGTTATTATAAAACAATAATGTATATATGATGATAACAACTCATAACAATAAAAATAGAACAATCATTTATAATTTAGGATAAGAAAATTATACAATAAAGAAGAACGGAAAAATAAAAATAAAAAAGAATAGAACTAGAATATATAACTAGACAAAATAATAGGGAATAATAAAAAAAGAGAAAACTATGGTTTACAATAGAGAGCTATAGAACTATGCAATAGTTTGCAACATAGTGTGAGTGAATTAAAAAAAAAATAAGAATAATAAAGAAAATGTAACCATAAAAAATGGGCAAGATAAAGAAGAGAAAAATCAACTATTACTAAGAAAGCAATCTAATTATTAAAAACAGAAAATTGATGAGTGATAACAATATAGAACAGTAATTTAGATAATAATAGTTTAGAGAAGAAAAGCAATAGTTTAGAGAACAATACTAGTTAAAATTAAAAACAATTAGTTATTAGAGAACAATAGTGAAAGATATCAATTAAAACAAGAAAATTTGAGAACAATAGTTTACATAAAATGAACAATAGAAAATGAGAATAATAGAGAACAATAGTTTAAATAATGAAAACTGCACAGTATAATTTATAGTTTAGAAAATAAGAACAATAATTCAAATTAATTGTACATTGAATACTTTCAATTAGTTTTGAATTAGTTGTAGATAGTTCTATATTTGTTTCAATCGATACCATCTTATAATAATGATAATTTATTAATACTAGCATATTACCTTAATTGGATTCCAGAAAAAGTACGAGGAGCGCGAATTGCAACTTGTGTCGTTTTTGAGTTGAGCTCTTGTCTGCCTCTGGTGTTCATGGCACCCATTGGCCGGGGGAATGTGTGTTTTGTTGTGATTTTGGCATTGTATGTGGTCATTTTTATTTTCTTTGGGTTACATTTGGAGGTGTTATACTTATTCTATGTAGCTACATATCTTTGGTCTTTATTAGTCCCTGCCATCTGGCAATGGCCAGGGACTATAGCAATCGAAAATTGTGAGATAGCATTAGTTCTAGCTGGTCATTTTCATGGATAACCTAACTTTATCCGAACTCTTTAAGGATCACCGTGTAGTTTTATAAGGCAATCGGTTTAATCATCTTATTTAGCCTCTTCCCGAGGCGGGGAGGCTAAAATCATATCATATATTAGTATGTTCCTTTCGCATTTTTGAGAATTTTTGAGGGAGGTAAACTAATTCTAATATTAGTTTAAGGCATTAAATGTTATGAATATGCAACAATACATGTAACTATATTATCTACCACTGCACTGCCACTGCATGTACACCTGCCTGCACTTCGTTTACATCCACCACTTCGTTTACATCTAAACATGTGTCATATATGTGTCATACATTCGTCGATATGCCACCGCCTGTTTACTATGCCACCGCCTATTTGCTAAGATCATCATAGATTATCAATGCGTGCATTCCATTATCGCGGAAATATTCTCCCATAAACCAGAGATAACAGGAAGCAGAGTAATTCATTTTATTACAGAAGCCGGGACGCTTCGCTAGGACTTACGTCGGGCACCGAACTGGACGAACGCAGCGCTTAACTTTTCCAGGCACCAAACGACTTCTATCTACTTATGCTTCGCATGAATGTGATTGGAATCTGATGTTGCTTATGGACGGGTTGAGCTGCATCCTGAGGTCTTGCTTGGGTTGCTTGGGTCTATCCAAGCAAATGAAAACGGATCAGGAAATAATGGTGGTCACACTGCCATTTCCCAGATGTCCAATCCCTTACTAATGAGATAGAAAGACTACAGGTACGAAATCAGGTTTTCTGCGTTCAGTCAATCTACGCAGAGTGGATGAGACAGAGCATCTTTCTACTTATTCATGAAATCCCACGCCCCCGCCTTTGTCGAAACCGTATCCTCTAGTATGGAAGTGGAAGTCAGCGCATAATGGTTGTACTCCTGTTCTTTTATGATTGTTCCTGCATAAGCCCCTGACGAGAGAGGGGCGAGCCTCTTCCGGCCATTTCTTGAGCTCTGGCAATCGGCGGTCCGAGACGGGCTACTATGAGTGAAACTCTTTAAGTGAAACTTGACTTCTATGAGTGAAACTCTTTAAGGCAAATGATACAGTATAAGCATCTCCACAGATACCGCCCGCTGCCGCCCTGCCTTCGCTAAACCTTCAGGTATATCTCCCACATTATTATTCTTTTATCTCCTTTCATATCCTCTCAGCAAGCCCGTATCTCATCCGCTAGACGGCTTAGTAGAAGCAGTAAGCAGCTGTGAAAGAAAGAAGTTTTAAATTTTAATATTTAATAAAATTGGGATCTACATTTAATTCCTACAGCATTTAAATGAGTTTTCTTTTAGATTTACTTACCTATAGTTTCGCAGCTACATAATCGATCAATATGAATAAAAGGCAGTCAATTACTTTGAGTTAATATTGGAACAGTCCGCTGTACACCAACCAGTACATAACCCAAATTGATACTGTCCTATGCATGTTGTAATGGATATATACAATAAAATTTGTTAATGGAATTTATATTATTAAAATAATGGATATATACAGTAACTGGATATAAAACTGAGGAACCAGAACTTCATTATACCATTGTAGTGTTTCGATACACATGCATGAAGTGCACTTACCTGTAACCATGCCCTAAAGCACTAATACTAGCCCCACCTTCAACCCTTTCTTTATTGCTTGATCCACAACTGGCCCATAATGTTATGAAACCAGCTCAAGAAAAGATAGAAAAGATAGATCAACGCCTTAGAATTCAGCCTCTTCGAGGGGGCAACCTCCTTTACATTACATAAATGAACAATTCTTGGATGATACAAATGACAAAACCTCCTTTCTATATATAGGAGTCTAAGGAGTCACAATATAATCCAGTCGACCTAACAATAATAATATAAAGCCACAAAAATAACAATAGAGGGATTCTATGGGGCACAGAAATAACAATATGGGGGTAATAGGGGCACAACAATATAAATAAGGGGTATAACTACAATAGTAATGGGGTAATCACTAGTATTATAGGGACCCAACATGCCCCTCTCCTTCAAAAAAGTGTTGTCCTCAACGCTTGAGTAGTTCTGGATACTTCTGCATAAAATTCTCATCCTCCCATGTGGAATCTTCAGCGGATAAGTTCTTCCACTTGATAAGATACTCTGAAATTGATCGATTTCGTAGCTGTCGAGTTCTTGTTTCTGTGACTGCTTCCGGTTCCAATATAATTTTTCCTTCCTCGTCAAGTTCTGGCAATATTGTTTGAATTGGGAGCTTGTCGCCTATAACCTTCTTTAAACATGAAACATGGAAAACTGGGTGCAATCGAGAAGCTGCAGGAAGCTCCAATTTGTATGCCATAGTACCAATCTTTTGCAACACCTTGTACGGACCATAATACTTTGGTGATAATTTATTATCCTTCTTAGCTTGCTTTAGGGACATTTGCTTATATGGTTGTAGCCGTAGGAATACCCAATCACCTACATCAAAACTTCTTTCACTGCGATGTTGATCTGCCTGTTGTTTCATTCTATTCTGTGCCAACACGAGGTTATCCTTTAAGAGTTGGAGGACTTGTTGTTGATGTTCGATGTGATGTTCCACTGCCTGAACCTTAGAATTTTCTCTTAAATATGATGTGATGGATGGTGGTTGATACCCATAAAGTGCCATAAATGGGGTCATTTTTGTTGCTGTATGGAAGGAAGTGTTATACCACCATTCAGCCAGAGGCAACCATTTGACCCATTGTGTCTGTTTATCAGATACAAAGCAACGAAGATATCCTTCCAAACATTTGTTTACTATCTCAGTTTTCCCATCAGATTGAGGATGATAAGATGAGCTATGAGCTAACTGAGTACCAAGACAAGAAAATAATTCTGTCCAAAAATTTCCAGTGAAAATGGGATCTCTGTCACTTACAATAATCTTTGGGTTTCCATGTAGCTTTTGAACTGTTTCCATAAATGCAGTAGAAATGTACTGGCTTTAAATGGATGTGATAATGCACAAAAGTGTGCATACTTGGTAAGTCTGTCAACTACCACCATGATGACACTCTTTCCCTCAGACTTGGGTAAACCTGTGATAAAATCCATTGAAACCTCCTCCCAACGTTGGCTTGGAATGGATAAAGGTTGTAATAGACCCGGTGTCTTAATTGTTTCAACTTTATTTTGTTGGCAAACCAAACATTCCGCCACAAACTTTTGAATATCTGATTTAAGGCCATCCCAAAAAAATTCCTTCTTAACCCTGTGGTAAGTTTTTAAAAATCCTGAGTGCCCTCCTAAGGGAGAAGTGTGCAATTCCATAAGAATCTTTTGTTTTAGCTGGGAATTCTTACAGAGGTATAAGCGATCTTTGTACCATAACGAATCATTTTGCCAGCTAAATGTATCAGAAGTACTGGAATCTTGTTGTAGCTTTCGAATAAGTGCCCACACTTCTTCGTCATTCTTCCATTCCTCCCTTGCTTCGTTTATCCAATCTGGTTGGATAATAGAAATGGCACACAACAATGCTTCCACATCCTCATCCTTTCTTGAGAGTGCATCTGCCACCACATTTTGCTTCCCTTTTTTGTAGATGATTTCAAAGTCATAACCCAACATCTTTGTGACCCACTTTTGTTGCTCTTCAGAGGATAATCTTTGTTCTAAAAAGTATTTAAGGCTATCATGATCCGTTTTTACCTTGAAGTGTCTTCCCATTAGGTAGGGTCGCCATTTCTTAAGTGCATGGAGTATTGCCAACATTTCCTTCTCATAAATAGCTTTGCTTAAAAACTTTCCCTTGATTGGACGACTTTCAAAAGCAATGGGTCTTTCATCTTGCATTAGAACAGCACCAATTCCATTTCCTGAAGCATCACATTCCACAATAAAGGTTTTTGTGAAGTCCGGTGTAGCTAAGACCGGTGCTTGGCACATTGCCTCTTTAAGATGTTCAAAGGCCTTTGTTGCTTCCGGAGTCCATGAAAATGAATCTTTCTTCAATAATGTTGTTAGAGGTGCTGCTATTCTCCCATAATTCTTAACAAACTTGCGATAATACCCTGTCAACCCAAGAAATCCTCGCAGATGCTTTATGGATGTGGGGATTTTCCATTCCTTAATGGCTTTAATTTTGCTAGGGTCTACCTTAACTCCTTCATGAGATACAATATGACCCAAATATTCCACCTCCTGGACTCCAAAGAAACATTTGGATCTTTTTGCATATAATTGTTTCTCCTCCAATAGTTGTAGCACCCTGTCAACATGTTCAACATGATCCTTCCAAGACTTGCTGTAGATTAGTATATCATCAAAAAATACTAACACAAATTTTCTAAGGAATGGTTTGAAAATTGAATTCATCAAACCTTGAAATGTTGAAGGTGCATTGGTAAGGCCAAAAGGCATGACCAAAAATTCATAATGACCCTCATGAGTTCTAAATGCCGTTTTCGGAATGTCTTCAATCTTCATTCTGATTTGATGATATCCCGAACGAAGATCCAACTTGGTGAAGTAAATTGATCCATGCAATTCATCCAGTAATTCATCAATGACAGGAATGGGGAACTTATCTTTAATAGTGAGCTTGTTGAGCTCCCTATAATCCGGACACATGCGCCATGATCCATCCTTCTTGTGCACCAATACTACTGGAGCTGAGAAAGAACTTTGACTCGGTTGAATTATACCAGCCTCTAGCATTTCTGCAACCATACGTTCAATTTCACTTTTTTGGACATAGGGATATCTGTACGGCCTGATGTTTGGAGGAACACTTCCTGGAATCAGATGAATAGCATGATCATGATCACGCATAGGTGGGAGACCTTTGGGAGTCTCAAATACCTTGGAATGATTGTCCAGGACTTTTTGGAGATCTGGAGAAATAGATGATTCCAATGTGGAAACATCTAGCGAACATAATTGTGCAATTACACCTCTTTGCTCCTTTTTTAGAAGCTTTGTCATGCCATTAGAGCTGATTATCTTTCCTGGTTTCCCTGCAATACCCCTTAATTCAACTTCCTTTCCTTCCGTAGAAAATTTGATGAAAAGTTCTTGAAAATTAAAAGCTATTGTACCCAAGGATTGTAGCCATTGGACTCCTAGTACAACATCAGCACCTCCCATTGGAATGGAAAGCATTGGGCTAGTCAATACATATTCTCCCATGGATAGCTTGATATTATGGCACTTTCCAGAGCAATTTATTGTTCCTCCATTTGCAATCATCACTTGACACTCTGGTGCTGGATATAGGAAGCAATTCAATTCTTTTGCTACCCTACAATGAATAAAATTGTGGGTGCTTCCTGAATCAATCAACACTATTACCTTTTTCTTCTTGATTTGTCCTTCTATCTTGATGGTTTGAGGAGTGGTAATTCCGCCAATGCATTACAAGATATGGTCGGATTTATTTGTTCTTCATCTAGGCTTTGTTCCTGGAGTATATCCTCTTCTTTTGACCTTTCTTGCTCCTTTTCTTCTTCCTCTTCACAATCTATGTAGAATAATTTCTTCTCAGCACACTTATGACCTTTTGTGTATTTGCTATCACAACTGTAACAAAGCCCTTTTGCTCTTTTTTCTTCCAATTGTTGTGGTGTCAACCTTGTAGGTTGTGGAAGACTAGGGGCAACAACACTTCCATCTTTATAGTTGTGAGTGGTATGCTTCCTAGTTGCCATAATTTTGCTTTCCATTTTTCTTGCTAACCTGAATGCCTTCTCTAATGAATCAGGTTCCCAAAGGCGAACATCATGTTGGATATTATCCTTTAAAGACCCTATGAACACATCAATCCTATGCTCCTCTGGAATATCTTTTACCCTTATGTTCAATTTTTGGAACTCCTCAATGTGCTCCATTATTGAACCCTTTTGTTTGAGACTTATCAATTGGCTAAAAAAAGTGTTGCTTTTTGTATCCTCATAATGTGCTATCAATTCTTCCGTAAAAATTGCCCAAGTGATAAATTGTTTACGAGAACAAAGCCATTGATACCATACAAACTGATTTGGTTCCAAATATACAGTTTCCATACGTACCTTTTGTGTGTTTTGCACATTATTGAGATCGAAGAATTGCTCCATCTGTAATATCCATGTGGCGGGATCCTTGCCATCAAACTTCCTCATATCGATTTTTGGAATATGGTGATTCTTCGATCCAACATTAGCATCTATGGAATCATGATTAACATTTCTTTTGTTCTCATCATGAGTTTCCTTTACTACCTTTTCACCATTAGTAAGTATTTCTTGTAGAAAATTTGTCAAATCTGCCATGCCTGTCTTCAAATTTGTGTTCAAATCTATCTTCAAATTGTCCATCTTAGCTTCCATGCCATTCATCTTAGCTTCCACGCCATTTATCTTAGCTTCTGTTAACTTTTGTGAGCGTGACATTTGTTGCACTTGTTCTTGTAATTTTGATATATCATGTAGCATTTCTTCCTCTTCTTCATGAGTCATGCTAGAGCTTTCAGGTTCCTTACTAGGTGTTTGCATTTTCTTTCCTCGGGGCATCAGTTACCGATAATAATGCTTTACTATGCCCTTTGAATTCCTTCAAAATAAATTTTCAAACCAAGCTTAAGCAAAAATTTAAAAAAATCTACACACCTTTTTTCACTTTGTAGGAGCTTGATATTGCCTCTGATGTATCTCTGTACTTTCCAATCATCTAGTTCTGAATTTGTGACCTATAGTAGCTCTCTGTGTCCTCTTTCCAATGCCACCAGTCTGATCCAAATTGGATTCTCCAAGAAAGAGTTATGCACAATCTCCCAAGATGACCTGATTATAGACCTTTCCAGAAGAGCGAACTTGTATGAAGTGCCACGTGTACAATTTTCGATCTTTGGTTCTGAAAAAGATATACAAGAAACTACAGTCCGTCCTCTTTTTGTACCTTCTTATGAAATTTCAATCTGATTCCCAGAGAGAAAGTTATGACGATTTTCCCCAGGTCACCTGTTTTGAATGTAATTCAGGAGTCTGCAAAAAGACCAACTTCCTCAGATCATATCTCCGCAAATATCGCGCGAAAAGCTCTGAAATTTGGACCGAAGGTTCAGCGCGATTTCTTCTCAAATGGGTTTTTTTTGCGACTTCTGAAATGTCACAGAAAAAAAGTTATAGCGAAAATTCCACGATGACCTGTTTGGAGCAGCGAAACCCTAGAATCCAAAGCTCTGATACCAAATGTTATGAAACCAGCTCAAGAAAAGATAGAAAAGATAGATCAACGCCTTAGAATTCAGCCTCTTCAGGGGGCAACCTCCTTTACATTACATAAATGAACAATTCTTGGATGATACAAATGACAAAACCTCCTTTCTATATATAGGAGTCTAAGGAGTCACAATATAATCCAGCCGACCTAACAATAATAATATAAAGCCACAAAAATAACAATAGAGGGATTCTATGGGGCACAGAAATAAAAATATGGGGGTAATAGGGGCACAACAATATAAATAAGGGGTATAACTACAATAGTAATGGGGTAATCACTAGTATTATAGGGACCCAACACATAATTGCCTAACTTGCTAACAACCCTCCCTCTTGCCCGGCTCATTCTCAATTTTGTTAACAACCCTCCCTCTCGCCCGGCTCATTCTCAATCACTCGACCCACTTACTCTGTCGTTGTGATTTCTGATAGCATGAAAATCCCCAGTAATCATCAATGGATTTCCCCTCACCATAGAGGCCTGAGATACAATGTCATTCCAGAGCGATTCCCTCTGAACTGAGCTATTCTCCCCATACACAATCGAGACCCAACAACTCCAATTATAAGCAATGGCTCTCACCTAACAATGCATGATCTGGTCTCTTTGATTCAGAACGGTTACATCAACATGCTTTCTTTCTTCAAGGGTTGCCGCCCTCCCCTTCTGGAACCCTCTGTTGCAGCTCTTGCTCTCTTCTAGGTTGAGGAAGCAGGGAAGAAGGCTTTCAAGAAGGGATTCACAATTAACACAAAAGAAGGGGGATTCGTGACTAAACAAACAAAGGATTCGTGCTCGCTAGCATTTGGTCTTAATTCAACTCCTATGCCTCCGGATCCTATCCTGCTTACCGGAATGCAGACTCAAGGGATTCGAACGCAATCACACGTAATTGCGGTTACTCTGGCCTAGTGGGAAATGCATGCACTGCTACTGACACGTCAAATGCATGCAAACTCCTACTTGTTTTTTTTTAACTTTATTAACACACTCCTCGACATACATGAAATCTTTGATACTTTACATATATTTGCCACTATGCAAAGTTTTGTAGAGTATATTAAAAAAGAATGTCAATAAAGAACGGGTTGTGTTTAAATGATAACTAAAAATCTTATATATGATAGGAATAAATATAAATTATAAATAATCTTTAATAAAATAAAATGCTTTTAATAAAAAAATTTAACGTTTCTTATTTGGTTTAAGACGGATTTCTCTTGCTTTTCTAACTATCTGAAAACTTTAATCTCCATTTTTGGGCAGATCTTTGTATGGACTCTGCGAGCAAATACAAAGTAAGATAGAGACAATGCATGTAGATTTCATTTACTTTTTCATTTGGCTTTCATGACATGGCGGACAAATAAAATTTCCGCTAAAATTTAGCTTGAGAAGCCTAAAAACGAATTCTTGGAAGTGAAGATTGAATGCTTTGGTTCTTTAGCTTTTCCTAAATTTGGCCGAGCTAAACTCAAGTGCTTTTTAAATATAGTACGACTTTATCCTAGACTCTGCAAACTAAGTGTTTTCTACTCTCTCAGGACAGTGCTTTTCAAATATTACTAACCTTTCTTAGACTCGGCAAAACTAAGTGTTTTCTACTTTCTTATATCAGTATTCTCCCCGAAGAAAGTACAGTAAGATCTCTAATTGGTTGTCTTAACAAGGGCACGCGCCTGCATTACTTTCTGTTCCTCTCGTCCTTCTGTAAATTCCTCCTGACTATTTTATGCATTCTGTACTTTGTCCCTTTAACATAGAGATTGCTTTGAGTGGACGTTCTTCGTACTATCTTCTAAGCCGTTCATCTACAATGGTGGCCATCATGCAAAGTTGCAAACCGACTATTGATGGATCGCAATACACCACCCTGGTTTACCCCGCCACATCTCAACAATACTTGTTGCTTCCTCCGAATAGAGTTGTTGAGCATCTCTATTAAAAACTTTCGGAAGAGTGGAAACTCAGTACACTCGGCAATCCTATTCAAATGTTTAACTTTTATCAATTTGTGCCCAACCTATATCAATACTGGGAACTTAAGGCTGATTCCAGCCCTTACTTCGCTGAGGAAGGATGAAGAGTGGTACGCAACAAGAAAACAAGTTGTTCACCGCAAGTTGGTTGTAGCAGAGATGAGCCTCTTTATCTCTTTTATGATATGTTTTTAAACGAAAATCAGTTGAAAGTAACTCGTCTTTTGTTGGATACTTTAGCTAACACGGTTTTATTCACTGCATGCTATGAAGTGTATATATCTTATTCCTCAATGTTCAAAGTTATTTTACTTTCATGATCTTAAGCAAATCTAGCTAAAAACCTATTCTTATGTGCATTTAGACTGTTAAGTAAAGCACGTCATATGTTCTTTCCTTCATAAGCCTCACCCAGCAAAAGGCCATGCAGCCTCCCTTGTTTCCTTATGTAGCCATGGTTATGGGGATGCTTTCTCCATCAAGGCCTTTTATTTTTATTTACCAAGAGAAGTACTTATTGAAAGTAATTGCTAAAGGAAATGAAGAGAATTAAATTCTAATGCTAATAAGAAAACAAAATGCTTTTTTTTTCTCAGGAAAAAAGACAAAATGATTTTTCAGTGTAATCCCCTGGATTTACAAGCAGACATGAGTAAATTCCAAGGATTCATGGACTATCTACTTCTCTACAATATATAATGGTAGTGCTAACATTTGATATCAAACAAAGGAGTCTATTTTAAACAATCCAAATGAAGGAAATAAAACATCAATAGCCCTGATAATAATAATAAAAATTAAAAATAATGCTTATGGTTGCTTCAATATTTATCTTCAATGATCTATCAAAAATACAACTTCCCTGCCAGCACAAAATTTTGATATGTCTTTCAACTGTTAGAGTAGAGAATAGGGCTATAGATATTTAAACTAGTATTCTTCTTCCTTTAACCCAAAACTAGTTTTGGTCGGAGGCTGCGACATCTACATATGCATCTACATGCTCAGCAAATCACACTATGGATCATTGAGATGAGGCTTAATCTATGATCATATGGAGATGGAACGTCGAGCTGGGGGATTCATAGGTAAAATCATTATTGAGACTTTGATATAAAGGATTCTAAAATGATACTCATTAAATTTGGTGCAAATTCGAATAAGAAGAAGACCCCCCAAAAAGTATGTTCTAAATGTATGCATTTGGAGAAGAGTCATCCCAACCTTGAAGGAACTTGTAGCATGACAAGCTACTTAGACTGAAAAACTTAACAAAAGAGCATATCGAATGCTTAAAAATGATAATGAAAGTTAGTGGCATCATGCATATAATGATATATTGCTATTAAACAAATTTGGGTGGCAGCATGCATGAAGAGGGATTGCACTGTCATGGAACAATCACATTTAAAAAAATAGTCATTCCATTTTTCGGGTATTCAGAGAGAAGTAGCTGCATGAGAACATACAATGGAAAAGAGGTGACTCCCATAACAGTGACGAAGAAGATGATAACAATATTCATTCTAATTCTACTCGCCACGCAAAACTAGAGATCAAAAGGTAGCGACGAGGATCAAGGTCCAGACCTGAGATGCATTGAAGAACCCATTAGAATATCTGGCAGGGGACGAGGTAACACGTTGCATTATTAATACATTTGATCTCAACACTGAAGAAAGGGAACACTTTGCAAAGATAATAACTAATATGATTTGGTACGTAGCAAATCCTCATGAAGTATGGGTATTTAAGAGCCAGACTACAACACTTGTAGCGAAGAAATTGTGAGAAATTGACCTGATGGAAGATGAAACACTATTGAATACAAAATGAATAGATCACCACTCATCCACTTCCCACACATTGTTACAGAGTGATTGTGCTATCGATGGAGATAATAGCTTAAAGTGAGAAATGTAAATGGGGTTGGCTCAGGATGGGCCCTCATTGGCAATTGTGAATGTCACAGGTGTTGTGTTGGACAAATAAATAGTAACCTTAGAGAACGTTACCTAGTCATTGTATGTAAAGAACGTTACACTAATGATAGAGAATTTTCAGAAGATTGGTATAGGCACGTTATAGGACAGAGAGTGAATTTTCAGAAGATTGGTATAGGCACGTTATAGGACAGAGAGGCATGCGAAGATGACAGAGACGCAGAAAAAGATGGCAGAAAGGCAGAGAAAGATAGCAAAAAGGTAGAGAAACACATATTTGACAGGGAGTTTTAAAGTGTAACTATTATGAAAATAGAGGTGACAGAGATGTTGTGGCAAAATGGACAGAGTGTTGGTCTATCAAATGGATACTCAATGGAATCGCAATGTAGAGAATCCAGACCAAGGTGCCAGATGGACAGATCATGTGGACAGCGGAGGAACGCCAAGTGACTGAGTTGCCGAGAATTGTAACGTTGAGAGACTCATGTCATGATTAAATGTAACACTCCTATAACTGTGATCCACCATTCGTTCCAAAGATTTAAATTTGAAGAATAAGGAGGACAAAGAGCAGGTTATAATAGAGAATCTCATGACAAAAAAGGAAAACAAGCATTGGTCTAAAGTTGGCGAAGCTAACTATGGGAATGTATATGTCATGCTATGACATCTTTGAAGGTTGGCTGGAAGACTTTTCACATAGGAATACACCATTGTTTGCACCATATTCAAATTTAGTAGCAGGCTTGAAGACTTTCCACATAGGAATACACCATTGTTTGCACCATATGCTCGTTTAGTAGCAGGATCTATGGCATGCTTTTGGGCATGTATTATTTGTTCTCCCATTGAAATAACAAACACGAGGCTGCAATATTGGTTCGAGGGTCAACCAGAAAGGGAGGTTGTGTTAAACAATCCTTATTTATACTTTATTCATTTGTACGAAAATTTAGTTTCATGGGTTGGACACTTAAAATTCGATTTCATTTGTTTTTTTAAACAGTGATGGATCCATGCTGGGCATTATAGGTAGTTGCTTTTGTATATACATAATGCTAGTCAACTATTGAGAGATTCAAAAGCTGAAAAGAATCCATTTGACTATTTTACCCCTTCAGTACTAGATGGGGACTTGAGGAATGTATTGGTTATGGTGAATCAAATTGAAACTTCTTTTATAAACAATAACTGGAACTTTATTCTTACAATTATATGGAGAAGATCATGTTGTTTCTCCATGAAGCTAGTTGTAAACAAAATCAAGGGAAGGTTGGCAGTCATACACACCTTTGAACTCAAGAGCTTCTTGTATCAAATACATATTTTGGAATGAATTCAAGTCCAACACATCTTCTGAAGTAGGAAAAGGTGTAAGTGCATCCTTTGGTGTAAGTGCAATTAAGAATTTCCATGTAAATTATTTGGTTGTTCCTCATAAAGCCTAAGATAAATTGGTGGCATTGTTCAAATAACTCATGAAGATGGAAGAAGAATAGTGATAAATTTAGAGAACAACCAACTATTTCCTTTACTTCGATTCATTGAACATAAGGACAGAGTTGTTAATGATGAAACAAAATAATCACCATATGTTGAAATATCAATCAACTAATACTAAGGTTTCATGTAAAAACATATATATAGGAGATTAAAGAACATGCAAAAACTTATTCAAACAAGATCCCCTTGCCATTGATGTCAAAGGGGGAGGTAAGCATAGGTAAGGAAGATGATTCTCAGGAAAAAAAAGGGGGAGGATAACAGTGTTTCCATCAATGCTAAAGGGGGGAGATTGTTGGCATTATTTTCATTGATGGCAAAGGAGATGCAAGGTATGTTGCAAAGGTTGTTGAGGTTGCTTACATATGCATATGTTGTGATGTTGTGATACATATGTTGAACTTCTTGCATATATTTCCATGTTATGATGTTTTTTATGTTGTGATGTTGCAATATTTTTTACCACTATTTTGATGATGTTGATGCATGAAGAAGTTGTGATGCAAAGGGAAAATGTTGTTGAGTATGTTGCTTGAGGATGTTCATGCTTTTCATGGCTTGATGCATTGTACTTGTTAAATGGTCCTTTGAGAAATGTTTGAAGAGATGTTGTAGAGATCATTGTTGAAGAGGTATTGCAAAGATACAAGGAAAGGAAATGAGAATTCAAGACAATGCTGTGATGCAAGGCAAAGGTATTGATCATTTTTTAGATGAAAGGCAAAGTTATTAACAACAAAACAAAACTATTGACTTCAAAACAAAGGAGCACCAAAGGATGATGGAATTAATGTATGCATAGATGAAGTTGTTGATGTTGTTGATGTGAGAGAATGTGTTGCTAGAATATGTGGTCATGTACTCTTGTATCATTATGATAATAACGCACCTTCTGCACTCAGAAACAACTTTATAAATCAAGTCATTTACTTTTTATATTGTGTTACTCTAGAATTTAATGCACTATCCCTTGAGCTAGCCCACGTTAAAATGTGCTTTCTTATGCATCTGAGCCCTAACTCATGTAATCATTAATGTTGGCTTATGTTATTTCAATTTTGAATAATATGAGGTTTATTTTTCTTGACTTATCCTTCAAATTTGAGAGTGAATACCTGGAAATGAAGAGACAACCCTCGAATGTAAAGAGACAAGTTGTTCACTCCAGATTCCTCCATGGAAGACTAATAGTTAGAAAATTTTGTTTATAAAATAATGTTCTTTTGGATGGTAAGAGAGTTAGAGAATGTGAGAGATGATTGAGTTTTTTTTCATTAGTTTCTTGCAACATATAGATCAGATGTGAAGCATATTTGAGGAGAATAAGAAGCAGAGACAAATATGGAGATATGCATAGTTATTGTCACACGGAATCTGTCAAGGGTGCGGACACGACTGACCTTCCTAGAAGTCTAAGACATTCTAATGACAAACAAGACAAAAAGGAGTGATCTTTCTCTAAATACACCTTTTATAACATGAAAACTACAAGTGTTTAGGCTTACCTTATTCCAAAACGCTGTTGTTGAAGTCCGTTCTTGACGATCCGGATGAGCTCCTCCTTCAAGTCAATTCCTGCAACCACAAACAATCAAACAATTACCAAGCACTTGCATTTCATATAATAAAACATATATCCAACATGCAGACCAAGGAACACATGAAATAACTCATTAACACAAGCTATTGAGAAAAATAAACCAGTTTGTATTAATAACGAAACAAAGAAACTCTTACAACCTGGCCTTGGTGTTGTGCAAGTTCCTCCCAGGGTCCATCAAGGGTTTTCCTCTACTTTGACAAAGCTCACCCTCTCCCAAGTAGAATCAAGTGAAGACAATCTCTCCTCACAAAGGCTCTAATGGAAGACCTAAATCCTGCAGCATTTACCCAAAGAAAATGTATAGCTCCAACCTCTTCTCCTTCTGGCTCAATGCCTTTATTTATAGTGCTGTAAAGAGGTTATTCAGGTCCACTATCAATGGGATCATCCCCCTCTATGGGTGGGATAGCTCCCTTATTGATGGGATAAGCTCCCCCTTAATAGAGATACATGAACCAACTGGAGGCGCATCCATTTCATCAAACCGACCTCTAGAATGTTCTAGAAGTAACCACAAGTAACTTTTTTAAGATAAAACTCGCGCATTTTGCCTTTTACAGAGGGACGCACCTGTCCCTTTACATACAGAGCGTCCATGGACGCAGTTTTTGTGAACAAGGTCAGCGTCCCCGCAGGTAAGGCTAGAGAGAACCTGCGACCCCAGAGATAAACATGATTTTTACAAGACTTTCTCTCTTCTTTGAGTTTGAGATGGATAACAGAGGCATGAGACTTGCCTAAGAGGGTAGCATGACTGTTGATTTGAGCCATACTAACTGTAAGTAGTCAAGGTGACATTTTTTAGTGTAACAGATTGCCCCCTAAAGTGCGAAGCCTGGAATAGAATAGGGTTTTGTAATTCTAGGAAGGGTGAAGCGCTTTATCATTTCAAGGATTGCCTTGTGGATGGCCTGGTTGGAACCTGCAATTTTCAACACAAAATACATGGATAAGATTATATCATCACTGAGGTAGGCATTCCCATACTCAGATTCAAAACTTTAACTAATGGACTAACTATTCTGATACAGGAATGATCTTGCAGTACATCATTTTTATAGACTTTTGTAGACACAGTATGGACGCAGCCATCTGTTTATGATTAGTCTACATAGATAATGAATACAAAACTCCTCGCAGCCTGGATGGTAGAAACTAGATCCAGGGTCTTCACTTCTACTTCCCGAATTGGTACGATTCTAGCCATGTGATTAAATGATTCGATGTCGAACATGGTAGAAACCACTTGATTACCAGTCAATGATGTAAACTGTTAACAAGCGTGAGAGAAACCACCAGTAATGTCAATGGTCCTCAAAGTACCAAGCACAACCCGTGAAATGTGAATAGATGTTTTGATGTCGAACACTTCACGGAATCCTCTGATCGAAAGTCAATGATGTAAACTGACGTCAAAGGCGAGAAACCTGCCATTGATGCATGCAGACTTCAAGGTACTGTCGATTCCTAAGTCATCTTTCTAGATAATGTGTCGATGTCGATAGAAAGCGACCCGTTGCAGGCAAGCCCGCAACACGAAATCATTGTTCAAGTTGAAGAAATGTTGCTGTAAGGACTGACTCAGGGATGGTCAAATGGATGACAAGTATTTTGCAGATGAAAGTTTTTGCTTGCAGACCTCTTGAACACATAACGACACAACAGATGGCTTGGTGACGAATAACTCAAAGTTAATCCCCGAAACCCGGTTAAAGACTTTCAAAGTGATTTGGTCAACTGTGAGGTAAAAGATTTCCCAACCCAGGTGAATGAAAAGTGTCGTGTTCAAGAGCGGTAATAAAGTTTCTTCTGAGACAAAAGGTGACAAATAGGTTCATTCTTCTCTTTTTTCCCCCACCATTTCTGGCAAGTACCTCTTTATTTTTAACAAGCTTGAGGAGGATAACATATGCTTGATTATAAGCTCATCCTTCGGACGAGTCCAACCTAGTTTAAATTCGAACCCTAGGAAGGAGTGGTTCGTTCCTGTTTGTAATTGAACAGGTCCTCTACTGTAAAAATTTAACGAGCCCAGTATAGGAGAAACTCGGCGTTTTTCATTTTTAGAGAGTCTGAAAAAACTAAAGGAGACTCCACGTTGAACTTTTTCGTATATTTGTGTCCCTCAAGCCCGAAAAAGTATAAAATAATACCTGGGGGAACCGCTTGATCTTGCGACCAAGGAGTACTTTCATAATAGTGTCGTTAACCTGAAAAGTAAAAAGCGATCAAGGACACGTCGTTTTATTTCCTTATCGAGTTCGAAACGACAAAAACCCGGCAATCTTTTCCTGATTTTGCGGTCAGAAAAGAGCTAAAAGGGGACCGTCTTTTAATTCCGTTTTAACGAGTGAAAAAGAAACACTCGGCGATCTTTTCATGTTTTAGGAGTCAGAAAAGGGCTTAAAAGATGACTCTGAAATTTTGTTTGTGAAAAATTACAATTTCCCTCGAAATCCCTTTGTCCTGCACAAAAGCGACACATTACTCATACCTGTTTAAAATAGGCAAAAATACATTCAAAAACATCTTTTCATGGTAAAAAATGAACTAATTCATCCAAAAAACCTATAAAAAGACCTTTTACCATGTCATTTTTACCGTTTCACTGTTGAGGTTGAAAAAGGAGCTTTTGACAAGAAACTTCCCGTGGTCGCTGCGGAAAATCTGACCGTTGGAATCGAACGCCGTCTCATCCAGGTATTTTACACATCCCACTCTGCATTTCTATCCGTTTAGAATCAATTTTTAGGTTTTAGTTTCATTTTTTGGGGGGGTTTTGGTTTTGGAATGCGCCTCTCGGCGGACGCAGGTGCCCTTCGGGTGACCTGCGTCCCCCGACTTTTTCTCATACGGGAAAACGGTCGGAAGACGCAGCCCGCCTTCAGGCCAGCTGCGTCCGGGCGCCCTGTGCTACAAAGCCGGGGTGCGTCCTCCGAGAAACGCGCATTTCAAAACCCCAACTCTCTCAAAAAACCACCAAAAATTCCCAAATTAATTTCTAATGCTATTTTTGATATGCAGGGCATTAATCATGTTAGACTGGAGAGAAAGAGAGCATGTAGAGGAAGATGAAGCTGCAATAAATCATCAACCTTCCCTGGATGCCCTAAGAGCATGCGGATTATACAAATATTGGACCATACCGGGCATGAGGGGCCAGGTAAGATTCTTGGAATGGCTGGTTGAGCGATGGAACGTACAAGAACAATGCTTTTACATAGGAGGGCACCAGCTCGAGATAGAGCCCTCGGATGTATACTTTCTCACTGGCTTGCCAAACAGAGGTGAGCAACTCAGTCTTGCGGGGACTAGGCCGGGTGGCCAATCCCTTGATAGTCTCCGCGAGATTGGTGCACACCTGGGGCTCACCATTCAAAAGGCATAGAGATAAAACACATCACTCTGCCGGAACTCAAAGTCATAGCGTTCACGGTTACCAGAATTTGCGGCGCGGCCGCTTTACACATTGCTTCCGGATCCCAAATGCGGATGGCAATTGACTGTTACCAAGGCACCATTTTCAACTGGTGTGAAGCTGTGTCGGCTCATATGAAGAGCCAACTGACCAAGGCAAAGAACGGACGACTAAAGACTTTTGGATATGGGCCTATAGTCGTGAGCTTTGCCTTGGAGAGAATTCCAATGCTGATCCCTCAGCAACTCACTGTTGATATCTTGGGTCCCCAGCAGCCAAAGCTGATACGATGGGTTGCGGTGATGGCCCGGCATCCTGACGAGGGCGCGACAGTAGTTCGATTCTCAGATAGTTATTTTGACTGGTTAGAGGGCCAGCTTTTTGTGATACAGGACTTTCCGTATGCCGGAATGGATTTCAGAGGTGATCCGGACATGGTTCTTCCACAGGGAGAACAATGGGACGACAGAGGTACTTTTTATTTTCACAAGTTTTCTAGTTATGTATTTTTTGTATTTTTTATATATATCGTCTCAAAACTAATAGTAAATCTTTCAAAATGCAGATGTTGGTCCACAGCGTCCAGCCAACCTCCGGCCTTATGATAGACTACATCCAGCTGCACCGGTACCGGCCCCACAGGATGCGACAGCAGAAGTACTAGCTGAGTTGGAGCATGATCTAGAGCGTCTCACGGCAGATATACCTGAGACTACTATGGACGACATTCCTATGAGGCTTCAGCGCTTCGTAGTCGCGGTCCCTGGACCGTTTAGGAGATTTTTGCGTAAGGTAGCCCGCGCAGTGGTGTCGTACAGAGAGCACCACCAGTGATTGACTAGTCACTTTTGTAGTCACATGTGACATTTTGACTTTTTGTACTATCATTTTGCCGATCATAAGGTGTTTTAAACCTATGATCGAAGACGATGTATATATTTTTTGACACACTTCTATCTATATATATCACTATTACCGGCTTATCTTGTTTAACATATGTGATGAAATGTTTTTAAATTTACTTGCATGATTATCGTAAATGTCTGTCCAACATTCGAGAAGCAATTGCATCTGCTAATGTATTCAAAGACCTTGGAATATGTTGATATTCAATGTAATCAAATTCACGTTCCAAGAGACGCACTCTCAAAAACAACCTTAATAACACAGGATTTCTAATGGCATAAACTCTATTAAGCTGTAATACAACAAGTTCAGAATCTAACCTCACTATCAAACGTCGAATTCCAAATGAAATAGATTCGGATAATAATTCAACCACTGCACTGTATTCTGCAATGTTATTCGTTGTTTGACCGAGGCTTACCCCATGCATAGAAACTAACTCGTCAGAGGGCGAATAGATAACCCAAGCTGCGGAAGAGATATTCCGTGTACTACGACAAGCACCATCAGCAAATCCAATGTATGTTTGGAGAGGCGTCGACATCTACAATATCAAGAGTAAAACCAAGATAAGCCAAAATAATGACGAAAAACCACACTTGCTAAGCTAAGCACACTGACTAAACTAACACACTTGCTAGCTAGAAAGAAAATCTAACCTATCTAAAAATTTCTCCATACCCATCATTTTAAGCATAATACCTCTTTAGGTAAAGTCCATTTCTGGGTTTACCCAAAGAGTCCCCATCAAAATCAACTAACTCATAAGCCCCTTTTGCTAGCTTTCGCTTTACAATGTAGGGCCCATGCCACATGGGAACGAATTTTCCGGCACCTAGCTTATCGTTAGCTTGATCATATAATAGTACTAGGTCTCCTTCCGAAAAACTTCGAGGGGTTACATTTTTATCGTACTGAGCTTTCATTCGTTTCGCGTGAGTCTCGATAGCTAAAGTAGCGTCACGTCGAGTCTCATCTAATTTAGCCAAGTATAATAACCGTTTCTCCTCTTCGGAAGTAGCTGGAAGTAATTCGACAGCCATTTGAAGTGATGGGATTTCGCATTCAATAGGTAACACAGCTTCTAAGCCATAAACTAGCTGGAAAGGGGTGAAACCTGTTGAATTTTTCACTGAAGTTCGATATGCCCATAGCGCCGAAAATAACATGTTATGCCAATTCGTTCGATGGATACCAATGATCCGTCGAATCATGATGACTAGAACTTTGTTGATTGACTCAACCAAACCGTTGGCTTGCGGATAATAAGGAGTAGAGCTATCGTGGCGCAAACCAAGCTGGCTTGTAAGCTCAGTCATCATGACGTTTCGAAAATGGCTCCCATGGTCAGTAATGATTGCTTGTGGGACACCAAACCTAGTTATGATATGATTGAATACGAAAACTGCAGCTGTCTTGCCGCTTGCGTCGAATGTAGGCATCGCCTCGGCCCATTTTGTAAAATAATCAACCGCGAGGATGATATACGCATGCCCCCCGGCCGAGTGAGGGTTACAAGTAATAAAGTCAATGCCCCATTTGGCGAATGGACCAGCGGCAATTATAGGGTGGAGAGGAGCAGGTGGAGCGCGCATCTTTCGATCAAACACTTGACAGTTGTGGCATGTTCTGACAGCAAGGATACAATCTTTAAACATAGACGGCCAGAAATAGCCAGCGCGCAACACCTTCTGAGCTGTGGCATACCCAGACATATGACCGCCACATGCTCCAGAGTGACAATCATTCAAAACTCTCTCAGCCTCTTCGTGAGTTAAACAACGTCGAAAAACTAAGTCTGCCCCCCGCGATAAAGTGTATCTCCAATAATTCTGTATTGCTGGGATCGAAACCGAATTTTTCGACGGTCTTCCTTGGAAGCTTCAGGCCGAAAGGTTTGGGTTTGGAGATAGATGATTATATCCCCATACCACGGATCTAAAGTGCTAATAAGAAACAAAGATTCGTCCACAATGGACTCCTCTGCCACAGTCTCTGTGTCAGCACTCGGGAAATCACACATCAATTCCGCAAAAACTAAAGATTTCTTAGACTTGGACTTCTCGAACTCCAAGTCGAACTCTTGCAGGATAACAATCCATTTAGAGTACTTGCCCCCTAGCAGTTGTTTTGTCAAAATATAAATCATAGGGTTGCAATCCGAAATAACTGTAGTCTTGCGGAGAAGAATGTAGTGACGAAAACGCTGGACAGCTTGAACGGCTGCCAGGGCCAATTTCTCCACATGCGAATATTTTAACTCAGTGGGATTTAAGGTTCTACTAAGATAATATATCACATGCTCTGCTTTGAATTCATCTTCTTGAACTAACACCATTCCAATGGTGGAATGCGAAGCTGCGAGGTATAAGAAGTAGTCCTGGTTGTAGTTGGGAGGATGCAATAACGGTGCATGGGTCAACGCGTGTTTCAGTGCATCAAAAGATTGTTGGGCAATCTCGTCCCAAAAGAATTGTGCGTTCTGTTTCAACAACCGTGTAAAACCTTTAGTGACCTCGGCGTAGTTTGGGATGAATCGGCGTAAAAAGTTCGCTTTCCCTTGCAAACTTTGGAGTTGGCGCAAACTCGAAGGAGGAGGCAATTTGATGATAGCCTCGACTTTCGAGGGATCGACGCGAATGCCGGTTTTTGAAACAACAAATCCCAGCAATCGACCTGTTTCTATACAGAAAACACACTTGTGGGGATTCAACCGAATTCGATAATGCCTACACCTCATAAAGATTGCTCGTAGGTGGACAAGGTGATCAGCTCGTTGTAAAGAATGAGCAGGCAAATCATCGAGATAGGGTTGCACAATGTGCTTGATGTCATGAAATGCATAAGACATCGCCCGTTGAAAAGTGGCCCCGGCATTCTTAAGTCCAAAAGGTAATTTGCAATAAGCAAATGTCCCCCATGGACAAATGAATGCCGTTTTTGGTTGATCGGCAGGTAGAATATTGATTTGATTATAGCCTGAGAAACCATCCATGAAGGAAAACATCTCACTTCCGGCACAATCATCAATAATTTGATCGATATAAGGCGTAGGATAGTTGTCTTTTGGACAAGCTCGATTGATATCCCTATAGTCGATACAGATTCTTATTGTTCCTTGTTTTTTATTGACGGGAACAATATTCGATACCCAATCCGTTAACGGGATCGGATAAATGAAACCTGCTTTCAACAGCTTTTCGACTTCTGCTTTGATTGCAGCCGCTTTTCGAGGGTGAATCTGACGCAACCGTTGCCGAATGGGTTTAGCATCCGGGTAGGTTTTGATTTCATGAACAACAATGGCAGGATCAATTCCCGGCATTTCCTCGTAAGACCAGGCAAACACGTCGCGGAATTCTTGGAATAGGGCCTTGTAAGTTTGGATTTCTTTTCAGTACATGCGGCACCTATATGAATGTTCTCCTCGATTCCGGGCTTCACTGAAATATCAATGGGAATAGTACGAGAAATATTCCCTAAATTCAGCTCTGAATCAGAATGTTTCGTTGGATCCTGAGCGTCTTTGACATATTCAGCGGTAAAGATAGATGAAAAATCATTTTCAAATGCATCATCCTTAGGTAAAAACGAAGATCTGTGATGGAGATCTTCCCATGGTAGATCATCTACACTTAGGATTTCGCGAAGTTGTTCGTCAGATGACACTTCTTCGGGAAACGTTATCCGTTCTAAGGGTGAGGTGAAAAGTGACTCTTCACTGACCACATTCATTTGGTCGGTTGAATGAAAGTCGGTAAAAGACATAAGAGCTTCATAAGCAATCTCATACGGACTCAACGGCATAACATCACCGAGTGAGTCTAGCTCAGAGTCAGAGGGAACATACCAAGGATCATCATAAATAATGTTTTCTGACGTGATCATATGAATTGTTGCGAACGAAGGGTCTGCATTGAGTGGAGGGAGAGGAAAAGTTCCCAGTAAACCGGAATCCTTAACTAAACCTACACCAATGTCCCTATAAGGGATTGTCGTTTTACCAACATGCTGGATAGTTTCTAAAGAGGTTGGGTCGGATGAAAAGTATGTCAGCTGATCAATAGTCACGATCTTACCGTTATGTGGAAACTTAATGACTCTGAAGACCGATGAAACGACCGCTGTCATAGCATATGACCAACTTCGACCCAAAAGAAGGTTGTAGTCTAGAGGGGCATCAACCACTTCCACATCCAGACTAACGGTTTTACCTTCGACCCCTATAGGCAATTCTTGTAGAATACCAAACGGACGGAACCCACGGCCATCAAAGGCCTTAAGGATGGTGGGGGATTGGTTCAACGAAGGAGAACCAAGCGATCTCCAACATTGAATCGACATAATACACGTAGAAGCTCCCTCATCAATCACAGTCCGATGAATAGGCCTGTTTTTGACTATCACTGGAATTTGGAAAGCCATTTGATGGGGGAGACGCGGTGTACTACTTTCTAGATCAAAGATCATTAGGTTCGGGTCCTGAACATCGACAGCTCCAATAGCCGACAAAAGCAATTTTCGTTGCGCTGGACATGATTGCAGCACTTCGAGTGCCGACATTGCTGAAGGTGAAACAGCTAAGTCTTCAACAATGTTGTAATTCTGGGCTGCTCTCGCATGTGGATTGAAAGCAGACCTTCGAAGTACACCCTTGGCGGGCGGCTTAATCACTAAGTCTGGGTTAGGTTTTTCGATCTGTAGTGGATCGGAACCAGGAGCTGAGGTTGATGGGTTAGAGTGAGAAGATTCTGCTTCCTTACCATCAACAGGAGCCTTACTACCATAATCTTGCGATCGAGTCGCAATCCTGACATGAGACATCATCAAAATGGGTTCTTCACTGGCATTCGAAGAAGAACCTATCATCTTATTCTCCTGCTCTGGAAATGGATTCTTTAACACAGCAGGAGTGGGAGAACCTTTGACTATTTTCACTACCTCGGCCCGATGAGGGCAGTCTCTCGTAAAATGATCTTCTTCACAAATAAGACAAGGATATCGAGGTTTGCGCTTTTCGTCATTGGTTTCCGACTTTTCCGTTTTCTCCTTTGGAGCCTTGTCTGCTTTAGCCTTCTTCTTTCCTTTCTTCTTTCCACCGTTTTTGGATTTGGCCGTAGATGACTCTACAGCGTGAATGTCGGCGGTAAGTTCAGGAGGAGAAGACTCTCCTGTCGGAGAATCAGGCAAAGTGATAATTGGAGTATTGGAGGTCTTGGAAGACTTCTTCTTACTCTTCGTAGTCACGATACCGATCATACCATCAGCGGCATGAGATCCCGAAGGAGCAGCAGCGATTTGGTTTGACTTTGGAAGATCCGGAATTTTCTCGTGTAACGTACCCGACTGAGTGTAAACTAAGTCAAGGTATTGTGCCTGAGCAATGACTTGCTCCTCAGTAACTACTCCGGCCTTAGCTACATCTTCAGTAATTCTTGGTAATAATGATTTGACAAACCATTCAGCTAAGATTTGGTCCGGGATAAAAACTTTCACTAATCTTCTTCGACGTCTCCACTCATGGATGTGATCAGAAATGTACGTGGATGTCGATTGTTTTAGCGAAGTTAATAATTCTGTACCATTATCGTATCTGACTGGTAACTGAAAATGAGTTAAGAACGAGGTAGCTAACTGGCTAAAGTTGTAAAAAGAGGCCCGTGGTAACTCAATGTACCACTTGGCTGCGAGACCAATGAGTGTACGCTGGAAAAGACGTAAGCGGATGGAATCATCTGAGATGGAATTTGATGCACACCAGAGGTGGTAAGTCATCACGTGATTAGACGGATCCTCTCCAGACTTACCTTCGAACTTGGGTATATCGCTGGGCAACTTATTTGGCATTGGCGGCCAGAACGGAAGATATTGAATTGGATCGTTCGTTAGGCGCGTCAAGTCGGGTAAATCTAAAGTCGCAATAAATGGTAACTGCCGGTTAGGATCTCTAAAACTCTGAGTCACAATACCAGCCCCAGGAGGAGGATATCCAGGATAACTAGGAACAGGAGTCGCATTGGGGATATTATATCCTCCTGGAAAACCAGGATTAACCGGACCGTACTGGGGTTGTTGAGGTGGTTGATAAGTGTACCCAGGATACGGTTGATACTGGTAAACCGGTTGTTGGGCAGCTTGCCCAGGTTGATACTGTCCCTGGTACGGAGGTTGAACAAATTGAGGTTGAGTAGTAACAACCGTACTTGTACCAGGTTGGCCTGCAGGCATCTGGACTGTGGTTTGAACCGTGGGTCCAGACAACGGTACAGATGTCTGAGGAGTGGTTACAGGGACAGTAGAAACCGGAGCTGCCGATACTCCAGAAGTAAGCATGGTAGATGAAGCGGTAGTTGCTGCAGCCGTGTGAGGTGGAGTACCAGGTGCAATTGGCGGCTGAGTAACTACAGAAGTTACAGGGGTCTGAACACTTGACTGGACAGGTTGCGGTTGCTGGGGTGGACCAGGAACTGCAGGTTGTCCTGCTTGAGGTACCGACTGTATACTTGGTTGCGACATCTGTTGACCCTGTGACGGATCCCATGTTAACATTCCAGGGTATTGACTCGTAACAGGTTGAGGATACTGAGATCCATAGCCGTATTGAGGATAGGGTTGATAACTGTAAGGTGCAGTCCCATATGATTGCCCTTGAGGTGGTTGATAACCTTGACCAGGGTATTGACCCGTAGGTTGATAACCTTGAGGTAAATACGAATACTGGGGTTGACCTTGACCTTGAGGTTGGTATCCTTGAGGTTGATACCCTTGGGGTTGATACCCTTGGGGTTGCCATCCTTGAGGTTGCCATCCTTGAGGTTGATACTGATACTGAGGTTGACTTTGGGGTACATATTGAGGCTGGGGTTGATACCCTTGGGGTTGATACCCTTGAGGTTGCCCCCCAGTCACAAATGAAGTACCTTGAGGTTGCCCCCCAGGCATTAACGAAGGTTGCCCCCCAGGCGGTAATTGGCCACCTTGAGGTTGGTTAATGGGAGTTGAACCTGACATCATATAAACGTCACCTATACTCAATGGTACATTACCACTGTTTCCAACTAATAACCCATGATCAACAGGTTGAGGAGATGCTCCCGCAAAGGTACCAGAAAGTGATTGATACCCAGTAGGAACAGAAGGACCGCCATGTAAAAATGATTCAGGACTTTGTGAAAACACAGATGACTGACCAGACATATTTACAGGAGAATGAATTCCTCTAGGTGGAACCGGAGTACGAGGTGTAGAAAAACCTACTGAGTTGTCTAAAAAATTGGTTAATGCAAGGTACCAAGATTCACTTCTAGGAGGACTGTAAAAGATGGATTCACGCTCCCTTAGATCAAGGGTAATTAGATCTTCAGAATCAGAAACGCCTATTTCTTCCTCTGGAACAAGTTCTTCTATAGCAATTAATCCAACAGGAAGATTTTCGGTGATAATTCTTTCTATTCTTGGTGAATCAGGAACACTAGGAGTTGGAGTAACAGGTTCTGAAATTTCAGGTTCTTCGCCTGTTTCACTGGCAGATGAAAAACTACCAGCAAGCTCGGAAACTGTAACAGCTTCGGGATTGTAACCTGTTTCTAAACTTTGGTAATCTGGATGGACTACCAAGGAAGATTCTCCTTCTTCAGGTGATCCTACTCTACTGCCACTAGGAGGAGTTACAAGGACCTTTAACCCTTCTAAATTACCTGGGTCGTCTCGAGGAGGGGATCCCCTAAGTCTACGAGATCTTCTCAACAATTCGGCCACAGAAACAACTTCAGGAGACTGGCCCGCAATTCGACGGGACCTTCTCGGTAATTCCGCCACAATTAAAGATTTTAACTACAACACACGAAAACAAAGTAAAAAATTTCAAATCAAACCACCTAAAGTCTTCTAAAGAACCAATCAAATTTGAAGCACACGCCTAAATAATCTAGAGCGTCAAACCACACACAAACAGTAGTCTTCCGGACCAAAAGCGCTAGTTGGTGATTAGGCCCAACCTCGCAGGATTCAGTACAGAAATAGTGGGTGGAACAGTTACCCCGGCAACCTGCTTAATGAATAGACTGGACCAAGTTCCTCCACTTTAACCGTCTCGAAGTGAAGCGAACCCCCCAGAAAATCCAAGTGAGTATAACCGACGTCTGCTCCAGGTACAGTGGGACCTTCCCTCCACCGTCACCTTGGGTAGAATCCTAGATATTATGGCCACTAAGGTTACCAATCACAACAATTACACCTGGGGGAACAGTCTAAACTCCGACAGCACGCAAGGGCAGAGTAGCAAGCTCCAATCCCCTTACCGGCTCCTTGACAACAATCCAAGGTTTACCGATAAGTGACCCCTGGCTCCTCGACAATGGTTAATCCGAGGTTTACCGTTTGTAATACGTACTGCCTGGCGTCGTTCCCAACGAGGGAGGAATGATCCCCTCACTGGTTCGGACACGAGCTCGTGTTTCTCCTTTAAGAGGAGCTTTCCCAGAATGTAACTGAAACAATTGGATTTGTTCTACTCAAGATAGACTATCTGTTTGGTTTTGTAGTCTTGGAGAGTTAAGTACTCACCTACTCCAAGACCCTAGCCTAAGCTATGTTGGTGCTTCAGAGCCCTAGAAAAATAAAGATTACTAGATTGATTTTAATTTAAGCGTTACTTTTAAGGTTGTTTCTTAAGTCAAAAGGTGATGGAAGTGAAACTAGTGGTGTGTTGACTCGACTCGAAACCACTACAAAATGCACCTAGAATGATTTATCCACTACTTTACTTTTTCGATGAATTGCTTAACTAAAAAGTTGAGAGAATGCAATCTTTATAAAAGCAACTTCTTAATTGAAGACAATCAAAGAAACAATTCGTTTTTCTTTTCCAAGCATAAAAACATAACTTCTCTTTACATGCACGAAAAAACTCTTTTCTTCTTTTGAAAACAAAAAGCTACTTGAAACAAGACTTTTTAAGAAGATGTTTTTGTATTTTTCTTTTAATAAAGCAAGTAAATCTAATATAACCAAAAATCAATCTTAACAACTCTTAAAATCTATGAAAATGCACTCATAAGCAAACTAAAGGCAAATTTACTCTAAGCAATCTTAACGAGGCCAAAACTAACAATGATTATTTCTAAGGTGTTTTACTTGATCACAATCAAATCAAGGACTAGCTTATTGCAGAATCAAAAACTAGCCAAAACAAAATTCTAATCTTTTTGTTCTTTTTGTAAAATGGAAATCAATACTTTATAAACAAGTAATTCGAAATTTGACCCAAAACAACTCAAATGGCAAGTTGCTCACAAAAGGAGACTTTACGACAGGCCCGACTTCTAAGAAGGTTGACTAACCAGAGAGATCTAAGGCTGGACAACTTTCTACTATCAAAGTCACTACAAAGCCTTTCCAAAAATCAAACCCTAGGTCTAAACTTCGTTGAAAACCACTAAAACACTCAAAGCTCACAAAACTAGTTCAGGTGAAAATTCTTGACAGGGTACTAAAGGATCTGGGCAGAAAACACTAAGGAAAAACAAAATCTAAAAGCAATTTAAAGCAAAAATGGAATTTTCTTAAGTTTTACAGGAAGACGCAGGCAACCCGTTGTCACAGGTGCGGCCCCGCTCTGTGCAGTCGGCAACAGCGCGTCCAAAGACGCACTGTGCAGTACTAAGAGGGTGCGTCCTTCTGGAAAAATGAAGAAAAACCAAATCTAACTAAATCTAAAGCTAAGCCACCCAAATACTAATTCTCACAGTCAAAAACCAGAAAATAAAAATGATTTTCTCAAAGCAAAGTTCATATAAAGGAAAAGACTCTCTCATTAATGGATTCCCCAGTGGAGTCGCCAATTTGTCACACGGAATCTGTCAAGGGTGCGGACACGACTGACCTTCCTAGAAGTCTAAGACATTCTAATGACAAACAAGACAAAAAGGAGTGATCTTTCTCTAAATACACCTTTTACAACATGAAAACTACAAGTGTTTAGGCTTACCTTATTCCAAAACGCTGTTGTTGAAGTCCGTTCTTGACGATCCGGATGAGCTCCTCCTTCAAGTCAATTCCTGCAACCACAAACAATCAAACAATTACCAAGCACTTGCATTTCATATAATAAAACATATATCCAACATGCAGACCAAGGAACACATGAAATAACTCATTAACACAAGCTATTGAGAAAAATAAACCAGTTTGTATTAATAACGAAACAAAGAAACTCTTACAACCTGGCCTTGGTGTTGTGCAAGTTCCTCCCAGGGTCCATCAAGGGTTTTCCTCTACTTTGACAAAGCTCACCCTCTCCCAAGTAGAATCAAGTGAAGACAATCTCTCCTCACAAAGGCTCTAATGGAAGACCTAAATCCTGCAGCATTTACCCAAAGAAAATGTATAGCTCCAACCTCTTCTCCTTCTGGCTCAATGCCTTTATTTATAGTGCTGTAAAGAGGTTATTCAGGTCCACTATCAATGGGATCATCCCCCTCTATGGGTGGGATAGCTCCCTTATTGATGGGATAAGTTCCCCCTTAATAGAGATACATGAACCAACTGGAGGCGCATCCATTTCATCAAACCGACCTCTAGAATGTTCTAGAAGTAACCACAAGTAACTTTTTAAGATAAAACTCGCGCATTTTGTCTTTTACAGAGGGACGCACCTGTCCCTTTACATACAGAGCGTCCATGGACGCAGTTTTTGTGAACAAGGTCCGCGTCCCCGCAGGTAAGACTAGAGAGAACCTGCGACCCCAGAGATAAACATGATTTTTACAAGACTTTCTCTCTTCTTTGAGTTTGAGATGGATAACAGAGGCATGAGACTTGCCTAAGAGGGTAGCATGACTGTTGATTTGAGCCATACTAACTGTAAGTAGTCAAGGTGACATTTTTTAGTGTAACAGTTATATACCAGGTAAATGATCATTTATGGTTTCTTGTATGTATCAAGGGATTATAGTCTCATTTCAAGATATAGCTTGAAATATAATAGGTCAGAGTCTGTTGAGGAGCCTCCTGTGGGTTGTAGCATGTAGAAAATTTATGGGAGTAGGAGCTTCCTTGCAAGTTGAAGGTTGCAGAAGAAATTGAGGTTTTATGCTACTAATTTAATAATTCATTTAATCATTGAAAAAAAAAGTAATTTATGTCCATGAATGTACTAAACTTATTCTCCCCCTTCCCCCCCCCCCCCCCCCCCCCCGCCCCCAAAGTTTAGTCAAGTTTCCAACATAGTCATTTCTGTGGATTTGTCTCTTTCAAGGATGTAGTGAAGGGGAAGACATCCACCCCTACTAAACATATCCAAAATTTTCCAATCCTATATTTTGTTGAGAAAATGGAACATGTTATGATCATGGAAGTAAACCTCCGAAAGGTAAACTCTCTCCTCTCTTCTCTTCAATCTAAGGCTCTTATTTGTCATTTTAATGGTTTTTGGCCTAAATTTGATGCATTGCATCAGTGGATTTTTTTCTACATGGAAATCCAATTGTGACCTTTATTTGTGTTCAAAAAGATTTTTCATTATACAAATTGATAGACAAAAACACCTCTAATTTTCCCTGAATGAGGGGTCATGGTTCTGGGGTATAGCAGGGATTTTCATTACTCCATGGTTCCCATAATTTGACTCAACGAACATGGTGGTTATAGAAATTCTAGTTTGGGTTATACTCCCAAACATCCCACTTATTTTTTTTCACCATAGAGTCTTCGAGGATATTGGAAATACTCTGGGAAAATTTAAAAAGATGGATCTAGAAAGAACAGAAAAAGGTCTATTCTCTTTTGCCAAAATCTGTGTTGAGATAGACCTTAGAAAAGCTCTACCTAACCACATCCAACTGAATCATAAAAACTTTAAGTGGACCCAAGCATTAGATTATGAGAAAACAACTTTCATATGTCGTGCATGTTTTCAAATAGGACACTTACAGAACACATGCCCACAGGCAAAAAAGAATCCAAGAAAGAAAAACAGGTCATTCCAAAAGTCAAAAGTTCGGTAGGTATTAGAGCCTTACCTCACAGACAAAGAAGAAGAAGGAAATATATAAATTCAACTGAGAAAAATCGAAGTGGATGTATAGGCTCAATATGGAAACCATGAAGAAGAGGATACTATGGAAAGGTATGAAAGTACATTCCATACCCCAACGGGAACCGTATCATTATAGATTTAGGCTATCAATGGGTTGGGGAGCACAAGATGAGCACATGTATCCAAGAGCTCAAATTCTAATAACGAACCCACACCATCGCCAGAAGACATAGATATGACATTGGTTCTTGTTGAACCAAATCCAAAGGGTTGGCAGAAAGTACACAAAAAGAAAGGAAAAAAAGAAAAGTTAAATGATCATTTCCACTCATAGTTTTTGTATGCTCTTTGTTTAGTTTCTTTCATGTTTGTGTTATCTTCTTTTATAGCTCAATCTCATGAGGCATACTTCTAGAATGTGTTCAACATATAAAAAAATGTAATTTTGTTCTTTCTTTTTTATGAATAAAATTATGAGTGTATTTTTCTCTGTAAAAAGAATATAACCTTAATAATATATATTTTATTTTTGTAAGCTTGGTGGTTCCTTTCTATTAATTTTCGTAAATAAGGTAGGTTACATCCACATATCCATGATTTAGGTGGCCTCAACCTTCCCAGTGGGAAACTAGGTTTGTTAGCTACCAATCTGCAAAATAAGCCATCCATAAACACAAAATTATAAGTTTTTTCAACCATGCCATATACACCCGAGAGTCTTTGTATTTACTATGTGCTAGATAATTGTAAACAAGTTTATATCAATATAAAAGAATTCAAAAAAGAGAACTAGATTATGTTGTCATTGATCATCATACTCCGAGTCAACTGGGGCAAGATATTTCACATTGGAACCAAGAAGCTCCAAGTGAGGGATGCAAGGGATGTGATGTTCAATCCAGCTCAGTCTTCCACTCTACTTCTGTAGCTAAAACTATTTTTTTTCCAATACCCTCATGAGCTCTGACTTCTCCGAGTTGTCTCGGAGGCCTTCAAGGTGATGTGAATGGACATGTGCATGTCAATCAGGAAGAGACCGATCTATGGCCTTCACCAATATACTTTTCATCATCCAAAATAGAAAATTTATATGTTGATATTGTGTTACTCTGCCCCTCATATACCTAGGGTCCAATGCAACCTCCTTCCACTCATCTAGGTCCATCTTGAATTATTCCCTAGCCTTGAGAACTTCCTCCCCCCAATCAAAAATTAGATTTTTTTTACTGGGTTCGAGCTGTTGGCATGGTATGCCTGAGCGGCCTCCTCAATGATGCTCATTACCTCCTTATGCCCACGGATCCTCCCTGTCAACCCACTGGAAGAACTAGGCCTATTGTCCTGAGCATAAGTGCCCTTCCTCTATCTCTCGTGGCCTCTATTCCTAGCTACATTGTTCCATGGCCCCTTCACACGTGCCATGCTTTCTCGGACCTTCAACTTCTTCTCTCCTCCTTTGTCTTTCCATTCTACTATTATCTTGGGCTACAGGACGGGAACTCAATGCAATGAGTGGTCCCCTCCCTTCAGCAGACCTACTACACAGTCACAGGATGCCAACCAAGTAAGAGCCTCCTTCCACTGTCTGTCATTGATTGAAAGCCACCACGAGATGCTTTTTGATGAGGCTCATCAATAGGTAAACTATATGGGTCTTAATGCCACTCTCCAACTTATTAAAATAAACTTTTCTCACATTTACTTACATATTTTATTATATTTTTCTTAGTGAGAAGGGTAAATGTGAGATGTTAAGTCATGTGGCCTAATATGCATTAATTGTAGGAATCGGAGTAGTTTTGGGCTAATTTAAGTGTAGGAACTCAAAGTGGACAAGCAAGAGGGATTTTAGGAGATTTTTCTCCCTCCTTAACTCCTCAAATCATTCGAAGATTCCTCCACCATATCTCATCAACTCGGAGTTACAAGCAACCAAGCCAACCGAGTTCATTGGCAGTCAAGCCAGTGACAGTGAAGACAAGTCATTCTCAAGTTTGGGAGCCAAGTCTCCCTAATTTTTAGGAATCTATTGGCAGCTTCGGTTTGTATAAATAAGAAGGCCAAGGGTCTCATTAGGATTCGATTTTTTGTTGTAACCAAGAGGCAATTTAGACCTAAAACATTGTGACTATTTATCTTATGTTGTATTTGAAATTTTGATGATAATGAGAAGGTTTACCTTGATCCAACACTTAATTGACTCAGAGGGCTGAAGCCCTTCGGTTAAGGCCCAACCCTAGCAACAGAGGTTCCTCTTTTTGTACATGTATTCTTAGATTAAAATCATAGTTAGTTGTTGAAGTTATTTTTTCTTTGTTTAGTTTAACAAGTATTTGAATTATTGTTTAGTATTGTTTCCATTAGTTGAAGAAGAAGATCAGTGGTATAGTAGTGAGAAAGAATACTTCAGAAAATCTTGTGACAGTGGCCTCTTCCTCATCTCCCTCATGGGATCATGGTTTGAGGGCTCCACTCTCACATCCCCAAAAACATATTTATCTTTTGATCATTGCATAGCATATTGTTCATTATTGAATAGATCATTGTTTATGATTTCTTGGAAGCACCTGCAGTTGTCATTTTGTTTCTTGAGTTTGTTGTATTTTAAGAAGGAATTTCATTTCATAGATCTAGCCACTAGCCATCAATAAATCAGTTTTCTCAAATTAAACTCATCTTTTCCCTATTTATATGAAGTTATGCATAAGTGAAGAGAAGAACATGTTTTGTTGCAGGGATTGTTGATCTGTAGGGAGGAACTCATCCCACCAGCCTCATCTAAGTCTTCTCCACCTTTTGCCAAGGCCTACCAACCCCTAATCCAAATTTTTGTTTTGTAGCCACCGTGGACAAGCACCTTGGGCAAATCCAACCACCCTAAAGTGTCGGGTTGAGCCTTGGGTAATGTGCACCTTCCCTACACCCTATTTCACCATTAGACATCTTTCCAGCACTTCATTTCACCTTCCCTACCTTCCTATGGCCTTGAGCTAACTTCTTGTAGAAAACCAAGACATCTTGTAGTAAACTAGGACATCTTGTAGCAGTTCTTGTAGTACCTACATGATCTCCTGTAGTAGCTTGTTTAAACCTATTTTGAGCAGAAATGGTAGTTTGAGCATAGGGTAAGTCCTCCAATTTACTTCCATGCCTCTAAATGTCATTTTATACCAACTCTTCTATGTCTTTCTCCCCTGCAAAGATCAAATTGTTTTACTCGGCATTTACATTTCTAAATTAAAAATCAAAAGACTCTTTTTCTGCCATTTAAAAATGGGATATCTAGTGCATGCATACATCAGTCATAGAAGTGATAGTATAACTTCCCATTTCCACTTATTCCAAATAGTTAGATGATAGAATTCAAGGTTAGATTAGTTATTTTCTGCAAGTAATGTGTGTCATTTCTTAGCTAGATTATGTCATGGCATTTCATAGCACTTTCCATTCATCACTTTCATTTCCTAAATAGGCAAGCATTTACTTTCTTGCATTAAATATTAGTTTTACATTCACTATCAGTAGCCAGACCCCTTCTACTCAATAGAAGACTGGTTTGAAAACCCTAGTGGTTTATCACCCAAATTGAAAAGTGACAAGAGTATATTGTTGCATCTACTCTACATATAGAATTGTCGCCTCCAAGTTTGTACGAAACCCCGGGTTGATAAAGTAAAGTTGGTAGCCCTAGGAGTTGCAACATCCTTGATTCAATACTAAGGCTCATCACTTTTTGGCATCATTTCTGAGGAGGTGTCTAGGTAGATGTAATTTCTACTTTCCTTTCTATTTGAGGTTCAGTAAATATTTGCAATTTCTTCTTTCTTTCTGTTTTGCATTCAATAGATAGTTGCAATTTTTTATTTCTTTCTATTTTGCAAGTAATTGTGAAAAAAAACCTAAAAAAAAGGAAAATTTATTTCATGCCTCATAGGAGTAGAGACAATTTAGGAATTGTTTTGCCAAATACCCCCACACCATCAGAAAACCAACCTTCCCTCTTCTTCGGTGGATGTTAGCTTCCCTCTCAGACTACAAGGGAGTTGGAGGACCCATTAGGTGAGCCACGAGATATTTTTGAAGAACCTATTGGGATAGAAGAAGAAGAAACCATTCCATACACTTACAACATGGCTACAAACAAAAATGAAGGTTCTTTCCCCATCAGGGAAACCAATGGAGATGCTAGAATGAAAAACATAAGCCCCTCTGCCCTTCCTCATTTCCATGGCTTAACCTCAGAAGACCTTGATACCTCTGATGACTAGAAGCTAAAATTGTTCCCATCCACCCTTAAGGATGCAGCCCTATGCTAGTTCATGGGTTTACCTGGGGAAAACATCACTACCTAGGCTCAGATGCAGCAATCCTTCAATGACAAGTATAGGGACTACCATAGGTCCAAGGATACCAAAGACAAAATCTTCAGAATGACCTTGGGACATGATGAATCCTTGGAAGATTATGAGGAAAGGTTCCAACTCCACTACAAAAGGGCCATATTCACACTCGATCCTGAATCACTCGAGTGAGTTCTTAGATGGACCAGGGAAGATATCCTAAAAACCCTAAACATGTTGTCTAGAGGGGACATCTACCAGCTATCTTATGATGATATCAAGACAGTTTTCAAAAATCATTCTAGGGTAGCTAGAAAGAAGGGTAGGGCTAGTCAAGCTTTGCCCAGTTCATCCTCCTCTAAAACATCCATCAAAAGTGAAATTGGGAACATGTTGGAGGACTTTAAGAGTGAAATGTTGCATACCCTTGCTCTACAAATGGACACCATGCAGATCAAGAGGAAGCAGAAAGAGCCTTAGTTGTCTTTTTCCCTAGATGCACCAGGAGGCACCCTAGAAATGAATGTCCATTGAATCTTATAGAGATCTGCTCGGTCTATGAGGAAAACCACTCCACAAACAAGTGCCATTCTCTACCTAGATTGAAAGTTGTGTATCAAGGAACTGAAGGTGTGACTGAACAACTCTGCTATATCAACCAAAGGAGGCCTCAAGGACCTCGACCATACTAGCAAGGCATGCAAGGGGAATCTTATTCATATTACAACCTGAATCAAAATGTATCCATTCCCCCTTGGTGTCCTCCTTCTCATCCTTCATGATCCACACCTTCTCCCTAGTCTTATGCACCTCAATATCATTCCCAACCTGCTAATCAATCATTTTAGCCATATGCACCCCCACAACCTCAGTGGAATACCTCATCACAGGGGTGGAGGCCCCCATTCAAATAATCTCCAGCCTTACTACCTCCACCTCCATCTCAACCACAACTCCTTCAACCTACTCCACCTAAGCAACCTCAGATGCTTGCTCAGCCAAATCCAAACCTGAACAACAAGCAGGCACAACAAGTCTATAGTGGAGAAACATCCTACCCTACCTATGTTGTGGAAATTCAAGAAATCAACCTTAGATTGGGAAGAGTGCTTCTAGATAACCAACCTTCATCTCCACCTGAGGAGCTTGAATAGGAAAAGGAAGAGAGTGTTCCTCAAGCCAATCCACCTCCTTTTCCTAAGAAACTAATCCATCCTAGCTAGCACACCCCAGAAGATACTAAACTTCTGGGTGAATTGAAAAAATGGTGTTAAAATCCCACTCCTCCAAGCTATCAAGGATGTCCCCATATACAACAAGTTAATCAAGGAGAAATGCTTCAAACATACTGGGAGGCGAAAGAAAGACACCCCTACCATTAATTTCATTGGATAGTTGTTTGACTTAATGTTGGGGAGAGTGATTTTCCCGAAGTATCTAGACCCTAGAAGTCCTGTGGTAGATGTGCACATTGATGGAATCATTTCCCCCCATACCTTGATTGATCTTGGGACTGCCATTAATGTGATCACTGAGGAGACCATTCTTAAACTGAATCTCCAAAGATTATTAAGGAAGACCAGAATAGTCTTGCAGCTTGCAAACAGGTCCACAGTAGCTCCTAAGTGATTTGTTTAGGATGTGATGGTCTGCATTGATTCTTAGGAATACCCTGTTGACTTCTTAGTTATCCAACCTAAGAACAAATTCAATGGTTATCCTCTCATCCTTGAAGGCCATGGCTAGCCATTGCTAATGTTTACATAAGTTGCAAGGATGGGAATCTGACCATTAAAAATGGGAATTTGTCCAAACAAATGGTCTTGTACCTCCTTCTCAACCATATCTACAGCATGACTTACCCTTATGGTTGGAAGAGGAGGAGGAAGATGAAGTACGCCATGCCACATCTTACCCAATATGTACCCTAAATGTTATTATAGGAGGGGGGCAACCTGATGAAGATGACTTGATTGATCAAATCCTTTAGAATCAGCCCCCCAACACCATATATCTTGATGTGTTAGTAAATTAATATGAAGATAGCCCTTCGACTGATTTGTACCTAGATGACTCAAGTCCTACTCATGTCAAAATGATAGAATTTTATCCAACTAAAACATGGAAAATCAACTCCTCTCTCTCTGCACATCAAGAAAAGGAGTTATGTGACATGCTAAGAGATCACCTGGATTCCTTTGCCTGGAGTTATAAGAAAATTAAGGGAGTGAACCCTTCGGTGTTTACTCACCACATTTACATCAAGGAAGGCTACAAGCTAGTGTGCTAACCTCGGAGGAAAATGAACCCATCCCTCAAAGATATAGTTAAAGAAGAATTGTGGAAGTTGTTGGATGCAGGATTCAATTACCCCATCTTAGATAGTGAGTGGGTGTCTCCTCTAGTTCTGGTCCCAAATAAGAATTGAAAATGGCAGATCTATGTGGACTACAAAAATTTAAACAAGGCCACTAAAAAGGAAAATTTCCCTCTACCTTTCATTAATCAAGTCTTGGATGGTCTTGTAGGAAAGAAGTTCTTCTCTTTCCTAGATGGATTCGGTGGTTACAATAAGATCCAGATCAGCCCATAGGACCAAGATAAAATGAGATTCACTTGTCCTTGGGGTACCTTTCCTTATAGGGTCCTTCCTTTTGGATTATGTAATGCCCCTGCCACTTTTCAAAGGGCAGTTTTGAGCATCTTTGTTAAGCTAGTCCCTGACTCTGTAGAAATATATATGGATGATTTCATTCCCTATGGGTGTGATTTCCTGGAGGCTCTCTCTAACTTGGGAAAAGTATTAAATAAGTGCATTGAAATGAACCTATCCCTTATTCCTGAGAAGTGTGAGTTCTTGATGAATGTAGGGATTGTTCTAGGTCACTCAATTTCCTAGGAAGGACTACCAGTGGACCCAAATAAAATTTCTATCATAAAAAGGGTCCCTCCTCCTCAGAAGCAGAGGGATGTCAGAAGTTTCTTGGGCCTAGCTGGATGCTATAGGAGATTCATAAAGGACTTCAGCAAAGTATCCTGACCATTGTTTGGATTACTGGACAAGAACTCTGAATTTTTCTGCTCAGAAATGCCAAGAGGCCCTAGAAACCTTAAAGGACAAGTTGACTACTACACCCATACACCGAGACCCAAATTTGGATATTCCTTTCCACATCTGTGCTGATGCCTCTAACAAAGCTATAGGATAAGCTCTAGGCCAGATAGATGGAAAGTTTCCTTATGCCATTTACTTCATTAGCAAAAACCTATCCAAGGCTTAATTGAACTATACTGTGACTGAAAAAGAGCTCCTAGTTGTTGTCCATTCCTTGAACAAATTTAGACACTACATCACCAGTTACCAAACCTTCATACATATTGACAATGTTTCTATCAAATATTTGATGAATAAGATTGAAGTGAATTCCATAATTATTATATGGTTTCTTTTATTACAATAGGTTGATCTAACTATCATTGATAAGCCTAGTAGAGAAAATGTAGTTGTAGATTTTTTATCTAGAATTGCTTTGTCTACAAGTGAGGAAGGAATGGTTGATGATTAACTACTAGATGAGCATTTATTTTCTATTTCAGTTCTCTCTCCATGGTTTGTTGACATAGCCAACTACCTAGTGGTTGCACAATTCCCTCCAAATCTTTCCTCCAAGGAAAAAGCAAAATTGTAAGAAAGAGCACCCCATTCACTTGGATTGGGGGCAATATATTCAAGCTAGGCCCAGATTAAATTTTAAGGAGATGTGTCAAGGAAGAGGATGTCTTTGACATCCTTATGGTCTATCATGATGGGCCTTATGGAGGTCACATGCAGCCAAGAGGACAACCTTCAAGGTACTGCAAGTTTGCTACTACTGTCCTACTATCCACCAAGATTCAATAAGATACACTAGCCGATGTGATCAATGCCAGAGAATGGGGAAACCTACTCCCAAGGATGAAATGTTTTTACAACCTCAGGTGAATATAGAGCCATTTAAAAAGTGGGGAATGTATTTCATTAGGCCCATTGATCCACCATCAGGGAAGGAAAAGAACATAATTGTATGCACTCATTATTTGACAAAGTGGGTTGAGACCAAGGCTGTCAAGGTCGAAACAAAAGAGAAAGTGATTGAATTCTAAAGGGAGAATGTATTTTACAAGTTTGGGTACCCTGGATTACTAGTCACTGATCAAGGAACTCAATTCACATCACACCAAATTGAGAATTTGTTGAGGAAACATAAGATCAAACATAGTAATTCAACTGCTTATTATCCTCAAGCCAATTGACAAGTAGAGGTTACTAATAGAGCATTGGAAAGAATCCTCACCAAGGTTGTGAGCAGCAACAGAAAATATTGGGCTAACATACTAGTGGAGACCACTTGGGCCTATAATACAACCTAGAAGACAACCACTGGCTTCACCCCTTATGACTTGGTCTATGGAAAGAAGGCTTTGCTCTCCATTGAGTTTGAGTACAACACTTTGAGAATGGAAGCATAGTTGGATTTGGATGTTACAAAGGCACAACAGGAGGGGTTGCTCTAGCTCAATGGTTTGGATGAATTCAGGATGCAAGCCCTCCTACACACTAAAGTTATCCAAGTACAGAGAAATGTTTGGCATGACAAAAACATCAAGGACAAAGTTTTTCAAGGAGATTGGGCTCTTCTATATGACTCCAGGTTCAAGGAATTTAAAGGCAAATTGATGACCAGGTGGTTGGACCCATATCTGATAGAAAATTTCCATGACAATGGGGCTGTGAAAATTGGGGCCATTGATGAAGAAGGTATCCCCTTGCTTGTCAATAGGTGTCATGACAATGGGTACCATCGGTAAGGAAGTTAATGTGATTGGAAGTGTCTCAGGTTCTATCTCACCCAATTCTTGAAGACTATTTTTATTTTTGAAAAAACAAAAAAAAGGACCTAGGTGAAAACCTCTATGAGGCACCTGAGCCCAACTCTTAGGTTGAAAACCTCCTTAAGGCAACCCATGAGTGAAAAAAAGGAAAATAAAAATATCCTTGGGTGAAAACCTCCCTTGAGGCGTCTAGGGTAGGCATACAGGCTTAAAACCTTCTTCGGGTGACCTATGTGTCTTTCAAAAAAAAAATGCCATGGAAGGGACCTCAAACCTACCCACTAATAAAATTCTATGATTTTGCAAGTTTTTAAAGATAACAAAGGACTCAGAGTTCCAGGGATAGCAAGCCAAGCATCGCCTAAATTCTTCCTCCATCCACTTCATGTCATTTATGCTTACCATGTCCCCATCATCCAAATCAATGTTTAGGTATCAAAAACCAATTTTTGAGCATTTTTCTAGCTTTCTACAAGATGTGTTGTAGCTGCTACATGAAGATCATGTATCAAGTTTGCAGGATTTCATAAAATACTAAAGGAAAGGGATCCATATTGGAAAACAATGATGCATGCCTATTCTAGTTTTAAAAAAGGGACCCTACACCTCACCATCTCTCACCCAACATCAACACATGTCCATACCTATTTCTGTGTCCATAAAAAAAAGACATGAAAATGTAAAAAAATATATACAAAAAAAAGGATAATCCAGAGGACATGTCATCATTGGCCTCAATTTTCCATCACTCCATCTACTTCACCACCATTTCTCAACTCCTACACCACCACTCAGCCTATCTCTAAGTGGAAAAAATAATAATAATGAAGGAAAGGTAGCTACAAGGTTTCCTGTAGCAGCTACAGGATCCCCTGTAGCAGCTACAGGATCTCCTGTAGCAGCCTGTCTTATGATTGCAGCAAGCCTAAGATGCATTCTCCTTCACCACCAATGCAAATAGGGAGCTACAACATATCTACAGGCCTTGTTACTCGTTTCTAGAGCTTAGCAGTAGCAGTAAGGATACCAAGCACCTGCACATAGGAAACAACAAGCAGACAGCTACATTAGCAAGAAGAAATCAACAAAAAAGTGACCAAAGGAGAGGACTTACCTGAACAAGAAGCACAGCAAGGTCATCCTCCAGCATGCATCGACCAAAAAAGGTAGGCATAGGTATGGCACCTCATCCAAACTCTTCCCCGAGTAACGATATGATAAAAGTGTAGGAATGTGAAAAAAAAAATTATGAGATGGAGGTGGCCAGTTAACTTGGCCACCCTCAGCTCGAGGTCAAAATGTAAACTCCTAGTCATCATGCCACATTGGAATGTCACATCAAGGACCATCAGTCGAAAAAGTGGTCAATTTAGTTAAGTGAGAGTGGGTGATAATTACGAGGGGAGACTGCATGATCACCAACGGTAGGTTAATGGTGCCAATGAGGAAATCTCGTACCACTACCAGCCAACAGAGCGCTCTAAGAAAGCGACCATAAATAGAAAAAATTCCAAACTTTCATGCACAAATTTTTCATTTCGAGATTAGACAGACCAGTTCCACCTTGGAGAGCCATCGAGGAAGAAAACCCTGTTTTGGCCACCCTACAGGAAATAGAGCTACAGGAAACTATAGGAAACTCAGGGAGTGTTGCACAAAAATTGTCACCTTGACATTCTGCAATCTGTGTGAGTCTATCAACACTCATACTTTCCTCCTTTGCAAGTCTTAAACCTTAGTTCTTCATATCAAGCCTTGGAAATAAGAGAAAGCCCTTAAAAGTCTCTAAAACTCTGGTTCCGCACTTTCTCTTAGCATTACCTGCGGTCCCGCACCTAATGGTCATGTCCCCTGTGCACCTGACCACTCTGTCTCTGTGTTATGGGTGCGGACCCCTGTAAAAGTTAAAAAGGCACAAGTATATTCTTAAAAACTCACTTTGAGTCATTTCTGGAAGCTTCTAGAAGGAATCTTGAGGTGGCAAGTTCACTCCTTTAAGGTTCATGCATCCCATACCTTAAGGAGGTAACCCTTTGATGTGAGGAGCTTATCCCTTTGAAGAAGGACTCTATCCCTTCATAGGTGGACCTGTAACCTCCTTCCTTTGCACTATAAAATGAAACATTGGGCTGGTTACTGAAGAGGTTGAAAGCTGAATATTTTTGAGGTGAAATGCTACTGGAACTTAGTCTTCCTAATTGAGCTTTTGTGAGGAAAGATTACATACCTCTTTGATCTCATTTGGAAGAGTGTGAGGCTTGTCAAAGTAGAGGAGATTCCTGTTCCGAACCCTGGGAAGATCTTGTACAGCATCAAGGCACCAAAGGTTGTAAGGTTCTTCTATTTCAAAGTTAATACAATCAAGTTTATTTTTCTCAATAAGCTGTGTTTTATGGTTTATTTTATGAATTCCTTGATCACCATAATGAACATGATTTATTATATTAGCTATGCAGGTGTTATTTGATGTGTGCTTGTTTGTGATTGCAAGTTCTCTAAAGGAAACTCTTTCGGACGATTGAAGGATGGTTGCTACAAACTAGCTTTGGACTTAAGGTAGGGTCTAAACACCTCTTTAGTTTTTATTAATGAATTGCAATATGTTTAGAGAAAGGTAGATTTGCTTGTCCTTCTTGTTGCTATATATCTTTTGATACTAGGGAGATCAACCTTGTCTGCAGGATCGATTTATCCGTCCAACAGGGAGGTATAGAAAGCACTGGAATTTCACCAAAAACCTGCAAGGGGGTGCCTATGGTATAGTTGGCCAACGATTCTCATCATCCAAAGCATAACAGTGAAATTTAGGTGGCCCATCTCTCCTATGTTTTTGACTTGATAGCTAGGGAATAAAAAAGGACAAGTCTGAAATGTTTTAGTAATTACAGTGGGCCTGGGGTTTAGACAGAGTTTTGTGAAGTTTAAAGAACACTGTGTGGAGATAGGAAAGGGTAAAAATTGCAGTCATCGACCAAAAATTCTAAACTAAGTCATCATGAACTCACACTAAGGCTAGCTTACAAAACCCCCTACAGTCAGCTAACCATAGAAGCGAAATGGGAGAAGGGTTCAACAAAATGGAACCCATAAACACATCCAGGATCCACCTTCACCCCCTGTGGTAGATATATTTAGGAGGCTTCACTGGTTGGAATTCTTTGAGTTTCTCAGAGGGTACGATGATGATATAGTTCAGGAATTTTCCATGGAACTCAACCCCCAGGCTAGAACCAATGCTACTACTATGGTGATGGGGTTGTCAATTACAATCAATCCTGAGGTGATCAGTAGAGTCACCACACTTCCTCAAGGGGTGCAATGGAGAAATGAGGATAAGGCTAGCAACACTTTTTCTAAGAAAACATTTTTCCGAGATGATGAAGAGCCAATTGAGGACAAAAATGGGGTCAGAAGGGAGAACCTTCCATATCCTTGGAATGAGGTAAGTTATCACATTCTCAAATACATTTCTTGTGAAGGGAGGCTTAGTGTAGTCTATCGCTACCCATTTATACTCCTCCATGAGTTGAGATTTGGAGAGGAGATACCCATAAACCAAAGGCTTAGTGTGCCTTATTTCATGTTGTAGTCAATGATAGACATGAGCCAAAAGGTACAAGAAGGGAAACACCAAAAATTGGCACATGATGGATTCATTAAGCTAATACTAGAGGATTCCTTGAGCCAATTAAGAATTCCTATTCTATGGTCCACATTTAGAGACATGGACAGAGAGGCTATAATTGAAATCCAAGCCCTTGAATATGATAGGGACCCAAACTCTAGTGGTGAAGAGGAGGAAGAAGAAGAAGAATAAGAAGAAGAGGTAGAACAAGAAGAGGAGTCAGAAATAGATAAAACAAAGGAGGAAGAAGGAAAATAAGAGAAATGTGAAGAGGAACATAAGAAGGAAGAGGCAAGCCCTCAGGAACATACCAAAGAAAAATCCCCAAGGTTGACCCCTGAGCCCACTAACAAGGAGGAGGTTGCTACCTTGACTATCCTAAGCACACCGATCAAGTCAAAAGGGAAAAGATAGAGGCATACTGAAGTAGGGGAGGCCACAAACATCCACAAGGACTCCCATCATAATTGAGGAGTCACCAAAAAAGCAAGAAGAGCTAGTTTCCTTAGGAATGAAAGTTGAAGAGGGCACATCAAAACAAGCTACCCCAAAGGCTCCCATCACCTATGTTAGGAATCCTGTCACCAGATCAACATCAGAAAAGAAAGAGAAGGCACCTGTGACCCCATTACAGAGAGGACAAATCCTTCTACAGGATCCTGAGGGGGTCCTACACGAAACTTTGTCAATCCTATAGGAAACACAAAAAAAGCTACAAGAAGGACAGTGGGGGCAGAGGGAAGGCAAGGAAGAAACACCACAAGTGTAGGAGGGGTAAAATTCTCCAAAAACATCTGAAGGGGAATTCCAAGAGCTACAGGGGCTTAGCCCACAGCCAAATCTAAGCTCTTACTATAAGTTCACTGAGGGAGGCAGAGTAATACCATAGAAATTTTCAAACCCTCTCTTAAGCTTGAGAAAGAGAGAGGAAGGACACATCACTGGATGCAAATTTCCAAGTCAAAGATGGTAGAATATGTGGGCCATATGGAAGAGAAAATCCTTGAGATGGGCAGGGAAATGAGTGAGATGAAAGACAAGGAACAAATTATGATATCTCAACTACATGCATAAAACACATGGCTAAGGAGGCAGTTGTAGAAAAAAGAGAGCTAATTGGCCACCATGGCAAGCCTCTCCATGGAGGAACTTCAATGCAGGATGCAATCAAGATCATATGCACTATACCTCAAGGATCAATGGTTGCAATTTTAGATCAAGACACTAGCACAACATGGGACTATGCCTTTCCAAGACTATAGATATTTCATCGAACTATGTGACAAGAGCACCCTAGAAGATAAGGCCAAGATATCTGAATTTTACCTACACAACTTGGCCTTAATAGATTTGAATGTGTGGGACCCCAATGCAAAGTTGGGGGATTTACAACTAATGTCCCTTGCATCATGGATGAGTCATGAGGAGGCCAGGGCTAAGGAGGTGAAGAGAATATTGGAAAAAGAGGAAGGGGAGCCCCTTTACATCAAAGCAGAATAGATAAATTCCATGGTTGTCATTAGCAACCACAACATCATCTCCAATGATGCCCAACTTGCACCAATATACCTAGCTACACAAGAACAAGCCATCACCCACTTTGAAAACACCTTGAGGTTGTTGGGAAATTAAAGCTAGAAAGCATGCTAGAGGAGATGGATAAACCTACCACACAGTCTAGGGATCAGAGAGTACCATTCCCCTAAGAGGTTGAGGAATGCACTAGAAATAATCCCACTGTATAAGAATGCCATGAAAAAACTAAAAAACAACAGGATTGGTTTGAAACTCGATTCACCCTTTTTGTTAGGTCTTTTAGAAGGTAGGAAGGAAGAGGAGGAAAGAAACCAGTGGGAAGAAATAGAGAAACATGCAAGGTTCTATCCTCAAGAGGAAACTCCATCAACAGTGGCCTAGGATGTCAAAGAGGCGACAAGAGCTATGAAAGATATGGACATAGACTAAGTTTCTTAGAGGATGAGAAACACCTTCAGTAGGGGGGTGATGATGAAGCTTATCAATTGGTAAACTATATGGGTTTTAATTCCACTCTCCAGCTTATTAAATCAACATTTCTCACATTTACTTACATATTTTATTATATTTTTCTTAGTGAATAGGGTAAAGGTGAGATGTTATGTCATGTGGCCTAATATGCATTAATTGCAGGAATTGGAGTAGTTTTGGGCTAATTTAAGTGCAAGAAATCGAAGTAGACAAGAAAGAAGGATTTTAGGAGATTTCTATCCCTCCTTAACTCCTCAAATCATTTGAATATTCCAAATGAGTTCATTGGCAGCCAAGCCAATGACAGTGAAGATAAGTCACTCTCGAGTTTGGCAGCCAAGTCTCCCTAATTTTTAGGAAGTTGTTGATAGCTTCAATTTGTAGAATTAAGAAGGCCAGCAACCTCATTAGGATTCAATTTTTTGTTGTAGCCAAGAGGATATTTAGACCTGAAACATTGTGACTGTTAATCTTATGTTGTATTTGACATTTTGATAATAATGGGAAGGTTTATCTTGATCCACCACTGAGTTGACTTAGAGGGATGAAGCTCTTCGGTTAGGGCCCAACCTTAGCAGCAGAGGTTCCTCTTTTTGTACATGTATTCTTAGATTAAAATCATAGTTAGTTGTTGAAGTTATTTCTTCTTTATTTAGTTTAACAAGTATTTGAATGATTGTTTAGTCTTGTTTCCATTAGTTGAAGAAGTAGATCAATGGTACAATAGTGAGAAAAAATAATTCATAAAATATTGTGACAGTGGCCTCTTCCTCATATCCCTAATGGGATCATGGTTTGAGGGCCCCACTCTCACAGCCCCAAAAACAGATTTATCTTTTGATCATTGGATAGCTTAGGGTTCATTGTTGAATGTATCATTATTTATGATTTCTTGGAAGCACCTGCAGTTGTCATTGTTTTCTTGAGTTTTTTGTAGTTTAAGAAGGCATTTCATTTCATAGATCTAGTCACTAGCCATCAATAAATCAGTTTTCTCAAATTCAACTCATATTTTCCCTATTTATATGAAGTTATGCATAAATAAAGAGAAGAACATGTTTTTTTGCAGGGATTATTGATCTGCAGGGAGGAACTCATCCCACTAGCCTCATCTAAGTCTTCTTCGCATTCTTCCAAGGCCTACCAACCCCTAATCCAAATTTATGTTTTGTAGCCACCATGGACAACCACCTTGGGCAAATCCAACCATCCTGAAGTGTTGCGATGAGCCTTGGGTAATTTGCACCTTCCCTACACCCTATTTCACCATCAGACATATTTTCATCACTCATTTCACCTTCCCTACCTTCCTATCACCTTAAGCTAACTTCCTGTAGAAAACTAGGACATCTTGTAGCAGCCACATGATCTCCTGTAGCAACCTATTTAAACCCGTTTTGAGTATAAATGATACTCTGAGCATAGCATAATCCATCCACTTAACGGCCATGCCTCTCAGTTCCATTTTAGACCAACTCTTCCATGCCTTCCTCCCCTGCAAAGATTAGATTATTTAACTCAGCGTTTACATTTCTAAATCAAAAATCAAAAGACTCTTTTTATGCCATTTCAACATGAGATAGCTAGTGCATGCATACATCAGGCATTGAAGTGATAGGATAACTTCCTATGTCCACTTAGTCCAAATAGCTAGATGATAGAATGCAAGGTTAGATTAGTTCTTTTCTGCAAGTAATGTGTGTCATTTCTTAGCTAGATTATTTCATGGCAATTCATAGCACTTTCCATTCAATACTTTCATTTCCTAAATAGGCAAGTATTTACTTTATTGCATTAAATATTAGATTTGCATTCACTATTAGTAGTCAGACCCCTTCTAGTCAATAGAAGTCTGGTTTGAAAACCCTAGTGGTATATCACCCAAGTTGAAAAGTGACAAGAGTAGATTGTTGCATCTACTATGCATATAGCACGGTCACCTCCATGTTTGTATGAAACCCCGAGTTGATAAAGTAAAGTTGGTAGCCCTAGGAGTTGCACCATCCTTGTTGCAATATTGAGGCTCATCACTTGTGAGCTCATGATAACTAGCCTTTCCCTGCTTCATGCAAAGTTGGACTGGGCAGTAAAGATATTTTCTTGCATACCTCATATTTTCCATCATAAAATTCCAATTTTCAACAAAATTCAAATGAATTGGCCAAGAAAAATTGTTATGGTCGGATGGGGTTACAAGTATCCCTCGGGTCTGAGCCCCACTCCCTTTGAACTCACTACAAAGCACCCATTTACCATGGGATTTGGCACAGGAATTTGGCTTTAGGTTGGGCCAGCTCAATTGGAATTCCCCCCAAGGACACACAGCCTCTCCCTATCTATGAATTGGATTTCCCTCGCACCCAGAAGCCCGACCTAGGGAATCTAATGCTAGTGGCTTAGTCTCATTCTACAGTTCTCTCCCTTAGTCCACTCAGCCAAACTCATTGGGGTCCCCCTTTCGTTCGCCCTCCCTTCCTCTTCTCCTACTCGACAAAGCCCCATCCTCAACAAAAAATTTCCAAACTTCACAAACACTGGAACTAACATTACAATAATAGTTGGTCCTCCCAAGTACCATGTGAGGCAATGCCTCTGATGTTCCTCTAATTTGTAACCCCCCAACCCAACATAGGAAGCTTGACAGGGGCCAGACTATTCTTCTCCATTGTAATTTGATTTACAAGGATCAGAAGGAAAATATACCAAAGAGTGCTCCCCTTTGAAGTAGACATCATCCCCGAGCAACAAGGAACCCCCATAATTGCTAGCACCGAGATAACGCGTCACCACTGCAGGACCCTTCTTTCTCTTGCTCAGCTTGTCCACTGTCGAAATGACCCTCTTTCTGCTCCCCCTTACCTTAACTCCTCCCCACTCACATGAATTAACTCATGCATGGTCGCCACCACCTTTCCAAGTGTTGGCTACATGCAAAAGGTGGCGGGGGCCTGACTTGCCTTCATGGCCTCGTACATCTAATAAAAGTTAGCTTGCACCCCGATCAAGGGTCAATAATATTATTTTAATACATTATGTTAATACTATTTTAATAATAGTATTATTATATTAGTTTTATCCTATTATGATTAGACTTTTATTTATAATAATAATAATAATGTTATTTTTTGTTTTGTGTATTGTTTAATCTTATTTTTATTTTTAGGCTTCCAATTAGGTTAAGTTATTTTTTTCTTTTTTTCGTCTAATTGATCATTTCTCTCTTTTATTTTCTATGCCTCTTCTTAGGCTACACTCTTTTCACATTTGTAAAAATGTGGGTAGAAGTATGACATTTTAAGAGTGCATTTTTCATTTTCAACCTTATAAATTTGTATGGCTAACAATTTTTTTTAAATGATCTAAAATTCAATTTCACTATGGAATTGATGTTAGTTTTTATCTTAACCATATTATTATAATAATACATTAATGTAAGTCTACATTAACTTTGCATATGGCATGAGCTTAGTATTATCAAACTCCGTTTTAGAATACAAAACTTGATGAAACATTTGCATCTTACGGGACTTGATCTCTCTAAACTTATGATAAATAGAAAGCTAAAATGAATCTATACTAGTCATAATATTATTATAAGAAAATATACTAATAATGATATTATAATTTTAATGAAATAATGATACCCATTAATATTATTATTATAATGGTAAAAGTATTCATAATGAATTATAATAAAAATATTAATATAAAATTAATTCAATAATAATACTAACATATCATATATAGAATACCATTAATTAATAGTAATACATCAATAGAATAATATTAGTGTAATATATTAAAATCATATTATAAAAGTAGTATCAATAATATGGTATTGTTGTCCTTATTAATATATTAATCATTATTATAATGTATTATTTTAATAAAATAATATTATAATAACAATACTAATATATTTATTGCTATTGCATTAATATTATATTAATACATTTATCATAATTTATTATGAATACTTACTATTATAATAACATAATATTATGTTATTTTATTTTATTGTAATAACATCATATTATTATTATTATATAACTGCATTGGTTTCGTATATTATTTTTATTATTATAATATGATATATATTATATAATAATACTAGTTTAATAGCATTATTATGTTATTTTATTATTATTATATTTCTATTTATGATAATAATAATATTATTATTATTTGTTTTAAGTATTGTTTAATTTTATTTTTAGATTTTAAAATTTTAGGATTATAATTATATGAAGTTAAGTTTGATAAATAGATATAATATCCATGACATTGTTGCATCAAATTTGTAAAGAGAAAATACTTCAATTAAATTAAGGAATTGAATAATCAAATTTTTATAAGGGTTGAGTCATTAAAAATGGATCAAAACTAATTTTCAAGCAATCTACCTTGTTCATTACCACAAACCAAAGTCTTGATATTTTAGTCTCATTGAGAAGATCATGTATTACACCCATTTCTTTTCACATCTTTAGTACCACAGAAATATAGACATTGCATTTGAGTAGTTCCACAATATTATTCTAAATCCATTTGTTATAAGGTACATCGATATTCAACATTGCATTTGAGTAGTTACATTAGATTAGTCTAAATAAATTTTCTATAAGAAACAAGAATGGTATAAAAGCTACATTAATGAAGGTGACTCCACTAGCATAGCGTACTTGGTCTTATCAAAGCCTTCTAGACTTCCAAAGCTATGTAGACTTCCAACACTATCTTCATATCATCATGATATTCCATCCTATTGCGAGGTATTTACCACATTTTTACATGATATAAAGATATTTTTAAATCAAGAGAAAAGAAGGATGTTTTCCATTTAATTAGATTATTTGATGCAAAACATCAAGGTACACTCCGCAAGAAAGGTGTCTCACCAACGACACAACTCTCTATGAAGATACCTTTCTAGATCTTAGGCATTATTTTGTAGTTGCATAGTTTATTAGTTACTTCACCCTTTGAATTATAGGAAAACAATTAAATATCTATTTCAATTTGTATGCTACTTATAAGTAGTTAGGTAGTTAGCTTTATTACATTTTAAAAGTTTGGTGGACATTTTGTAAACTAAAAAAATCCTTTGGCTAGATGAATAACATAAGAAATATGTATAGGTTTTTTAGTTCTTCCTTACTTTGTTTATTGACTTATATTTTGTTCATTTGTTCATGGTTTTTCTATAAATAAAAAGGCTCATTGAGCCTTGTTATTTCAAGTTGAATGTATGATTGCTACTAAAAAATGGTAGTTCAAATAATTTAAGGCCCAAATGAAATACTTGTTGGTAAAAATATTGTTGAAGTGAAAATGTGAACCAAAAAAGTAACTCAAAAATAGAATGTGTAATATGCTTAACCTACATAAAATATCATAAGCACGAAATATGTCATAGATATCATAGAAAATAACACAATGTGATGATAGAAAATGGAAATATTATATTAAGATATACAAAAATGTTGTACACTTTCCTCTTCGAGGGGAACCTCCAGTAGAGTAGAGCTCAATTACAATAACACAAGATAAGGCTTCCCTTACTATCTTCGACAATATATAGTTTCATGAGACCCAAAACCCTAACTACTCGTGGTCCCTTTCATAATGTGGTTTAACCACTTTATTTATTAGCTATGGCCCATTATAACTAGTTATGGTCCCTTTTTTATAATGTGGTTTAACCACTTACAATCATCATTAATTCAGTTAACTACTCATATGCTTTATTAAGTAATCATGACTCGTACAAGACCCCTTGGGCCTATTACATTAATAAAGGGGTTAGGGTCAGACCCTAACATGCCCTCTCCCTTAAAAAATAGCCTTGTCCTCAAGGTTGGAGCTGCAGAAATTTATGGAGAATAGTTGTTGGTTTCCATGTGGCATCTTTTGGTAAGGTGTCTTTCCACTAGATTAGGACTTCCTTGATAATGCGGTTGTGGGGATTTCATTCCCGTGAATCCAAGACCCATTCCGATTGGAGCCAAACAAAACCTTCCTCATCCACTTCTGGCAATATGGTTTGAACTTTGCAATTGCACCCCACTACTTTCTCGAGATAAGAGATATGGAAGAAGGGGTGGATTTTTGAAGTGGCGTGTTGGCTTAGGGTGTCCTGACCTAGGTTTAGAGTTATTTGTGCCAAAGAACAAAACCCTACGCTACTTTTCCTTTTGGCAACAACCTGCATAGCGCAGGCTGCAGTCTCACCCGAAGCAGTATTCGGGGATGCAAGAACCAATTTTTTTCATTCAGAGACTAGTGTGATGTCTTTCAACACCTTAGATCTACCTCTGCTTAGATTGATAGACTTCTAGGGCTCTTTACTATAACTAGGTTAAGGCTTCCTTCAAACCTTCGCAAAGGTCCATGATCTGTTTTTGTGGACTTTAAATAGTCGATTTACCTACTTTCACACATCAACAAGCAACCCTAGATTAGAGTTCACGTAAATCTACTTAATTCGTTAGAAAACATAAGAGAAATAGATTGTAACTTTTTGGAAGTGGATAACCATTCATTTCATACATTATCAAGACAGATTCAGTGAAGTCGCATAACATTCATTCAGTAATTTAGAAAACATATCATTAATCGACAACATATAACATAAAAAAATTCAATGGAAATACTCAGTAATTCTTCAAAAAGTTGTCTTTATTGATCTTCAATTCACCGATTACAAACTCTTCTTTCCTTGTGCACACAACTACAGGGGTCCGCGCACTCAGCTGCAGACTCTACCCAGGCCTCCTATGCACTCAACTGTAAGAGCCTTCCCTTCTCTACCTAAGCACAGGAAGCAGAGCCTTCTTGCCTTAGCCCTTGCTCAAGACAACAAAAACTATTCTACATGCCCAATTCTCTATCCAAAGTTACTTCTAAGACTTGATATGACTCAACTATTTATACTTTTCCTTCATAAAATACCATGGTCCATGGACCATCGAAGAATCCAAAAGCTGACCAAAACAAGGGGCTAATACCCCTTTGACTCTGTCTATCTATGCACTCTACATCCACAATTTGCAGAGACTTTACATTCTTTACAAAATTCTTTACAAAAATGAATAATTTAATTCAATTCTACCCCTGGGGACCCCATCCCAACATGGTGAGAAGGGCCAGTTTGTAGGCAACGAAGCCAGTACATTGAACCACTTGATAAGGCCCATAAAATTTTGGAGCTAACTTTTGGAAGCCCTTTTATTTGGGAGACATCTGCTTATAAGGTTAGAGTCGATGAAACGCTTGGTCACCCCCTTGAAAATACCTTTCAGAGCAATGTTGTTCAACATGTTGCTTCATCTAGTTTTGTGCTTGATGGAGATTATCCTTCAGAAGAGTGACAGAGGTGGATCAGTTCGGAAGCCACTTATCACCTACTTTCACTTTGGAAGATCCTAGAAGATAAGAAGTTGGCAAAGGTGGGAGTTGGTCATACACCACTTCATATGGTGTCATCTTGGTTGCTTCATGATAATTAGTATCATACCACCATTCTACCAAAGGTAATCGTTGCACCCATTGATGTTGTCTATTCAAAGTAAAGCACCACAAGTAGGTCTCCAAACATTTGTTTACTGCTTCAGTTTGACCATCCATTTGGGGATAATATGTTGTGTTCATTTGGGGTTGTGTGTCATGTAACTTGAACAAATCCTGCCAAAATTTCTAGTGAATGTGGGATCTCGATCATACAAAATAGAAGTAGGCATGCCATGTAGCTTGAAAATTTCATCCATGAAAACTTGAGCCTCCAAAGGTGCTCCAAAGCTAGAGTGAACAGGTGCGGTAAGGCACAAAACTAGGCTTATTTTGAGATTTGATTAAGTACCACCATGATGACTGACTTGTTTTCTTATTTAGGGAGGCCTATAATGAAGTCTATGAAGATATCCATCCATTTAGAAGAAGGCATTGACAAGGGTTGCAAGGTTCCTAGTGTCTTCACTATTTCCACTGTGTTTCACTGGAAAACATCATATTCATCTACAAATGTAAGAATGTATTGTTTCATCCCTTCCCAAAAGAAAGATTCATGTGCACGAGCATAAGTCTTCTAAAAGATTGAATGTCCTCAAATGGGTGAGGATTTTAGCTCCGCTAGGATGCATGGTTTGACAATGGAGTTAGGGGAGAGAGCCACACGATCCAAGAAATAATTCAGACTATCAGATCTGGAAATTTCCTTCTCATTAGTAGATTGACCCAAATTATTGCCACTTAATTGTTGTCTTGTGAATTCTATTGCTTTACCTTATTACATTAAGACTACTCCAATGCTAGTCCTTGAGGCATACATTCAATCACAAAGGGTTTTGTAAGACCTGGGAGGGCTAACACTGGGGTGGAACACATGGCCTATTTGAGATCCAAGAAATCATATTGAGTTTATTCTATCTAGAGGAATGTATTTTCCTTGAGAAGGTTCATTAGGCATATGGAAATGCGTCCATAATTTCTGACAAATTTGTGATAGTATCCCATGAGGCCCAAACATCCCCACAAACTTTTCAAGGTATAAGGTTGTGGCCAATCTTTCATTGTATAAATATTTATTGGATCCACCTATACTCCTTCATGGACCATGATGTGTCCCAAGTAATCCACCTCTTCCATCCCAAAATAACATTTGGACAATTTAACAAATAAATTATTATCCTTCAAAAGTTTTAATACCTTGTCAACATATTGAAGATGTATTTCTCATGTTTTGTTGTAAATGAATATATCATCAAAAAATACCAAGAAAATTTTTCTGATATATGGCTTGAGAAGGTGATTCATGAGACTTTGAAAGTTGGATGGGGCATTACAAAGACCAAAGAGCATAACCAAAAATTTATAGTGACCTTCATGGGTTCTAAAAGTTTCCTTGGGAATGTATCGTACTTTTATTCTGATTTAGTGATAGCTCGAATGAAGATCCAACTTGGTAAAGAATTAGGTGCCATGTAGCTCATCAGGTAAATCATCAACTACTAGAATAGGAAACTTATCCTTAATGGTGAGCTTTTTAAGGGCCTTGAAGTCGGGACACATGTGCCACTCCCCATATTTCTTTGAGAGCATGACCACTAGGGATGAATAACGGTTGGTGTTGGGATTTATAATTCCTACTTCTAGTAGATCTTGAATAATATTTTCAATCTCATTCTTTTGTGTGAATGGATACCAATAGGGGCGTACATTTTGTCACTGGATGCCCAAAATCAAAAGAATGTTATGATCATGCTCACCTCGAGAAGGGTGTATCTACTTATGTTTTTCAAACACCTAATGGTGGTGAACCAACACCTTTTTCACATCTGGATGAATGTTGGCAGGGTTGGATTCAATGGCTTGGATTGCATTGAATTGAGAAACTACGCATGCTGTCCCTTTTTTAAAAGATTCTCCATTCTATGAAAATTGATGATAGTAGGAGCACCTACCTGGAGCCCCTAGAGTGTATGAGTGTGTCCATTCTACTTGAAGCTCATATATAGGTCCTAGAATTCCATGGTAATTGGGCCCAGTGTTCTAAGCCATTTGGTTCCAAGTACAATGTCACAAGCTCTCATCTCAATGGGAAACATGTGGGTTTTAAGGTGATACTCCTCCATCTGAATTTTAATGTTCTCACAACGTCCTTCACATTTCATGGTCCCCCCATCAAATATGAGGATTTAAAAATTGGATATTTCCCGCACAAAACAATGAACGACCTCAACTACCTATTTATGGAAAAAATTATACGTAATGTGATTTTCAATCAATACCACCACTAGTATATGCTTAATAAATCCTCTGATTTTAACCGCTTGTGGAGAAGAAATTTTGGCTAATGCATGGAGTGTGATAATCATTTCATCCATTGTTGTTGTGGTGTTCATTACTTCTTCAATGGCTTTGTTTCCTCATCCCGAGGCATATTAGCTAATGGGACCTCCTCGAATGGGCTACTTTCAGTAGCATCAATCTGAAAGAATTTTTTCTTCTTGAATTTGTGGTCTACAAAATATTTGTCATCACAATAGTAACACAAACCTTATCTTCTCCTTTCGACCATTTCTGCTAGAAACACCTTTTGAGCCTTAAGGGTTTGGGTGGGACATGTCTTTGATGTGAATTATGGACGAATGGATTGGGCATTAATAGAAGCTTCTGCATCTAAATAATTGTGGTAAGCTTACAACCAAGTTGTAGGTTGTTGCAGTCTCCCATGTGTCTCGATGGCTTCCTTGAGGCCACTAACGAAACATTCCATACAAAAGGAATCCCCTAGGCTCTTGGTCTGGATGACCAGTTGTTCAAATGTCATGATGAAGTCTTGCGATGTACCCTTTTGTTTGAGTTTCATGAGGCAACCTAGAAAGTGAGATTCCCTATCAAAACAATCACAAATGGATTTAGAGAACATATTTCAAGTTGGATTTCTTGCATAGCATTTCTGATGCCATTTCCATCACTACCAATGTTCTTGTTCCAAGTAAAGAGATTCCACATGTACTTTGGTTTCATCATCCTAGATATTGTTGAATTGAAAATATTGTTCCATTTGTACCACCTACTCTATCGGGTTAGAACATTCAAATTTATGCATGTCAATCTTGGGTGTCTTATTGCAAGAATACTAATGACCCCCATGGAAATAATGATACTAAAAAATCAATGGTGGCTTGATTCTCCTTCCCAGTCGAAATCGACATGGTTCTACTCCCTCGTGGGTTTTGTAGCCTTTACGTACTGATGTATGGGTTCCAAGGCCTTTGCAACTATGTCTTATATTTTAGTGGTGAGGTTGGCTTCTAGGTCTATCATTCTTTGCTCGAGGTGTTCCATACTTTGATCCCTCATAGTTACCATGCAATTTCCTGAGTCAAAGTTTTGGTTTACTTAAAATTAGTATGGCTATAATGGGCATGATATAAGGAGTTTGTTGGTGTAGGTCACTTGAAAGCACTTAGGAAAAAAATGGGACTACTTGAAAAATGGAGGCTTATTGGTAGATGGTATCACTACAATTAGCTCATTGTCCTGAATCCTGTGGGATAGGTCTCTTGCAAGTGGAATTTTGGGACCACTAGACTTCTTTTTTCTCTGATAAGAGTATTACTCCCATCTAGTCAATACTACTGATGTCGAAATCCAAAATCTCGATACTGAAAAATGTGTAGGAATTTGGCAATTCCAACTGATCATTGTTGCAGTGGCAGAAACCCAAACTTTTAGATACTGCAAAATGTGTAGGAATTTGGCTATCCCAACTGATCAATATGGAAACGAAAGAAACCCCAAATTCTAGATACTGCAAAATGTTTAGGAATGTGACGGAAAACAACGTGAAGTGAGGGATATATGGTAGTAAGGAGTGTGAGGTGCTACAGACCATGATATACAACAAAAATCCAATAGTAGTACTCGGTCCAATATTTTAGAGTACCAATTCAAGAGGATCAACCATGCCCTTAGCCATACTCCTCGACTACCCTTGGTATGTGAGAGTAATCTCTCTAAATTTTGTTCTTGGTGTACTTTAGTAGCAAGACAACCAACAACTTATCTAAAGTTGGTTACCAAATGTACGTGTAAGAGAAGTCCATGTACAAGTGTTTTCTGATGTGCTACTACTCGAAGGGGTACCAAAAAGGGCTACAAGGGAGTCCAATAGACATGACCAACTCTTGTAGTTCCTACATGTATTCTTCCCCAACCATAGTTTGATGTGCATAATGACATATATCTATAGTTTAAATACATTGGAACATGTCTCTAGCCTAATATTCTTTTCTTCTAAACTTGGTGGTGCGACTGGCCTGGGAAAGTGCTCTAATACCACTTGTAGTATGCTTAACATGTAGAAAATATCAGAAGCACAAAATATGCTAGAGATACCATACAAAATAAAACAATGTGATGATATAAAATTGAAATACTATATTAATAGTTGTAGCAATATTTTTTACTTGCCTCTTCAAGGGGAAACCTCCAGTGGAGCATAGCTCAATTACAACAACACAATACAAGACTTCCCTTACTATCTTAGACAATATATAGTTTCATGAGATCCAAAACCCTAACTACTCATGGTCCCTTGCATAATTTGGGTTGACCACTTTATTTATTAGCTATGGCCCATTATAACTAATTGTGGTCCCTTTTTTATAATATGGGTCAACCACTTACAATCATCATTAATGTGATTAACCGCTTATGGGCTTTATTTATTAAATTAACTAATTATGACTCTCACGAGGCCCCTTGAGCCAATTACATTAATAAAGGGGTTAGGGTCGGACCCTAACATAATGACAAAGGATCCAGGTGGGAAAGCAGCCTCCAAGCACATGGTTTCTACTAAAATGAAATTTTTTGGTGTGTTTTAGAGCCCAAAGAACTAAATAATAAAATAGAAGAGCCCAAATATTTAGATACTAAAAATGTAAGGATCCTTATGAAAATATATTTGTAAATCATTTAACCATAAAAGATATGGATAGGAGGGAATTTTAAGAAAATGAATTGGATCTTAAAGCTAAAGAACTAAGAAAAAAATGTTGTGAGAAACAATAGGAATGAGGCTGCCTAATGTTTGTTCCTAAACAAGATTTAAGTAGGATTGTTCTTTGAGGAATAATTGAAAAATAACAAGTGAAGAGATGAAGGAAAAATGTAATGAAATTCCCTAAGATTTTTTTGTCCATGGTTTTTCCTTAATAAGATCTAAGCAAAGAGGAATCTCCAAAAGAAAAGAGAACTAGTTGAGAAGTAAACCATGTAGGCTCAAATGGTTAGCCTTAAACCTCATATTTGAATCAATGAATGCAAGCCTTAATCACAATCTCTCTAAGTGGATGTGGATTCTAAAGGAACCATAACACCACCAATAACCACCATCGTTGAGCTTAATGAACCCAACATTTTGTTCTAGGTATTATTTAATCTAACTTTTATTTTTAAGTTCTTAAAATTTTAGGTGAAATTATTTTTTTCTTCTTTTATCTAAATAACCATTTATCTATTTTTCTCTCCTCTTCTATATGTATTGCTAGGGTAAGCTCTTTTGACCCTTGTGATTAAATGTGTAGATATAATTAAGAAATTTTAAGAAGTGCATTTTTTATTTTCTACCCTCCAAATTCTTAAGGCCCGCAATGATTTAACATTTTTACAAAACTCTATTTCACTATGGAATTAGCAATATTTGTAATTATGTTAATATTAGTCTTTTAATAATATTATTACAGTTTACTATATAAAATTATTTTAACAGTAATATTACAATTATAATACTAAGCTATTATTATTATTATTATTATTTCAAAGAAAAACTGTAATTTTATTAATAGAAATAAAATTACATTTTGTATGTGCATGTTGCGTTCATAGTATTATTATTATTATTATAGTCACCGGGGGCAACTCAATGAATGATGGCCGTGAAAATGAAGTGTTATGTGCAAGGTGATTTGAGGTTCAAATCCCCTCGATTCACTTGTGCATGTGGAAAGGACATATGTAGGCACCTAGAAATTATAGTGGCAGCGGTTGGAATCGACCATGTATCACGCAAGTACAAGACCAACTCAATTGTTGATTCCTATATATATGATAACTTATTATAAATACTTATATTATAATATTATTATTAAAAAAAAAGAGAGATTACAACAATAATAATATTATTATTATAAAATTATTATAATAATATATCTTATTCTAATATTATTACTATACTATAATATAATATTACTATTATATTAAAATAGAATACTATTATTAAATTTTAAATAGTATTAATATAGTATATTACAATAATATTATATAAATATTATCAATAATATATTGATACTATTAATACTATTTTAATAATATTATAATATATTATATTAATATTATTATTATTATTATATTATATTAACATTATTTTTAATAATAATATTAGAAAATTAATATTATTATTATTATTAATATATAATACATTAATAATAATATTATATAAATAATTTTATTATAACACATTATGAATATTTATATAATATTATTATAATAAAAATAAAAATTGTATTGTATTAATATTTTTACTATATTATATTATATTATATTTATATATATCTATATATATATATATATATATATATATATATATATATATAGATAATTCATAAATATATTTTAATCCCTAAGGGTAGTTCAATCGGTGATGGTCATGACAACAAAGTCTTATGTGTGAGGAAGTTCGAGGTTCAAATCCCCTTAATTCACCTATGCCTATGGAAGGGGCATACACAGGCATCTAGAGCTTATAGTGGTAGTGGTTGTATTGACCTTGTGTCATTCGAGTACAAGACCCCCCTAGTTGTCGATCCCTCTAGATACAATAAATAAATAAAATTATAAATATACTTTATATAAATTCAAAAGTTTTTTTTTTTCAAAAAATAAATTATATGTAAGAAAATTTCACTAAAAGTATAATATGAACTAATTCTTAATATTTTTGGATTTCCCCCTTAGGTTTAGGACCATTGATTTGACTTAAACATGAGAGGCAAGACCACCTATGTGATAGTGGGTGGATTTCCTACTAGTTTCCCTTTGATTATTGTCTATAAGACCAAACATTTATTTCAACGAGAGTTTAAGAAATAACATGTGGCTTAATAGAAGTTTTTATTGTTTGGAACTAATTTTTCCTGCCTTTATCCATGTACCATCAACTATTTGTTTTAATGACTTTCCTTGATGCAAACTTATGTTTTATGGGTTTTATTTTCTGATGTATATTTTCTCATGGAATTTAGTATATACAAATATTCCATACTTTATAAGAATTGTACTAATTTTGTATTATTTTTTTCATGCTTTTTTCATTTTTCTTTCTAAATTTGATTTGAAATTGCAATTGTAGAATATTCAATGAGATGCCTTTGAAATTGTAATTGTAGAATATTCAGCGAGATGCCAAACACTAGTTGCGGGAATAAACAATTACCAACAAAATGTGTATTATCATACTTTCAAATACTTCAATCTAAGGATCCACATTTTCTTCATGCTTCAAGGTCATTTGAACAACCTATCATTAAAGGAGATGTCAACTCTTGTGAGAATGCGTCAAATATCCAAATAACAGGTGAGAGAATAGGTTCCTCTCGTTATCAAAGTGATATAAATGCATTTTTACTAGAAATTGATAATGAAGATGTTAAAGGTTTTTCCTTAGGAAAGGATAAAACACATTCACGGAAAAGACAAAAGGTCCAATGGGACATAGGAAGAAACTTATAAGAAGATTTGGTCTCAAGTTTTCCATATATTCAAAAAGTACCCCCAAAAAATGAGAATGAGAGTTCACAAGAAGTTAGATACAATGCATGTAGTTGGAAAACTAGAAAGGAACTGAAATTTCAAAATAATTTAGATACAATAAAGAAACATGCAAGTTGTATTGTTAGATGGAAACCTTCTAAGGAATGTCGAGATGTAAAATTTGAAGATGAATATAAGAAATATTTAATAAATAAATGAAATCTTGAGGCAAGTAGAAGAACCATCACATCTCCATTTGGAAATAAAATGGAAATAATTTTTCTATCCAAGATGACATAATTAAGCACTGTATTTGACATCTTATCTAAAGGTCATCCAATGATAGATTATCTAAATTACATGAAGTATCTATCTTTTCTTAGTGTCAAAATTTTCATCTTCACATTGGTCTATAACAAGCGACTAGATCTGGGAAAGACATCTAGATCAAGTAGAAAAGGATGATATAAAACATGAAATTTTAGATGCTAGGTTTTTTACAATGTCATTGGATGAGGTTAAAACTATTGATAATACTTCATGGATTTGCATGAGTATCTATATGTTTAATCACCATATTAGGCATTCACATCAAACAAGGATTCATAAAATGAGGGATAATTCTATAGCTAAAAATATTTTTGAACTTGTTATTAATAGTTTGAAAGAAATTGGAGGTATGGATAATTTAATGAGTGCAAAAAACTCAGTATTTGTCAAGGTAGATGGATCATCAATAATGCAAGGATAGATAAATCTCCTTTGCATTAGAATATAACTACCAGCTTCATAGTATATGCTAATTATTCATTGTATGTCTCATAAGATGAATGTTGCATTTAAAATAGTAAGAAACTTTATGCCGATTTCAAAATTTGAAGATATTGTATGAGAGATTTATTCATACTTTATTGGTAGTCCCAAATGATTTTCAAAGTTCCAAAAATTTGTTAACGATGCTACAAATGGAAACAAGCTATTAAAATATGTTGATACAAGTTGGATCCCATTCAATGCACCACCTCAAAGACTATGTAGTGAGTACCAATAATTGGTATGGATGATATATGAACATCACTTCAATGTAGATAAAGCTAAATCTCCTCTTTTAATTAACTTACGTAAAGAAATTATTAACATTGAGTGGAATTATTCCTATGCTAGATAAAATGAATTTTTTTGTGAAAATGTTTCAAAGTTGCACAATGTAAATTTCATAATACACAAATGCAAGAAAATTAGCATTTATTTCATTCGATAATTTGTATATGATGATTGAGCCTTTTATAGGTCCACGATTAAGATTAGAATATGATCATCAATATAGAAAATACTAAAAAAAAATAATATTTCATGAAATAGTGATGTTATGTATGATAGTTCATGGGTATATGTTTCCCTTTCATTATGTTGATAAGATAGGATGGTTCACCAAATAGTTCCCTGTGCCAAGAGACCTATTCAATAATGTCGTCAAGTTAGTAAGACACAACTTGACAGAAATTACACAATCAATGACATCAAATATAAGAGAATTATTTCCTCAAGATGAATTGTTGGAGGCCATACCTGTGGTGTATACTCAATACTGGAATAATCAACAATGTCAAAACACTTTAAAAGATGAATTTATGGCTAAATTAAAAACTTTTGTGCACCATTTTTTCCATAAGGTCCAAATACATGGACAACAGATTCAAGGTATTTTAGATTCATTGAAATTGTTTCAACACCACATGCTTCGCTAAAAACAATGTGGAAAATTTTTCATGTTTTGGAGAGTCCTCTAGAATACAATGCAACAACAATATTATGGACTATTTTAGTTGCTAGCAAATACTTACAAGAAAATATATCAAAATATTTCATATTAGAATATTTATGTCAAATCATGATTTTGGGATTAGTGGAGTGTTGGAAATAATACTAAGTGGGGGGTGAATCGGTATTTACAAATCAATAACTTTTTCATTTCCATAATCAGATTTATATACACTACTTCAGTGAAGGGAACTCGCATGTACACGCAACTGTTCTTAAGGCAACCAGTGTATATCCAGTGAACTTATGATTCAATTAATTCATCATATGTTGATCTTTAATCAGTGCATCAGTACTTTGTTAAACATTAAACAGTAACCATGTGCAGTAATAATAGAATAAACCATCACACATAATAAACACACATGAACACCAAGATTTAAGGTGAAAATCCAATGTGGGTGAAAACCACCTGCTGCTATCATCTCTGTCTTCTTTTAATAATAAGAAAATTTGTTTACAATCTTGTACTGGTGCAGACTCATACCAGTACACAGGCACCCACTTGCAGAAGGCTACAACCTTCTTTAGTTTTCTAGCTTCGACTGGAAGGGAGCTACAACCCCCTAGCTCTTGTACTAGCTGATCTGTTTACTAGTACATAGGCGCCGACCTACAGAAGGCTCCAACCTTCACTCGTTTTCTAGTTGCTCTTGGAAGGGAGCTCCAACTCCCTAGCTCTTGTACTAGCCGATATGGTTACCAGTACATCGGTGCCAGCCTACAGAAGGCTACGACCTTCTCTCTTCCCTTAGGGACCACGTTTCATGGATTTTCAGACTGGATACTCCTAGAACAAAACACCACAATCTGAAGGCCACGTTTCATCAAATTTTCATACTAGACCCATGAACAACATTGAAGCTCAAAATAAATCACAACTGCAATACAACCATCAAATACATCTGTATCAACCAATCATTGAAACCCAATCAATCTCTGCTATAACTGAAACCCAATCATCAATATCTAATATAACTGAAACAATCAATCACTGAAACCTCTGAAACCCAATCATCAATATCTGATATAGGGAAATTAGCACAGCGCATTGGGGAAATTTTGCTCCGTTTGACCAAAAATACTCTGTTTTTCGCCTAGTTTCTTGATAGTTTGACTTTTCTTCTTCTCAATGTCAAACTCTTGATGTAATTTAATGTAAATTGATGGATCTTGATGTAATTATGTCAAATTTTCACTCATTGAGGTAGATACATCTATCAAAAAATAGTTTGCAACTGAATGTATCAGTTCCCTAGTTTCTAGAGGCAAGCTGTTCCACTGCCTAATTTTTAGTTCTCAATTTAGAATTAGTTGGAACAGCTCCTAAAATTATGAGCTCGACCCCTAGAGGCTAGGATGAGTTATTGTTTGTCTATATCTTGTGATTTTTTAGTCATTAGCATGGTTGGACTTTTGAGAAAGCTTGGAGCTTCATTATATACATTTTTCAGCAGTTTTGGCTAAGGAATGGACCAGGGTTTGCAGCACTCTATGGGATTCATGTGGCATCTTGCTTTGATATTGTGTTTCCTTCTGTAAATGTAAGTTTACATGTGTTTTATGTATGCCATTCTCTCTCTTGCCTCATCTTAACTAAAACAAACAAGGATAAACATAGAATCCATTGAAATTGCAGTGCTCTACCTAGGGTTTGCTTAGTTATTTATGTTTTCAGCTGTTTGAAGAGGATCCCTAAGATTTTCTTGCCCTCTTCAAGTCCCCATCGGTCTAAAGCTCTCCATTTCATTCAAATATGAAGTATCAAATCGTTTTCCTATCTTGCCCCATTGAGATCTCTGCAAAACTGAGCCTCATTCCCCAAACCCAAAAACTGCCTTTCCCTTTGAGCCAACAAAACTTCATCAAATTCAATCATACTCTTTTGCACACATACCTAGCCTAAAATCAGTTTTCACATCACTCATCTCAAGCCCCATTGATCAACTTTGCTGATATTGACAGGAGAGAGCCCTCTCCCGACCTGGTAGGGCTAGCTACCAGGTTAAGCGTGGTTTGATGTTACCCTGGATCCTACCTTTCTCATCCTGAGGTAGATTTAGGTGCTAACAAATTCATCTAGTTACCATATACAAGTGAGTTGTTCTGCTACAAGTGGGTTTCCATTAAGTACAACACATGCATCATAATGCCAACATGGAGGATGGGAGGATGTTTAGCGCACTGTCATTTTTGAAGTCAAAGTTGAGGAAAAAGCTTGATAAACATATGGATATATGTTTAATAGTACATGTAATAAAGTATGACATTAACAATTTTCCATATAAAAGAGAACTACCTCTTTTGCAATCATATTGTGATAGAAGGGATGAAAGTAATATATTAAACTTCTCTAATGAACTTGATATGGAACATAATAGTTTGGGGGCTCATAATAATGGTCCATATGGTAAATATTGTGTTCAGGATGAAGAAATTGAGGACCAAAATGATAACTGGGAAATTGATATGTTGCAATATTTTATCTAGTCCAAAATATACGAAGGCCTATGGGACACTTTTTGTATACATGTTCCATTGGTAGTGTAATAAATAGTGAAGTAAAGATTACAAATGTTGTGATTCTTTTTATTTGATTGAATTTGTTGTTCCTCTATTTTTGGTGTACGACCAAAATTTTCTATCCCAACAAGATTACTATATGTCAATTTGACATTGCATTTAAGGGAATAACAAGTTCTATAGTTTGTATTTTCATTATAACACTGAAGCCACATTTCCTTGATGCAAATCATTTTAAGATTGATGTCTTGATAACTAACTATTTCTTTATCTCTTTCTTGTATTTGATAGAAAATGAAGCTAGAATTTGATGATGTGAGGATTTATCTCTTCACATAGATAATGTCCTAGTATTAAAAGATAAATAACTAATTTAACAAGGCTTGTGTATAGAAAGAATGGGTTCATTTAAGGTAGATAAAGTTTTTTTTTATGTCTAGCTTTGATTTCTTGGTAAACCTTAATGGTTTGCTTGTTTGTTAGTTGCAGTCGGAGCATTTTTCTAGGTTTGAACATTTTGGGTTTATTTCGGTTGAAAATTATGATCTCTTGAATGCTTCTAGTTCTCGTTTGATGTTTAATTGAACCATTTTTTGTGGCATGCCTAGTTTATTAATTTAAGGGTTTCAATTAAAGTTAAAGACATTTGTTAAGTAAAATATCCTTTTGTTTATCTTTTTGTCATGTTTACTTGAGAAAGATATGGTACTAGGGTTAATATATGGCTTCACTTATTCTTTGATCATTCAATGTGTTTTCCATAATAATTATTATTTCTTTTATATATTTGAATATTGAAGGAATTTATTTTTATGTTTTCTAATTTCCTTTCAATTTTTAGCATGATTAAAGAATATTCACATTTTAGAATCTATTATTTCTATTTAATATTTTATTTGAAAATACTTATTGGTTATCAAGAAAGGAAAATGAGCTCTAATTAGCTAAGCAGAGAGAAAAAATGGTCTATGCCCTAGGTTCCTATGTGTTCATTGTAGAAGACATATTATCATCAGAATTTCATTTCTCTCATGTAGTTATACATTTGATGCCAAGACTAAAAGAGAATCCCATGTAATCAGTTGAGAATGATAGTATTTGATGCACTATCATTCTTGAAGTGAAAAATCCCTTTATGATAATTGTTTTATGATGTATTTTTCCAAGTAATGAACATGAAGAGACTATTGTTTAAATTTGTGTTATATTTTTTAACTCACCAATTGTAGCTTTTTAATGAGTTTGTGTTATTACCTTTTTATTTTCATGTAGGAAATTCAATTTCAATGCAAATTTATCTTCCGTTCAATCTCATTTTTCATTTTCTGAAATTTCAAGGATTTGTTATTGAACAGTTTTAGAGTTGTGAATTGTAGAATAAAGTGCAACAGCTACTAAAATAGTTACGATCCAAAAAGGAGGTGAAAACCTCCAAATGGCGAGGAAGCACCCAATCTTAAATTTTTTGGTTTGTCTAAGGCCAAGAAATTGAAGAAGTATCTACCTTTTAGAGAAGCAATGTATAAGAAACTAAAAGAATTTAATGTAAAGATTCATGATTTTGATATAGCTATTCATAGACCTTATTTTCATGTGAAGCCTCTAAAATATTAATTAGATAGAATATGACTAAGTTGTTTGGATGTGTGAAGACCAAGTTTTAGCAAACAAAACTCTTTAGTTCAACATAACACACCTTTGGGGGTGCCTCTCCAACTAGTTTCCCCTTGGAACATGTTGTCGGAGCTACAACAACCCCCAAAAAAATTTGACAATAGCCAAAATTATGGAGTCCCCCTTCTTTCAAACTATAAATATCTCTATTAAACCTTTCTTCATAACCCTGAGTCACCAAGGGAAAGAGATTGTTAGCTTAAGGTCGCTTGGGAAAAGTGTTTGAAATAGCACTTTCACAAAGAAGAGTTGCACATTATGACAAGTTAGTATAGTGTAGGTTCTCAACATAGTGCAGCACAACCTTACAAGTTAGCACAACGTGCATTCTTAGAGCATGGATCACAAGAAGATAGCATAGCGCACCGCCTTAACACTTGTCACATTCCTCCTTATGAAATGGAATTAATGACACATCTATTGCACCTCACACATGTGAAATATTATAAATATGCCCCCCCAAATTCATTTTCATGATTCATTTTATCGCAATAGCTCTCTAGTTTCTCAGTGTGTCACATCCTACTAGTGATCCCTTGCCATCCTAAGGTGCATCACACTGCCTAAAAAGTAATGGTTGTGCCACGTATAAGGTATACTTTTGTGTAACACCCTCATCCCACATCTACCCAAGTAATTGGCCAACTAGGGTAAATATGCAACAAGAGGCCACTATAATGGGACTCAACCTCCTAGGTGACCTTAAGGAAGTGGTATCGATGAAAACCCACAACACAGACCTTCTATACCTGCTACAGGACTCCTAGAAGCCTCCCCAGTCATCCCCATGACCAGTCCTTGGGTCCCACTAAGTTTTAGACCATTAAACCCCTAGACGCTCCCTTGATATGGACAAGGGTGCATCTGGGGTCCTCTAGTTGCTCCCACAGCAAGGCATGGGTGCGTTTGGGGATTTTTCTCCTCAATCCTGTGCTTGTGACTCTAGGATTTGTGCCACGTTTTCAGGCCCAAAGCCCAAGTCACAACCCAAAACTCAATGACAAGTTTAGAAATGAAAGATAACAACAGAATAATGATACATATGCAATTATTTAAACAAGGACTTGACTGGACCCCTACTAGCCATGATAGGCATTTCTTCAAACATGTCACAAATATGTAATATACAGGTTTAAACAACAAATTTAAGCATAGGAGGCTCATACTTATCTAAGAATCACTAAGAATAATTGCTTCTTTATATCATTAGCTGCATTATCATCTATTAGGTCATAGATACATTTTTCATTCATTTACAAATCAAAACATGAGGAGAGCCATACATCATCACTATCATAATACATGCTTATAACCAGCATAATAACAATAGAAACACCAAGGATACGTTAGCCATAGAATCCACATATAAACCAGTACATTTACACATAAGATACCAAGGAAATAACCTCTTATTAATGAATTCAAAATCCAACTGGGTATGGGACTACCACGTTTCATCTAACCATAGATTGGTTGAGCCAAATATCTCTTTAGCCAATCACCCCCGTGCCATATTCCAAGCATGAATGTGGCACTCAAACCAAAAGAACCAACCAAGGCACCCTGAGGCTAAACCACCTCACCCTCATCAATAGAAACCAGGCTTTACAACAATCCACACTATATCACTAGGCCAAAACAATAAACATGTAATAACAGTCTTTACCATAGTCTCCACTAGATCACTAGGCCAAAGCAAGCATGGATTCCATCAGATTTCTCCACCTACACCGTGAGTAATTTTCATGTCTCCTAGTCTCTAGCCTTTACCACAATCCACACCGGATCACTAGGCCCTAAGTGAGACTCCACTCTCCAGGCTTTACCATATATCCCATCCCAGGATTACTAGGCCTGATGGAAGGCACCCACCTCTAGGCTTTACCGTATATCCTATCATTCACCGATCGAGGATTCCTAGGCCTTATGAGGCAACACAAAATCTGGATTTACCATAACCCAGAGTCTGGTTCAGGGGTTGCTAGGCCATGTGTTCTTTTATTTAGAGATCCACCTCGCTCAGCTCTGAATCCATCCGGAAATCCAACTCAACTAAAACATGAGAACCCCATCACACCATGGTTATCTAGAAATGGCAAGGCTAGGCTTAAAAACATTGTCACACCTGGAAAAATCCATTCCAATGATAGAAAGAGAACCAATAACACACATGCAACACCATGCATGTCAAATATAGCATGGAAACCACACATGCAAATTGATACCTACAAAGAATCTTGTTGTAGCTTCTTGATACTTCTCTTCCTTGCTTGATCTCTACTTCCTCTTTGCCTCCTTTTCCTTTCTTGATCCAATCTTGAAATGATCTAAGAAAAATCTAGGTGTCTGAGAGTGAGTGAGTGAGAGAGATAGAGAGTAATGAGAGAGCTCCAAAACTGAACTGACAAAAGGTTTGAGCAAAATCTTTCCAACTGATCCTCATAAACATTTTTGTTAATGAGGCCTTTATTTTCTTCATTTTCCATTATTTTCCTTCAGTTTCCTCCTCAAATGCAACATGTGACCTTTCACCTTCACTTTCTCCTAATTTCCTTTATTCTCATAAATAAAATGTCAATAAATGCCTCTTGCCTTTCCAAATCCTTTGTCATTTCCTTTGCCAATTTCTTTAGCCATAATAAACTGAAGTGACACCCCACTAGGATGTTTTTTCCCACCATTCAGCTTGAAATATGTGTCCCATGACTGTGGTATTATATTTTTATATTTACATGGATTTTTAACCAAGGTTGTTAAAGAACCCTCCCCCTTGGGGGAACACCGTCCTTGGTGTTCAGTGATACCTATAACCAACAAGACCCCTAAAAAAAAGGAACACAATTCTCATGGAGCTTTATAACATAGCTTGTTGCAATATTTACAATGACCATCTGCTAAAACATGACAAAAATATTGTTTACTAGAGCTTTATAACACAGCTCATTATGGTATTTACAATAGTAACCACATATACACACATACACATTTGCTTCACCCATAAAAGAATCATATTGTCTATGGAGCTTTATAAATCTAGCTCGATACAGTATTTATAATCATACACACATATACACATATGCACATTTTCTCAGCCAACAAATAAAAGGATACAATGCTTGCATCTGCAACAAGGGAATCCAGGGGCTCACACCTCCACCCTCAAAGTAATACTAGGATTGACCTCCTTCCCAAGAAGTCCAGAATCCACTGCAAGATCAAATATGCATCCAATGTCCAGCCCTATAATCATGTGCCACTTGTCCTCTTAGTGAATAGCTATGGGCTCATTGTTCCAGGTGTTGTACATGTTTCCTGTAGGTAGTCCTTGGCTGCAAAAACTACGTTAGGACACCAACTCAACTAGCCTTTAGGTTCAAGTTGGCCCTTGAACCAGAGGGGGCTCCCTTAGTTGTTACGAGGCTTTGTTTAACAATGTTCACCTGTCACTGAACAGTATCCTTTGAAGCAAAATGGATAGATTTATGGTTTTAATGGGGATGGTTGGCGATCAATGATAATCCCTAATCATGATTAAAGGCCTCTCTCACAGGGTCCCTTCTAAAAGTGTCATCTTCCAAACTGACAGAATGACTTAGCTTTTTTATGGATTATGGTAGAGGAATGTAAGAGGATTCCTAATATTTGAGCAATCAAACTGACTACTTAACAACTAGGGAAATTTAGATGAGTGTAGAATATTTCTACATCCCAAAAAAAACATATTCAAAGGTAATAGAAGGCCAAAGTGAAACTGATTCAAAGAGGAGATATTTCAGACAGGTAGTCTAATAAGCTAATCTCTTTTAATGTCTATCAAGAAAACATAAAGCAAAAACCAGTTAAAGAGGAGTTATCTTAGACAAACATTCCAATAAGCTAATCTCCTTCTAAAGGTTATGATTTTGCAGGGAATTACAAAGAGATTAAGACTTAATCTACCTTAGCCAGACCTTCCTACAATTTCTTTGAACATATGTAGAAACAATTTATGAAAACACCAGAAAGACATACGAGAAACACAAAATTATTTCATAATTAGAGCCGGAAGGCTTTCATTAGAATTATACAAGAGAAGCTATTACATAGTTTAAGAGCATTGGCATCAAAATCCAACCCATATTACTTCAATTGATGAAGTATTTATTCAATTTCCTCACAAAATATTTTGATAAAAATATCAAGGGCTATTACAAATACCTGAAAACTGTATTAAAAAAATAGAACACAAATAAAGATAACTAAAACTATTTGAAAAGTTTTTGTACTATCCTTGAGGATTTATGTTGATAAAGAAGAGAAATTTGAATTTGATTGCAACTCATTTTTGATGAGGTGGCCTCCAAGTCACTAACTATCTTGAGCTTTTTCCACTCGAATTTCTGAAAAATAGGGTCCAGTCATCCCTTCGAATATCTCATTCCGAGCTAGTTGTGTGAAAACAGAGAGAGGATTTTGTAGTCTAGTATATTAGGAACAAAAATCTCCTACATTTTCCCAAGATGAATCTTTGATCATCCTCAATAGTTTCTGCAAAAAGGTGACTTAAACAGGACATTGCATAGTCGGAAAAATAGGCTACACATGATGAGAGTGTATCTCCCAACCCCTGACACCTGTGTGAAAATTGAGATAGTCTTGTGTATTTTGGAATCTTATGAACCAAAACCTCTTCCAGTTTCCAAATACTCATCTTTTTTAGTCAAAATATCCTCTGCAAAAAGGTGACTAAAATAGGAAATTTATGGAAAACATGCTTTCAAAGATGCATTTGCATCTCCCAAACCATAATAGCTATTAGAAAACTGAGAGATTTTTTTGTACATGAGGATGTTATCAACAAAAACCTCTTTCAAGTTTTGAAAATTTGTTCTCAATTGTTTTTAAACCATGTTTGAATTTACTTTATTACATCATTTAATCATGTTTAAATGCATGATTAACTAAATCAAGGAGCTAATGAAACTTAAATTTAAATTTTGAGGGTGCATTTACTCTTGTAGACCCATTTATTATTTCTAAACTACTAAAACTTATTTTATATAAGCAAATTTAAATTATCAAAACTAATCATGTTACAACATTGGCTACAATGGGGACTACTTCCCCCTATGGGATGTGGAGAACTAGTAGGCCAGTTGCCTTTAGCGTTGTGCATGGAGTCATACCATAAAACCATCAATCACTGATTTTCCATCATGTAATTTATAACCAATCCCCATCATCTAGCTATTGCATATTAATCCTGCAACTGTGAATGGAAACCATATGCCTGCACTAATTCGGATACTCTTTCATATTGAAATCTGAAAACTGAAAAATTTCTAAAGACTAAAAATATAAGTTGATCTATCATATACTCTTCAAATCACACCACTCATAAAAGATGAACACGTTGATCTACTACATACTAAGACTTAGAATATCTATTCAATCTCCACACCTCTATCTAACTAAACTGAAAAACTTTAAATTGTTAAGTGCAATATTCTTTCCAATGTAACCAAGTGCGGAGTGGATTTATTGACAAACCATGTTGCAAGTAGCTGAAAATATGAAGAATATATACAATATGAACATGAAATCCAATGGAAAACTTATACTCACAGGTGTACTTTAACAATTGCTTCCTTTGTAGACATCTTATATTTATAACCATGGTTGAGAGGGAGAGGCATATACTGTTGATTGCAAGTATCAACGAACCTTGCATAGTAGTAAAGGCAACTGAAATTTTGAAACAGTGGGATCGGTTACCCAGTGGAATCGCCATATGAGAAAGTGGAGTCTATAGGTGAAAGAAAAGAAACCAATAGTAAATGCCTACTCCTTGTTCACCAGCAAGGAATAGATCTAATCTTTATCATTCCCCGAAGAAAGATATCTTCGTTACTTCATTCCCCGGCAACAATGCCAGATGTTGTACATGTTTCCCGTAGGTAGTCCTTGGCTGCAAAAACTACGCCAGAAAACCAACTCAACCGGCCATTAGGTTCAGGTTGGCCCTTGAACCAGAGGGGTCTCCCTTAGTTTTTACGAGGCTTTGTTTAATGTTGTTCACCTATCACTGAACAGTAGACTTTGAAGCACAATGGCCAGATTTATGGTTTTAATGGGGATGGTTGGCAATCAATGATAATCCCTTATCATGATTAAAGGCCTCTCTGACAGGGTCCCTTCTGAAAGTGTTAGCTTCCAGCCTAACAGAATGACTTAGCTTTTTCAAGAACTATGGTAGAAGAATGTAAGGGGATTCCTAATAATTGAGCAGTCACCTGACGACTTAACAACTAGGGAAATTTAGATGCATGTAGAAGATTTCTACAACCCAAAAAAAACATATTCGAAGGTAACAAAAGGCCAAAGTGAAAGCGATTCCAAGAGGAGCTATTTCAGATAGATAGTCTAATAAGCTAATCTCTTTTAATGGCTATCAGAAAACATAAAGCAAAAACCAGTCAAAGAGGAGTTATCTTGGAAAAATAGTCCAATAAGCTAATCTCTTTCTAAAGGTTATGATTTTGCAGGGAATTATAGAGAGATTAAGACTTAATCTACCTTACCCAGACCTTCCTACAATTTCTTTGAACATATGTAGAAACAAGTTATGAAAACACTATAAAGACATACGAGAAACACAAAAATTTGTCATAACTGGAGCCAAGAGGCTTTCATTAGAATTCTACAAGAGAAGCTATTACATAGTTTAAGAGCCTTGGCATCAAAATCCAACCCATATTACTTCAATTGATGAAGTATTTATACAATTTCCTCACAAAATATCTTGATAAAAATATCAAGAGCTATTACAAATATCTGAAAACTGTATTACAAAAATAGAACACAAATAAAGGTAACTAAAACTATTTGAAGAGTTCTTGTACTATCCTTGAGGATTTATGTTGATAAATAAGAGAATTTCAAATTTGATTGCAACTCATATTTGATGAGGTGGCCTCCAAGTCACTAACTGTCTTGAGCTTTTTCCTCCCAAATTTCTGAAAAATAGGGTCTAGTCATCCCTTCGAATATCTCAATTCGAGCTAGTTGTGTGGAAACGGAGAGAGTTTTTTGTAGTATAGTATCTTAGCCAAAAAATATCCTCCATTTTACTAAGATGCATCTTTGATCATCCACAATAGTTTCTGCAAAAGGGTGGCTTAAGCAGGACATTGCACAGTTAGAAAATAGGCTACACAAGATGAGAGTGTATCTCCCAACCCCTGACACCTGTATGAAATGTGAGATGGGCTTTTGTATTTTGGAATCTTATGAACCAAAACCTCTTCCAATTTCCAAATATTCATCTTCGTTTATTCAAAATATCCTCTGCAAAAAGGTGACTAAAACAGGAAATTTCTAGAAAACATGCCTTCAAAGATGCATTTGTATCTCCCAAACCATAATAGATGTTAGAAAAATGAGAGAGTTTTTCGCACATGAGGATTTTATAAACAAAAACCTCTTTCAATTTTTTAAAATTCGTTCTCAGGTGTTTTTAAAACATGTTTGAATTTACTTTATTACATCATTTAATCATGTTTAAATGCATGATTAACTAAATCAAGGAGCTAATGAAACTTAAATAAAAATTTTGAGGGTGCATTTACTCTTGCAGACCCATTTATTATTTCTAAACTACTAAAACCTATTATATCAACAAATTTAAATTATCAAAACTAATCATGTTACAACACCAGGGCACAGTCCCAATGTGCATTTTATTCCATCTAGCAATACTAATAACCAAAACAGATATATCCCTGGCCTTCACTTATCTGCTACACAGTCCCTCAGACAATCCGGTCACCCCCTTTTGTGAAATCACACACCTTCCAAGTTCAGCTGGCACCCCCATCCTGGGCAGTCCATCCCTCGGAAAGGTTTCCTCGCATTGGAAGGTCCAAAAACCAAGGCATATCCCTGCCTTAAAAACATCATACTGGTCATAACATTCTCACGTAAATAAATGGACACTATTGGGTACTAGTGTCCCACAAATTCTCTTCTCCTGAAAGCTTTACCAGCATATTGTTTCCTATTCCAATTCCTTTTACTGTTGTTGTTGGTGGTTGCCATCAGTTTCGACCACCCAACTGGGCATTTCATTATTTCCTGTACCAAGCACATTATTTCCATTAGATTCAAAATAAATTGAATAACTTCAAATCATACCTCATTAGTGGCCCATCAATAAGATACACTTGCAATTATGTTCGTTTCCTGTCACAACAAGTCAAACTAGTATCTTTGACCAAATCATCATGTATAAAAATATCACATTAGGTTAGCTCAAAACAAAATCATCATATATCAAAATCATAAATTGCATGTAACCATTATAAACTAGAATCATATATCACATGTGATCATCATAAACCAGAGTCATAAATCACATGCATAATAAAATTGAAATAAAATATTGATACTTATTCTTTAATCAATCTTTAGCTTCTACCTTTGTCTTTATTCCGTATGCACACTGGATTGGTTTCTACACCCGACAAACACCCAATTCCTTCTCCTCAACCATGTGCACATACACATAGTGGCCCATCAATAAGGTACACTAGTAATTTTTGTTTCTTGCCACAACAAGTCAAACTAGTATCTTTGACCAAATCATCATGTATAAACATATCAAATTAGGTTAGCTCAAAACAAAACCATCATAGATCAAAATCATAAATCGCATGTAACCATTATAAACCAGAATCATAGATCACATGTGATCATCATAGACCAGGGTCATAAATCACATGCATAATAAAACTGAAATAAAATACTGATACTTATTCTTTAATCAATCTTTAGCTTTTGACTTTGTCTTTATTTTGTATGCACACCGGATTGCTTTCCACACTCGACAAACACCCAGTTCCTTCTCCTCAACCATGTGCACATACACATAGTGTGCATCACACACATAGAACCACACACGGCATACAACACCATCCAATACATGCACCTACACCTGACATACCACACATACACCTACACCCAGTGTACAACACAATAGAATACATGCTCCTACATCCAATGTACACCACAACACAATACATACACCTACACCTGGTGTACAACACAACACAAATATGTACATATAGTACAAAACAATGAATACATATGTCACGATACCACGACTACACAATGCACATACATACTACCGAATTCCCGCAAGACAACATGTATGACATGTGCACAATACAACATACATGTACACCAGTACCATATTTACAACATGTAAATAGCACCACTTACACAACATGTGCACAACATCACATCTACATGGCACCACCTACACAACGCATACACAGTGCCACATTTACACTGCACCACATGTACAATGTGTACACAATACCACATGTACACAGTGCCACATGCACGACATGTGCACAACACCACATGTACACAACATCAAATTCATGACATGTACACAACACCCCTTGCACACAACAACACATGTACAACATGTACACATCACCACATGTACAATCATGAACACAACACCATATGTACATAGTACCACTTGTATAACATGCACACAACACCATGTGTACATAGAATTGCATATACAACATGTACATAGCATCATATGTACACAACACTACATATCCAACATGTGCACAGCACCATATGCAAACAACGTCGCATATCCATCATGTGCACAACACAAAATGTACACAACACAACATATCCAACATGTACATAGCACCATCTATACCCATCACTGCATATTAAATATGCACATGACAGCATAGGTATAATCACTAAATATAAAATATGCACAAAAATAGCACTGCACATCCAAGACCACACTATCTCTACCAAGCAACCTTGATTCTAGTGTCTCTCTGCCATCCATGCTTATCCTAGCATGTCGCAGATCATGTCGTTTTCATTATGTTGATATATCTCTCAGTATTAACTAGTCCATAACATAAACATAGACATGGTATAATCACATAATATCCATTCATATCCACATGATACTAACCTCAGAGATCTGTCAGGCTACTCTTCCCACTTGATTCCTCATGAACCAGGAATCTCTTCATGCCATTCACCTACATAAGAAATCATTCCTCCACAAGAACAATTCTTGATGACCCTGTCAAACAATGGTATATATATATATATATATATATATATATCAACATAAAACAATCATGATCATGTCAGACAACGACATACATATGTACATATATACATGAATATATATAAACGTTAGCATAAACATGATCACAACATAATTACCAAATATAATAAGGTCAAGGTTAAGAGAACTCCCTTTTGTCCATGCACATCATGCACAACATTGAGAACAATTGTTCCCAACATAGCCAAGGCATTGGATGCCTGACATCCATTCACTTTACCTTGTTATCTTTCTCATGATTACCCTACCACCATCCATTTACACTAATGGACCCAACCAACTTAGCCGACTATCATACTCTTACCTTTAGCTTCCCTTACACATGAAAAAGCTTCATCCAAGTCTTTCATTACATGTTAGGTTCTATACATCTCTCCCAAATTTCCATCAACTTTCTTCTTTCTCAATCAACTCCCAAGACACAAAACTTAAAAGGAAAGCACAAGAAACAAACAAGAAGAAAACCATGAAAACTAATAAAAACACGACACCATAAAAAAGTGTCAAGGCCTTGCACTAGACATAAACAAAACTACAAATCAAGCTCAACAAATAACAAGGTGCCAAAAGCACAAGACTCTCAATAGACTCTGTGACTCAATCCCCATAGGTTCCCAATGCTTCCAAGGGAAGTCTCAGCCTGAGCCTTCTTCAAGATTCCATGGAAATTTCTTTGCCATCCTTATCTATATCATACTGCCATAACACATAACTATCAGTGCATAACAATATACCAATTATCTTACCTTGTTGTGCAAAACACATTTCCTTGTAACTAAACACACATGTCATCCACATGTTCCAAAGATCAAGACAACATATCTACTAAATTGAAACCAACATTTACCTAGACTAACAATCATGTCATAATCCATAGTCAACTCATAGTCATTAGACATAATGCTACAAATGTCACCTACTTGCACTTAAGTACATATCAGCTATCTCAACACATATGTGTGAGTAAAATCATCTTAAAAAAAGATCATTCCTTCGAGCAATATTACATACACATACTCATATTATGCAATTCATAAAACACTCAACCACCTTGAAAACATAACATGTTAAACAAACCAACTAGATGACATAATCAAACACTCAGACATCAAATAGATGACATAGTTAAACTCATACCTTAATGTCATAACCATGATCATCTGAATAGGCCAATACAATTTAGCATGATACATGTAACATCAAGATCTTAGTGTGATAACCCTAATCATTAACTAACATATAACAACAAGAAGTTAACATATAACATGATCATCAACAACATATAACATAATCATCAAGTTATCTAACATAAAACAACAATAGAAATGCATACAACCACAAGTCACTATCATTCATGACTATCCAACACATGTGCATATGACTACACTAATCAACTAGCATTTATCATACATGTAACCATAATAATAATAGAACGACACACATATCAGTAACCGTAATACTTATAACAAACATTAACCAACCTACATGCATCCCCACCATACAAACATGTATGATGATCTGATCTTACCCTAAATTCCATTGTTGCAACTTTACTTTAATGGTCTACATCTCCTACTCTATCTCAGCCAACACATTAGCATCATAACATACTAATATCATCATGATGACCTAATTGCATACAATGACCTTATGCACAACAACCTTCACCATGAAAATGTAGGCATAACAACATATAGACACCAACATGCATAACAAATGCATATATAATTAACATGCATTCATGACAAATGCATCCCAACAACAACATCATCAACTCCTACATGGAAACACAAATATAATAATTACCACTACCATGCATACATAATAAGCACATATACAACCTACATGCATGCATTACAAACACATTCCTCACATCTAGTCCAAATGTTGAACCATGCTCTGATACCACTATGTGATATCAAATATCACACAAGGAGAAAGGAAACTAGAAACCACCCAAAGGGAATGGAACCCACTTTGATACCACTATGTGGTATTAGATATGACCCAAAGAGAGTGTAACCCACTTTGTAGTATCAGATATGACCTAAAGAGAGTGCAACTCTCTCTGATACCACTCTATGGTATCATATATGACCCAAAGAGAGCACAACCCGCTCTGATACCACTCTGTAACACCCTCATCCCACATCTACCCAAGTAACCGACCAAATGGGGTAAATATGCGACGAGAGGCCACTATAATAGGATTCAACCTCCTAAGTCACCTTAAGGAAGTGGAATCAACTGAAACACACCACACAGACCTTCCACATCAACAATAGAACTCCGAGGATCCATCCCAACCACTCAGGTAACCAACCCGTGATACCAACTGAAATTTTAGTGCACCAAACCCCTGGACGCTCCCTTGATATGGACAAGGGTGCATCTAGGGGGCTCCAGTCGCTTCCACAACAAGGCATGGGTGCGTCTGGGGAATTTTCTCCTCAGTCTTGTGCCTACAACTCTGAGATTTGTGCCACTTTTTCAGGCCTAGAGCCCAGGTCATTGCCCAAAACTCAATGATAGGTTTACAAATGAAAGATAACAACATAATAATAATACAAATGCAATTACTTGAATAAGGACTTCACTAAACCCCTACTATCCATGATATGCATTTCGTTAAACATGTCACAAATATGTAATCTATAGGTTAAAACAACAGAATTGAGCATAGGGATCTCATACTTATCTTAGAATCGCTAAGAAGCATTGATCCCTGATATAATTAGCTACATTATCATCTATTAAGTCATAGATACATTGTTCATTCATTTACAAATCAAAACATGAGGATAGTCATACATCATCCTTATCATAATATATGCTTATAACCAACATAATAACAACAAAAATATCAAGGATACATCAACCGTATAATCCACATAAAAATAAGTACATTTACACATAATATACCAAGGAAAGAACCTCTTATTAATGAATGAAAAATCCAACCCTATATGGGACTACCACATTCCACCCGACCATAGATTGGTTGAGCCAAATCTCTCTCCATCCAATCACCCCCGTGTCATATTCCAAGCATGAATGTGGGACTCAAACCAAAAGAACCTACCAAGGCATCCTGAGGCTAAACCACCTCACCCTCATTAATAGAATCTAGGCTTTACCACAATCCACACAGGATCACAAGGCTCTAACTGAGACTCCACTCTCCAGGATTTACCGTATATCACATCCCAAGATTACTAATCCTAATGGAGAGTACCCACCTCTAGGCTTTATCGTATATCCTGCCATTCACTAGTTCATGATTCCTAGGCCCATCTAGGCAAAACCAAATCTGGCTTTACCACAACCCACAATGCAGTTCAAGGGTTACTAGGCCATGTGTTCTTTTATTTAGAGATCCACCTCACTCAGCTTCGAATCCATCCAAAAATCTAGCTCAAACAAAACATGAGAACCCTATCACATCATGGCTATCTTGAAATGGAAAGGCTTAGTTGAAAAACACTACCACACCTAGAAAAACCCATGCCAATGACATAAAGAGAACCAAGAACACACATGCAACACTATGCATGCTAAGTATAGCAAGGAAACCACACATGTAAATCGATACCTACAAAGAATCTTGTTGTAGTTGCCCGATCGTTCTCTTCCTTGCGTGATCTATAATTCCTCTTTGCATCCTTTTCCTTTCTTGATCCAATGTTGAAATTCTCCAAGAAAACTCTAGGTTTCCATGAGTGAGTGAGAGAGAGAGAGAGATCCAAAACTAAACTGACAAAAGGTTTGAGAAAAAAAATTCCAACTGATCCTCAGAAGCATTTTTATTAATGAGGCCTCTATTTTCTTCATTTTCCATTATTTTCCTTCAATTTCCTCCTCACATGCAACCTATGACCTTTCACCTTCCTTTTCTCCTAATTTCCCTTATTTTCATAAATAAAATGCCAATAAATGCCTCATTCCTTTCCAAAGCCTTTCCAATTACCTTTGCCAAATTACTTAGCCATAATAATCTGAAGTGACACCCCACTAGGATGTTTTTGCCCACCATTTAGCTTGGAATACTTATCCCATGACCATGGTCTTATATTTTTGTATTTACATGGATTTTTAACCAGTGATGTTACATTTTGCGCCCTGAACATGTAATTATGATTGTGTTAGTTTTTGTTTAATTTTTTTATTACAAGACCCTTCAAATCCATGACCTTTCGCTATCCATGAGCACACACACACACACACATATTCTTATGCACAAATTCACAAGTCATTCTTTCACTTAGTATAAATACTCATTCTATCGTTCTTCCCCATTCTTCCTCACACCCTCCATCAATCCTCTCTCGCATTGCAACCCTTGTCTATAGGATAACTTATCCTTATGCGCAACGATGTGTTCTACATGCTCGATCTACATTGTGATCTCACACAATGCTACATATCAATCACCCTAACACTTAGTTGGTTTTTCTTTCCTATCCTCCTTACATCTTGTAGTGCAGCATGACCCTGGTTCATAGTCTAGTTGGTCCCTGTGTGCAACAACACATTTTATGCATATGACCCACACTCCATTGACCCTTTGTGTCGCACTACACATTTTTTAAACACCCATTCCTCTTTATACCATGGCACAATATTGTTATTTATCCTAACTTTCACCTTAACACAACAACGCAATCCACTTACCTAGGCTACCCTCATCACTTGCGAAGCAACACAGTTCTTCACATATGTTCCAGTACATCGTGCGCATCTCCACCTCATAGTTCACTCATCCTCTTTGTGTAAAAATGCACGTCTCTCATGCTAGATACACCAACCTCTTGCAATGAAATTATATTTTATCACATAACTCAATTATTGCGGTGTATAGCTCATTTGTAGCCTACAACCCATCCTTGTGTAACAACGTACTACCCTTCACTATTTTATCGTAGGTTGTTCTATTCCCTTGCACTGTGCACTGAGTTACCTACTTCTTTTTAACATTTTATCATGATTAATATATTTCAAATTTTAGTTAAAGTGAGGTTATAGTTTTTAAGAATCTCATCATCATTAAGCGAGATGACACCACCTAAGAAGATATCAAGAAAAGAGATTGTGGAGGAAGGGTCTGAGGAGAGTTATATTACCTCATTCTTAACATTTACATATATCTCTTGTTTTATCGACAAGTCCATGTCAATAATGTGATCATATATCTACCAATTGTTTGCTTGTAAATAGATTCTCAATGATGAGAAAGATAGTGAAGTGTATTAGAATGCCTGACAGTCTTAGTTGCATAATGCTGCATCACATCTTGCAGTCTTCCCTTGTGGGGAGACCATAGAATGGATCATAAAGATCGAGGTCAACGATGTGACTATTCAAAATATCCTTGGGGAAGGTATATCAACATTCATATACCCCTGTATCAATAAATACTACAAGTTTCCTAGATATTAAATGGTGTTGACATCATAATGGTATAATAGCTTTGTCCTAAACAACAAAGATATCCTGAAAATTTGGTGGTAGGACCCTAGTAAATTCTAGACCAAGACCAATGGGGTCTACAAAACTAAGTTGCTAAGAAGAGCATATCATCTTATTGTGGCTATTTGTTCCTGATTATATGGTAGACCAAATGCAGAGACATCTGAAGAGAGTCAGTTACCATTAATGTACCAAGAATGAAGCATATTTAACTAAGCAAATATTCTAGTAGCTTCCATCCAAACAAGAGTAAGAGAAGCTCAAACTCTTCTAGTAGAAAAGGAACCATAATTTTAAATGGCATCATACCTTCTTGATTGCATATGCTCTATATATGAATTCTAGATCTTGTGATGGAGATGGGATTTCTCCCCTAATATTTATCCAATTCAAATCTATTGCATGGATTTATGGGAGATTTTTTACAAACCACCTTATGCAAGAATAGCACAAGGACTCATATCACCATTATTTCCTAGTCTCTTTGATAGTGAATCAACTTGTATGTCTGATCATGCCAAGGTAACATTGCAAGACGTGGTTGACTAGTTCACACCACCTTATGCTACATACATAAGGGTGTTTAGATCATAAAATTCCCCACATCAACTCCCATTATTCGTCATAGATAAAGTAATTCTATAAGACGTAGCATACAATTGACAACAAGACTTGGAGGAATTTTGGTTCAACAAAGAATTCACCATGGCATTCCTACCTAATCTATGTAGGAACATATTGTGTGAAAAGTTACAAAGAAGCAAAATTTGTAGAAAAATACCTAGAATGATTTAAATTTTGGGAATGAAATTTTCGCAGGTATGATCCAGGAACCATAGCATAGGCTCATTGCTCTCAACTAAAATATAAATCTCCATACACATTTAGCATCAATGAAGATAAGGAAAAAACAAAGAACTACTACAATTTTGTAGAGGCCATGGAAGCAAATGAAAAGACTAGTGACCCTCAACTAATGAATGGTGTTGAACCTACTACTGGATAGTCATCAAAGGGAAAATATGTCAAATACAATAATTCTTCCCAAAAGAGGGAAAGTAAAAAAGAAGTAGCCAAGAAAGAAAAATAGAAGAAATTGAAAGAAGAACACAATGCCAAAGAAGAAAGAGAAAGGGATTAAAGGGAGGAGGAGGAAAGGAAGAGACAAGAATAGGAAAGGAAGAAACCGGAGGAATGAATAAGGAAGTAGAAAGAAAAAATAAAGAAACAAGAAGAGGGAAGACTAGTGAAAGAAATTGTTGATAAACATGCATAAGAAGAAACAAGACAGAAAGAGTAGACTGAAAAGGAAGCTTAAGTCATATTTCCTAGGATGGATGTTGAGCCTTCAACCATAGTTTCCATACCACTCATAAGAGGTGACCTAACACTCAGAGAGATGGGTATCACATCTGGTGGAGAAATTCAAGTCCTAGATATTGCAAGTTTTTTCTTTGATCATAGCTCTAGAAAATTTGTTTGAATAAAGATGCAGGTATTTAGCCCGGGAAACAGCGAAGCCAATCTTGGTGACTATTAAATGGAATATAGTGTCGGACACCATGAGAAATCCTCTAGCTACCATTACTTTGGTAGGATTAACTTTCTACACTGCTACTGAAAGAAACATTGAGAACCTACTAAATAAGGTTAAGGAACTAGAGAGGATCTTGAGCAATGCACAATAGGAAACTTAATGGCTTCATAAGGATAATTAAGTTTTGTTATCTTCAACATCCAATGACGATGATTTATGGGTAGAAACATTAGAATAAAATAAATTTTTGGAAGATATCATGAAGCAAATATGCAAGGAATTGATTTCACTTCTAAAGGAAGCTTCCACATTGATGGCCAGTCAAAATGTACTCAAAGAAAAAGGTATGATATTGAAGGAATCCCGAAAAATTATGGACATAATGTATGGGTGGAACACTGAACATCCAAATGCACTAGAAAACTTACCAAGAAGAGACGATATGGTTAAAGAAAAGGATAAGGCAAAGATTAGGCTACCCATATGTTGACGGTGCTAGACCCACCAACATTCAGGGAATCTCCCTGATATGAAGTCCCAACTAGACCTCACACAGTTTGGAGTAGGAGTCTCAGTAGCTGGTGGTAATGTTATGCCTTGAATGTGAAAGCGTGCAGAGTGAAGTTAGGTAACTTTGGGTGAGAGAAAGTGTGTGACCCTACGAAAGGCCGAGTGTGATGCATGAAGGTTCCAACACACAAAGGGAAAAGGAAGTGTGCCCCTTGGAAGCTTATAATAGTATGCAACTTGAAAGGAACACATGAGCATAATGACATCACAAGCTAAGATACGGAATAGTCCATAAATTAAAGTGATGAATCAACACAACAACACGCATTCAACAAGATTCATACAAATGAAAATTAAAGACTTCATAACCATAATCGTAAGTTAAATAACATACATTGAAAATACAACAAGAATAGTCCTACTATATTAACAACATATAATTGAAAGTGTGTCAGCTCCGATTTTTATTATTATAAGTAAAAGTTCCATTCATACATACACCATTGACGTACCACTAGCCCCAATAGTGGAACATTAAATTCAAGAACACTTGCTCCTCCAAAGAAGTATACTCGCTCTATGCTACAGAGAAGCCAAGGATCTTCACAATACTCCCAAGCTCCTTCTAAGCCTAAGCCTAGCCAAAATATTTGCTCTCAAAATTATATTTATAACAATAAGGGGTGACTCTTCAACTCCCCCTTGTGACCTTTAGACTACCCTCATGAATCTTCAACTTCTTTACAAAATGACTCATTACATTACATCATGACCCTTCATATTCGAATATTGACACTTGGAATTTCACTTACAACATAATTACAAATAATATTACATTTTACACTTGTACCCATATAAGACAAAAGAGGGTAAAGAAAACTTGATAGCCTAACAAGACACAACATTATGATGCTTGATTTTGGGATAAATCTAGCTTAGCAACCTCCACTTCTCGGTCACATATTGGTGCCAAGCTTGATACCTGGTGATGATGTCCCCAAACTACGTGATGGTGTCTAGATGGAAGTGGACTGTAGCCTCCTTGGCATCCGGGTACAACGTTTTGGAACCAATTTTGGGTTCATTCTAAATCATGAGCAACATTGTTCTAATTTGGAAAGGACCTTCGATATAATTCTGCATGTTCTATTTTTTCAGATCTAAATCCTCCTTGGTGGAAGTCTATCTCAGCTACTCCAAGTACTCTTCGATCTCCTACTAGACTTGGTTCCTCAATTTGGCTTTGGTGAGTGAACCGACTGATGAGATTTGGTGTGTTCTCATGAAGACATCCAAACCACTTAACAACCATACATATGAGGCCTGAATACTACCAATAAATGAGGCAATCTTCCTATTGTTCTAAATCAACATCCAAACTTTCTCTTTCTCCAACTCTACCTGTGGCTTCATTTTCTTCACTAATTCAAGTAGTTCGCCTTGTATCGCATTGTCCAATCTTGCACATAGGAAATGGTAGCTTGTATGTTCTTGAAAGTTTTAACAAACACTTTGCTTTACTGTTTTAAGCCATGAAAATAGAAAATTTCTTTATTTACGATGACAAACCCCTCATAGAGCTTCTGCATGGTTTCTTCGAGTGTTGATACTTCCGCATGTATTGTTTCTCTCATCTCCTCTAAGTAAATCTATGCAGAAATTGCATTATGTGTTGTTGCGCAGATTTGTTTTGCCTCTTTCCTGGAAACCTACAAGTTATTTTCTAGTCGCTCATTCTCGGTCGTTAAACATTGAACACTTGATCTTGTTTCTCCTGCATATGCCAACCTGGATTTGACAATGGTAGTTGGATGCTTCCTAGTATCTGAAACTATCAACCTTTCTTTGATGAATGTAGGTGAAGCATGATCATCTACAAATTTCTTCCTCCACGCTTGTACAATCGTATTTTCGAACTCATCGAATGATATATTGTACACATCCATGACTAGATCATCATCAAGGAGGACAACATCTCCTTGCTTTCTTGGGGCTAGCTCTATTGCTGAGGTGGTGGAGATTGAGGGATGACCTATGGTGCTCTCGGCATCAAGTCAACATCTTCATGGTGAAGCTCCTGTTCCAACTCCATGTATTTCATTTCGATCAGTTTCTCAATATGTTGATAAAGCTCTCGATCTTGCATCTATTCACCTTCCTCCTCAGCTGCTGATTTTTCCGGTTCTTCAACATGTATAGACATTGTTTCCTCTATCATCGTGCCTTTGCTTTGTTCTTCCTCCTGCTTCTACTTCTCTTATCATTCTCTCCTCCTCAACTCCTGCTCTTCCTTTAACTTCTTTTTGACTTCCTATAACTTCAATTCTGCTTCCTGCAACCTCTACTTTTCTCTCTTCCTCCTCTCTTCTCTTTGCATCCTTTGCTTCCTCTTTGCTTCTATTGCTGAAGTTGCTTTCTCGATAATAGGATTGTTGGCATTATGATGCATGTGTTATACTTGATGGAAACCCACTTGTAGAAGAACAACTCTCATATACATAGCTCTACAGAAGTGATATCAGATGTGAGATGCAGGACAGCTCAAAGGAATCAGAAGACAGTTCTCAGTATGTCAAATTAGCTTTGCCATCAAGTCCAAAGGGGGAGATTGTTGGCATTATGGTACAAGTGTTGTCCTTGATGGAAACTCACACAGGTGATAGATCATAGTGCAGCAGGGAAATAGCAAAAAGTTGATGATCAGACTACAAAGAATGTAGAAAAATAAAGGCCCACAGGTTCCTGTTCACAAAGGTGCGGCCTTAGGCTAAGTCCGCAGGTGCGTCGTTCACAAGGTGCGGACATGTTTGCAGGTGTTCCGAACAAAAGGTGCGGACCTAAAGTGCATGCACTTTCATGCAAGAAAAGCGCACGTCTTATGGTTGGTCCATGGTATTTAGTCTGACAGTTTTTGATCCTATGGTTTTGGTCCGTGGTTTTTGCATCTAAAGTATTGATCCCTGGTATTGGGTCCTTTGTATTGGATTTCTATGGTTTTGGTCCATGGTTTGAGTAAGGCCTTGTCTATAAAAAGGAAAGGAGATCATTTGGCTGAGCACTCATGTGTTGAATATCTTAAGAAGAGATAGATCTGAAATTCTGGTTAGTTGGTGAATGATAGCCTGATCTAAATCAAGGAGAAACCTGAGCATTACAAGATGGATCTACTGATTGGTTGAGATCTCCTTGGCGCATGATCAGATCTGTAGATCTGATAGTCTGGGGTATACTTAAAACCTGAAAAATTATCTATACCCGCAGGACCGCAGGTGCAACACGACCGCAAGTGCGGAGAACCGCAGAACAGAGGCAGTTGTAAGTGCGAGAATCTGCAGGGCAGAGATGGCCGCAGGTGTGGAGGACCGCAGAACAGAGACGGCCGCAGGTGCGTAGGACCGTAGAACAGAGATGGTTGCAGGTGCGTAGGACCGCAGAACAGAGACGGGTGCAGGTGCGAGGATCCGCAGGGCAGAGACGTCCGCAGGTGCGGAGGACCTCAGAACAGAGACGGCCGCTGGTGTGGAGACCCGCAGGTCAGCCACAGTGAAAGTGCAGAGATCCGCAGTTTTTACTCAGCCGGAGTGCGGATGTTCGCAGGTTACTGTTGGTGAAGTTGCAGACCTTCCTTGAAATTTGTTTTAGTTGCTCTGCAGTATTCTGGGTTCAAAATTGTTGTCTGGTTACTGTTACTGTTTTCTGGTTATAACATTCTGAGAAGAGTTTGATTGATTCTATATATTGGGGTTTCATTGATTCAGTTTTAAGTGATGTAAAGATTGATGTTGGTTGATTATGTGCTTCAATGATATTGATGGGTCCAGTATGAAAATTGGATGAAACATGGCCTTTCAGATTATGATGTTGTGTTCCATGAGTATCCAGTATGAAAATGTATGAAACGTGGTACCCGAATGAGAGAAGATTGTAGGCTGGTGCCTATGTACTAGTATCTTAGCTAGTACAAGAGCAAAGGGGGTGGTAGCTCCCTTCCAGTAGCAGTTGGAAAACGAGTAAAGGTTGGAGCATTTCTGCAGGTAGCAGCCTGCGTACTAGTAAATGGATCGGCTAGTACAAGAACTAAGGGGGTTGTAGCTCCCTTCCAGGAGAGTCTGGAAAATGAGAGAGGGTTGTAGCTCTCTGCAGGTTGCAGCCTGCGTACTGGTAAAGGACTGCACCAATACAGAATCATTGTAAAAAGAAGTTTCTAATTGAAAGAAGATTGAGACGACTTGCAGCAGGTGGTTTTCACCCACATTGGGTTTCCACCTTACATCATGGTGTTCATGTGTGCTTCGTGTGTGTGATGATCTATTCTATGTTACTGCTCCTGTTTACTGTTCTTATGATTAATAATGTTCTAATGCACTCATTAAAGGAACAACTAACCGAATCATAAGTTTACTGGATATACTCTGGTTGCATTAATCATAGTTGTGGAAGTAGCATATATGAATCAGAATATGGAAATGAAAAAGTTATATTGATTTGATAATACTGATTCACCCACCCCTCTCAGTGTTATTTCCAACAATTGGTATCAGAGCAAGTCCTTTGGTTGAAGCTTGATCGCTTGAAGGAAATCCGTAGAACAATGGGAAAGAAGCTCAAGAAGAAAGCACCTAAGAAGAATGAGACATCTCAGAAGAACTATGACAATGGGAGTATTGATTGGGGAATATGTGGAAGAAGCACTTCAGATTCAGAATCACTTCATGATGAAGATGAACAAGCAAATGATCTATCAGGTATGAACTTGTTATCCTCTGGTGATACAGGTATCTATCCATTTGGAAATGATGAAAGTGATAGCGAAACAACTGAATTTTCTCTTATGGGTGAGCAAGAAAGATATCAAATAGAGGCAAAATTTAAAAGGCTTACAGACAAAATTAGAGATCAACAAGATCTATTGAACAAAAGGGAATGTGCCTTCAAAGAAGAAGCTACCAAACTAAAAGCTCAACTAGAGGAAGGAAACAAGGTAAGGAAGTTATTCAAGGACAAATATCAAAAGTTGAAAGATGAAGTAACATCACTAAGAGATGAAGTCAATGAGAAGAGCACAACAATCAAGAAACTCAGAGATAGATCCAGTTACTATGAAAGTCCTGAAGCTATGATCCTCTCGCTAAAGAAAGATCTTGAAGAATCAAAGAAGTAGAATAACGAACTTCTCCAAGCTCATGAAAAACAAGAAAATGAAGTTCTCAATCTAAGACATTAGTTGGAAGAAGGAAGAAAAGTTGAAGAAAACATGAAGAAGCGGTATCTTGAAAAGGAAGAGCAACATCAAGTTGAGGTAAATATGCTAAAAGATAAGCTAGAAGAAAAAGATAAGCTCTTACGATTTCAAGATAGTACTAAGATTTTGGATGATATTCTTAGTAGTCAAAGGTCTCCTGCTATCAAAGTTGGTCTTGGTTTTCATGAATCTGTTAAAGGTGAATCTAGTAAGACAAGGGACTCTAATGCAAAATCTGAAATGCTCAACAAGGAGATGAATGGTCAATCTCATCATCAACCAAGGAAATAAATTCTTCAAAGAAAATATTTTACTCCTCCTATGAATAAGGTTGAATGCTATGTATGTCATAATCTTGGACATGTTGCATCCATATGCATAATGGGTCAAGGTCATCATGCAGAAAGATCATCACATTCCAGGTACTTTAATGGATATTGCTTTGCTTGCAATATGTTTGGTCACAGAGCTGTTGATTGCTATAGAAGGAATATGAGACATGTAAGATGTTATGCATGTAACAAGCTTGGACATATAGCTAAGGAATGCAGGAACAAAGTATGGACACCATACCACAAGAAGAAAACATCATCACACTTGAATATATGGAAGAAGAAGGAAGTACAAACAAAAAGATGTGGTACAGCACAATATATAGACTCAGAAGGAGCTGAAAGTGTAAAACTTCAGTGTCCTAAATTTCATACGCAAGTTTGATCAAGGGAAGATGCATATATACGCGAGTTAGTCACTGCATAGTCGCGTATATGTTAGCAGAGTCTGATATGATTTAGTTTATTATTTGCTCTGTTTGATAATGGTTACAATTTGCTGATGATGTGTGGAAATGTCTTGACACTTGTAAGATGTTTAGAAGTGTTTTTGTGCCTAACTTGATGATGATGATGTCTTAATAATTCTTCCTGATATATGAATGTTCAAGATCTGACAATAAACAGATGGCACAAGTTCAGGGGGAGTTTATGCTTTTAATAATGCATTGTTGGCATTATGGTCCTTGGTGATGATGCTTATATATTGTTGTCATATGATTCTTGGGGTTACATAGTTGATCAGATTTATGGTTGATTCTCTGATGATACATATATGGTGTCTACATGGTGATCTTCATAAGGATAAGGAGAAGTACAAAGCTTGAATACACATCTTCATTGCTTGATGATGAGTCACTCATATGTTGTTGTCGTCATATGCATAAAGATCATATAATACAGTTATGATGCAGGATTCCTATAGTTCTTAGCGCTCATGTGGAAGAGGATTGTTGCTGTTGATGATATCAAGAAATCATGATCTTAAGCTCAAGATACATAGTGCTGGATACATGGATGATTACTCAAAGTTGCATTGTTGGAGTCATGATGCTATAATGATGGGTTGATACTTACATATGTTGATTGATGCAGATGTTCCCAAGTGATGATACTTGGATCATGCAGATCTTGATGTTGATGTGATGGTTGTGGTATTTCTCACATATGATATAATATGAATGATTCTGGATGAAGTTGATGCTGACATATCTTGTCACAGGATGATGTCATCTACACTAATGGACATATACAGGTTGTTGGTCTGGATGTTGTTGACAGATGCTTATAGAGCAAATCATACACTATGTATGATAGTTGCTGATGACTATCATGGTCTTATTTAGATGTTTGGTCTCTATCATTCAATGTAAAGGTCATATCAAGACTCATGATGTAATAGTGTGTCTCTATCTAGTGTAGTCATCTGATGAGATCTCTTCTGGTCATAATTGTACCCCCTCTATGCATAGGAAGGATGATGAAATATTTCAGTCATATATTTCTTGTATTATCAAGGTCATGTAACGGCCTATGTTGGTTTCCCCACTATGCCTGGGATGAATGATGTTATACTCTTGTGTTATCATGTGTAAACCTTGATGTATCCCCACTTGGTTAGGTGGATGAGTCAAGTTTGGTATATCCCCATTTTGATGGGAGATGGATGTATGTATGAGTCTTTGGTGATAGGAAGGTCATTTATGATGTATAGAGTCATGTTCTTCTTGTAGAACATTTTTTTGCAGACTATGCTTACAGTCAAGGGGAGCATGAACAACACACTTCAGTATGCACTCAAAGGGATTATGGATAGATTGGTACACCTTGGCATATACAAAGGGGGAGCTCATTCAGAGGTTTCAGCAGGTACTCAAGGGGAGTATGGATAGCGGAATGGTTATCAAGGAAAGAGAATAGCTTGGTCCACCCTTTGCCCTTGATGTCAAAGGGGGAGAGTGATTTGGTGTTGTTGCCATCAAGTCCAAAGGGGGAGTTTGTTGGCATTATGATGCATGTGTTGTACTTGATGGAAACCCACTTGTAGAAGAACAACTCTCATATACATAACTCTACAGAAGTGATATCAGATGTGAGATGCAGGACAACTCAAAGGAATCAGAAGACAGTTCTCAGTATGTCAAATTAGCTTTGCCATCAAGTCCAAAGGGGGAGATTGTCCTTGATGGCAACTCACACAGGTGACAGATCATAGTGCAGCAGGGCAGTAGCAAAAAGTTGATGATCAGACTACAAAGAATGTAGAAAATGAAAGGCCCGCAGGTTCCTGTTCACAAAGGTGCGGCCTTAGGCTAAGTCCGCAGGTGCGTCGTTCACAAGGTGTAGACATGTTCACAGGTGTTTTGAACAAAAGGTGCGGACCTAAAGTGCACGCACTTTCATGCGAGAAAAGTGCACGTCTTATGGTTGGTCCATGGTATTTAGTCCGACAATTTTTTATCCTATGGTTTTGGTCCGTGGTTTTTGCATCTAAAGTATTGATCCCTGGTATTGGGTCCTTTGTATTGGATTTCTATGGTTTTGGTCCATGGTTTGAGTAAGGCCTTGTCTATAAAAAGGAAAGGAGATCATTTGGCTGAGCACTCATGTGTTGAATATCTTAAGAAGAGATAGATCTGAAATTCTGGTTAGTCGGTGAATGATAGCCTGATCTAAATCAAGGAGAAACCTGAGCATTACAAGATGGATCTACTGATTGGTTGAGATCTCCTTGGCGCGTGATCAGATCTGTAGATTTGATAGTCTGGGGTATACTTAAAACCTAAAAAATTATCTATACCCGCAGGACTGCAGGTGCGACACGGCCGCAGGTGCGGAGAACCGCAGAACAAAGGCGGCTGCAGGTGCGAGGATCCGTAGGGCAGAGATGGCCGCAGGTGCGGAGGACCGCAGAACAGAGATGGCCGCAGGTGCGTAGGACCGCAGAACAAAGACGGTCGTAGGTGCGTAGGACCACAGAACAAAGACGGGTGCAGGTGCGAGGATCCGCAGGGCAGAGACGTCCGTAGGTGCGGAGGACCTCATAACAGAGATGGCCACTGGTGCGGAGACCCGCAGGTCAGCCACAGTGAAAGTGCGGAGATCTGCAGTTTTTAATCAGCCAGAGTGCAGATGTTCACAGGTTATTGTTGGTGAAGTTGTGGACCTTCCTTGAAATTTGTTTTAGTTGCTCTGCAGTATTCTGGGTTCAAAATTGTTGTCTGGTTACTGTTACTGTTTTCTGGTTATAACATTCTGAGAAGAGTTTGATTGATTCTATATATTGGGGTTTCATTGATTCAGTTTTAAGTGATGTAAATATTGATGTTGGTTGATTATGTGCTTCAATGATATTGATGGGTCCAGTATGAAAATTGGATGAAACATGGCCTTTCAGATTATGATGTTGTGTTCCACGAGTATCTAGTATGAAAATGTATGAAACGTGGTACCCAATGAGAGAAGATTGTAGGCCAGTGCCTATGTACTAGTATTTCAGCTAGTACAAGAGCAAAGGGGGTGGTAGCTCCCTTCTAGTAGCAGTTGGAAAACGAGTAAAGGTTGGAGAATTTCTGCAGGTAGCAACGTGCGTACTAGTAAATGGATCAACTAGTACAAGAACTAAGGGGGTTGTAGCTCCCTTCCAGGAGAGTCTGGAAAATGAGAGAGGGTTGTAGCTCTCTGCAGGTTGCAGCCTGCATACTGGTAAAGGACTGCACCAATACAGAATCATTGTAAAAAGAAGTTTCTAATTGAAAGAAGATTGAGACGACTTGCAGCAGGTGGTTTTCACCCACATTGGGTTTCCACCTTACATCATGATGTTCATGTGTGCTTCGTGTGTGTGATGATCTATTCTGTGTTACTGCTCCTATTTACTGTTCTTATGATTAATAATGTTCTAATGCACTCATTAAAGGAACAACTAACTGAATCATAAGTTTACTGGATATACTCTGGTTTCATTAATCATAGTTGTGGAAGTAGCATATATGAATCAGAATATGGAAATGAAAAAATTATATTGATTTGATAATACTGATTCACCCCCCCGCTCTCAGTATTATTTCCAACAAGGATCTACTTTCATTTTGCAGTTTTGCTCTCATTGTGGACTATCAACAATCTTCTGCTTTCCCTTGTCCTGAATGGGATTGTTGCCTTCTATTGTTGTTGCTTCCGAATCTGTTGTTGTCTGTGGAGCAGCCTTTGAATCCCTTGCTATACTAACCAAATCATTGAGCCTGGAGGAAATGTAGCAATACCTCCAAGGATCCTCCTCTAGCCAATGAAATGCCCCGCTGATCCACAAAAAGTAAACTCTCGTACAATGGTCCTTGCAAATACTATGGGGATCATATGGATTAAATTCCTTAGTGCCAAATTCAAATCTCACTATTTCCTTAGCCTTGACATATGTGAATTTCAATTTATTTATCTCATATAAACAGATCCGAAAATGAAGAGTGGGTCATGGTGCTTTCTTATTCCTATACAGTACTGCTAAAAACCCTGTAGCGAGGTGGTATGATACTTCTTGCATGATCAGTTTTTCAGTGGCATACCTTGGTAAGACATGTAGATGCTTCTCTGCACTAAACACTTTGATGAAGGTGCCACCTGGTGAAGCATACCAATTTGCAATGTCTACTATCACCTCCATTACTTCTCAAGACATGCAAGCTGGATCTTGTTCAAATATGATCTTGTATAGCGGGATGATAAAGTGGTAAGTTAGTTGTGCCATCACTCCTCGATAACTACATTTTGAAAGAAACTTGCAATAGATGTTCATGATAGTCTCTCGTGGTTTCCATGTCTGGTTCATGCTGGGGAAATGTTATTGTGCACAGATTGCATCCAGTAAGTATGCAGACATATAGAACCTTACTCGCTCATCCTTGGGTAGATTCTGAGCCTATGCTACATGAGCCTTCAAATGTTGAGCCAGAATATCTGACCAATTGAATGGCCTCCCATCACTTACCAACTGGTCTAGTAAGACTCCCCACCCTTTAGGAAAGGTTTTTGTGCTCTCTTGACCATATATTATGCAAGTGAAAATAATCAAGAACTAGTAGGTCGTCCTAAGGGACTTTGTCTTGTACACATGAGTGGGTGTCTATCAAAACTTTGATGGCTCTTTCACCCAATGCTTAACAATGTCTCTTATGTTCACGTAGTTGTGGGTGGAATAGAAGAGTGAGTCCATGCGCTTCACTGGCTCAGGAAAGTGATACATTTGTTGAAAGTCTTATGCCCTGAAGGTGGTAATCTTATGCTTGTTGGCACTACTCAATGTCATATTTTTTTCATCTGTATGTGAGACAATCCAGCTGATGATGTCCGCACACAGGAAGGCGGGGTACCTGCATGCAACCTTGTATAATCCTGACTGCCAGATGTTAGGATAAACATTTGTTCCTATAAATCTTCCTCAAAGTCCTTTGCAAAAGTGTCTTTGATCTATTTCCATGTCAGTGTTGGTCCTTTCTCTATAAACAACTGAGTATCTACATACATTGGTAAATCAATTGATGTTTTCTCAACTTCTTCCCTAGTACTACTCTCGATGGTTTCTTTTGATGCAGCTCTCTTAGATGCCATGGAAATTGTGACTTCTAGAGAGATTCTCAACAACCATTGTACCTATGGGACAGAGAGGACACTCATGGCAAGAAAATGTCAGTTTAAAGCCAAAACAACTTCAAGGCAAGTTCAAGAAGCAAGTCGGACACTAAATGTGAGGGATTGTGTAGTTTTTCTTGATAGGGGGACTAGCTGACTATGGGAACTACGCACTAGGCAGTCCCAGCAGCCAAGGTGGAATCCTGATGACTAGAACTGAGGAATGCACAATTTACTCTGACAAAACACCTAGGAGAGACTACACATTGTGCAATCTCAGTGGCCAAGCTAAGAGGTTGGCTCCTGGAACTGCACATTCCTTCAGGAAAGGTTTCCATGCTCTGCTAACCATGGATCCTACAAGCTAAGATAAGTAAGAGTTGGTAGGCCTTCCTGAGGGACTTTGTCTTGTATACACAGGTGGGTGTGTCAAAACTTCGATGGCTCTTTTACCCAAACTTTGACAATGTCTCTTGTGTTCACATAGCTATGGGTGGCATAGAACAATGAGTCTATGAGCTTCACTGGCTCAAGAAAGTGATACATGTGTTGAAAATATTCTGCCCTAAAGGTGGAAAGCTTTTGTCTGCTGGCACTACTCAATGTCATAGTCCTCTCATCAACGTGTGAGAGAATCCAGCTGATGTTAATGGTGTTGGACCCACCAACATTCTGGGAATATCCTAGATATGAAGTACCAACTAGACCTCACACCATTTGGATTAGGAGTCCCAACATTTGGTGGTAATTTTATGCCTTGACTGCGAAAATGCGCAGAGTAAAGTATGATAACTTTGGATGAGAGAAAGTGTGTGACCATGTGGAGAGTCAAGCGTGATGCATCAAGGTTACAACACATGAAGGGAAAAGGAAGTGTGCCCCTTAGAATCTTTTAATATTACACAGCTTGAAAGGAACACACAAGCATAATGACATCACAAGCTAAGATGTGGAATAGTCCACAAGTTAAAGTGATGAATTAACACAATAACATGCATTCAACAAGATTGATACAATGAAAATGAAATAGTTCATAAGAATAAGCATAAGTTAAATAAAATACATTGCAAATACAACAAGAATAGTCCTACTATATTCACAACATATGCAGGAAAGCATGCTCACTCTGATTTTTATTATTATAAGTGAAATTTTCATTCATACATACACCATTGATGGACCACTAGCCCCAATACTAAAACATTAAAGTCAAGAACACCTGCTCCTCCAAAGAAGTATACTCTCTTTATGCTACGGAGAAGCCAAGGCTCTTCACAATACTCCCAAAGCTCCTTCTAAGCCTAAGCCTAGCCAAAAGCTTCACTTCAAAAATCATGTTACATGAGTTATGAGGTTTTATTTATAACAAGATGGGGTGACTCTTCAATCTCCCTTTGTGACCTTTGGACTACCCTCATGACTCTTCAACTTCTTTATTAAATGACTCATTACATTACATCATGACTCTTCATATTCTAATATTGACACTTTGAATTTCACTTACAACATAATTACAAATAATATTACATTTTACACTTGTACCTGTATAAGACAAAATATAGTAAAGACATATTGACAACCTAACAAGACACAACAATATGATGCTTGACTTTGGGAGAAATATCACTCAAAAACCTCCACTTGCTACTTCTCGGTCACATATTGGTGCAAAGATTGATACTGGGTGATGATGTCCCAAAACTGCGTGATGATGTCTAGCTAGAAGTAGATTCTAGCCTCCATGGCATCGGGGTACAATTTCTTGGAAAAAAATTTGAGTTCATTTTGAAGCATGAGAAACATTTTTCTGATTTGGGCAAGACCACCAATATAATTCTACACGTTCTGTTTGTTCAACTCTAAATCCTCCTTGGTGGCAATTTGTCTCAACTTCTCCAAGTACTCTTCGATCTCCTGCTAGACTTAGTTCCTAAATTTGGATTTGGTGAGTGAACTGACTAATGGGATCTAGTGTGTTCTCACCAAGACATCCAAACTATTGAAAAACCGTACATATGAGGCCAAAATTCTACCAATAAATGAGGCGACCTACTTGATGTTTTGAATCAACATCTGAACTTTTCCTTTCTCCATCTTTGCATGTGGCTTCATTTTCTTCACTAAGTCAAGCGGTGCCCCTTTGTATCACATTGTCCACTCTTGCACACAGGAAATGTAACCTTATATGTTCTTGAGAGTTTTAACAAACTCTTTGCTCTTCTACTGTAATCCATGCAAACAAAAAATTTCTTTATGTATGGTGACAAACCCCTCATAGAGATTTTGCATGGTTTCTTCGAGTGACGATACTTCAGCATGTATCATTCTTCTCATCTACTCTAAGTAAACCTGTACAAAAATTTCATTATGTGTTGTTGCGCGAAGTTTTTATGCCTCTTTCCAGACATCCTGCAAGTTTTGTGCCAACTTCTCATTCTCAGCCATCAAATATTGAATGTTTGATCTTTTTTCTCCTGCATAGGCCAAGTTGGCTTTGGAAATGGCATTTGGATGCTTCTTGGTGTCCAACACTATCACCCTTTCTCTAATGAACGTAGGTGATGCGTGATCATTCGGAAAATGGTTTCTCCATGCTTGTACAATCCTCTTTCATAAATCATTGAATGATATATTGTACACATCCATCACTTGATCATCATCAAGGGGAACAACAACCCCTTCCTTGCTCCAGGTTGGATCTATTGCTGGAGGTGATGGAGATTAAGGGATGACCCGTGGTGCGCTTGGAATCAGATCAACGTCTTCATTTTGCGGATCCTATTCCATATCCATGTTTGTAACTTCAATCAAGTGTTCAATATTTTGAGCAAGCTCTCGATCCTACATCTATTCACCTTCCTCCTTAGTTGTTGGTTGGTTTTGTTACTATTCTTCAACCTGTATCAGCATTGTTTCCTCTGTCATTACGCCTTTCCTTTTTCCTTATTCTTACTTCCACTTCTATTCTTGTTCTCTCCTCCTCAACTCTTGTTCTTCCTTTAATTTCTGCTCTATTTCCTGCAACTTCAGTTTTGCTTCCTGCAAACGTTTCTTTTCTCTCTTCCTCCACTATGCTCTTTATATCCACTACTTCCTCTTTTCTTATGCTACCAAAGTTTCTTTCATGATAATAAGATATGCTTTCATCTTGCAGCTTTGTTCTCCCTCTATATTGGTGGAAATATTCCTCTTTCCCTTGTCCTGCATAGGATTGTGGCCTTGTGTTGTTCTTTCTTCCGGAATTACTGTCATCTATGGAGCAGCCTATGAATTCCCTACTAAACTGAGTGGCTCATGGAGTCTAGAGGCATTGCATCAATTCCTCCATGGATCTTGCTCTGGCCAATGGAATGCCCCGTCGATCCATGAAAAGTAAACTCTCGCATAGTGGTCTTTATAAATACCACGGGGATCATACAGATTAAAGTCCTGAGTACCAAATTCAAACTTCACTATCTCCTTTCCCTCAGCATCCGTGAATTTCAAGTTCTTTATCTCGTATAATCCAATATACAAAGAAGAGTGGGCCATGGTGTTTTCTTATTCCTATGCAAAGTTGTTGAAAACCCTGTGGTGAGATGGTATAATACTTATTGCATGACAAGATTTTTGGTGGCATACCTAGGTAAAACATGCAGAGGCTTCTCTCTGCCAAACACTCTATAGAAGGTGCCATTGGTGAGGCATACCAATCTGTGATGTCTATTATCACCTCCATTGCTCCTCGTGACATGCAAGGTGGATCTTCTTCAAATATAAACTTGTAACAAGATGATGAAGTGGTCAGTTAGATGTTCCATTACTCATTGATGACTGCAATCCGAAATCAACTTTCAATAGATATGCACGGTAGTTTCTCATGGTGCCCATGTCCATTTCATGTCAACGAACTACTATTGTGCACAGATTGCATCCAGTAAATATGCAAACATATAAAACCTTTCTCGCTTACCATGGGGAGGACTTCGGGCCTGTGCTACATGGGCCCTCAACTGTCGATCCATCATATCTAACCAGTTGAATGGCTTCCGCTCATTCACAAACTGGTCCAATAATACTAACCACCCTTCAGGAAATGTTTATGTGATCTTCTCTCCATGGATCTTGCAAGCGAAGATAATTAAGAGCTAGTAGGCCTTCCTGAGGGACTTTTTCTTATATACATGGGTGACTGTCTATTGAAACTTTGATGGCTCTTTCACCTAGCATTTGACAATGTATCTTCTGTTCACATAGTTTTGGGTGGCATAAAACAATGAGTCCATGAGCTTCACTAGCTTGGGAAAGTGATACATGTGTTGATAATCTTCTACTCAAAAGGTGGAAAGCTTTTTTCCACTAGAACTGCTCAATTTCATAGTCTTCTCATCAATGTGTGAGACAATCTTGTTGATGATATCTGCACCTAGGAAGGCTAGATATATGCATGCAACCTCATATAGTCCTGACTGTTGAATGCTTAGATAAACCTATAGGTCCTCTAAGTCTGCCTCAAAGTCCTTTGCAAAAGAATCTTTAACATTTTTCTATGTCAGTGATGATCCCTTTTATATACCCAATTGAGTGTTAGTGTGCATTGGCAAGTCTACTGGCGCTTGCTCAACTTCTTTCCCAGTACTGTTTTCAGTGGTTTCTTTTGAAGCAACTCTCTTAGGTTCCATGGTAACAATGATTGTTAGAGAGGTGCTCAATAATTGTTGTACATGTGGGACAGAAAAGACACTCATGGAAAACAAACATCAATCTTTAGTAAATCTACTTTCAAGGCATGTTCAAGCAACAAACTGGGCATCTGATTGGGAGGATTGTAGAATTATCATTGACAAGAGGGATTGGTTGCCTATGGGAACTACGCACTATACAGTCCTTGTACTCAGAGTTGAAGCTTGTGGCTTGAAACTGTGCAATGTGCAGATCAGCTTGGGCAAAGGACTAGGAGAGATAGTGCATTACGTAGTCTCAGTGGCCAAGGTGACAGGATTCCTCTTGGAACTATGCATGCACAGTTGGAGCTAGCTTTTACTATGCACTACGCAACTCTAGAGGCCAAGCTTGTGGCTTGATCCTTAGGATTGCGCAGTGCCCAGCTCGGAAAAGTGAAAATCGGCCAAGGAAAGTGTATATATGCCTAAGGGAGGTGTTGAAAACGAGAAGTTCTGGGAGATAGTGGGAGCTTGAGTGAATATCTGACTAAGTATGATTAAATCCATGTATATCAAGTGTAGAAATTAATCAACAGAAGGAAAATCAAGTATGTGAGGAGAGTCACTACAACGATGACCATTAGTGCAAAAATAGGAAAACCAATGCGATAATTGTGAAAGGAAAACTAAAACTTAAAACAACACTTATACAAGCTAAAACAATTTGAAAAGCCAGAAACTATGAAGAGAAATAAGTAAAACAAAACTCACACAAGCGAAACGACAAAAAAAGCGGCAAAAGACAACAAAAGAGAAACTAACCTGAAAAAGTGACAACGATCGCACCGAAGGTTCCTTGATCTCCCTAGGAATTCTAGAGGTCCAAGATCGAATGTACAAATGAGCTCTAGAAGCGTCGGTAAAATATATTTGATTGAATTAGGGTTTATGACGCGCATGCTTAAAATCAAGGAAAAAGTGACACTTGGCGGAAGTTTCTAAAAATAGTGAAAGTGCCTCCTTCTACATACTAAAAATAGATCCCTATTTTTTAGGGATTCCTTTTGCCTTTTTAGCTTCTTCTTTTTTGCTTTTCCAAGGAAACTTTCCATGCACATTTCTAGGAAAGACTATGCAATTCTGGGGAAATGGGAAACTTTCCAGCTGAGTGCACTATGAAATATATGAGTTGAGCAATGGATTGCACAATTTATGGGCTCAATGTTGCATTGCCTTCCATGAGTGTGCAGTTTTTTAGCTCAAGGCTGACTCCTAGTTAGAACTGCGCAATTCCCATCATCAAGGTTGCTTGCCCCCAAGGATTGCACAATTTCTGGAGTCAAGCCCAGAACTGCTGTGAGACCAAGTTGGGAGAGCATCTTGTGACTTAGAATTATCATCTAAGTGTGAAAGCATGTAAGTACAAGCACAAATGAAAATATAAGTCTCAGTCGAATCATGAATACTTGGATCAGTGCAAGATGAGCTCTTGTGCATAAGAAGGGAGGCTCCAAAATCGAAGCATAGGAAAAAATTTGGATTGTGGTTGTAGCCACTACAACACCATACGAGCTCAAGAGAAGCTATAGAAAGATGTAGTCAGAATTCTAAATAACTGTTAACAAATTCATAGCATGATGGAAGTTCTTATCAAAGCTCACAAGATAGCCCCCATTGGAGCAAGTGGAGAAATAAGACCAGAATAAGATATTCAATAATAAATTCAATAGATGATAGATGCATGCAATTCGACCATCTCTCTGAAGGACATGGAGCCAACCAAGGAGGTTATTGAATGGCACATGGTGGAACCAACAAAGCTGCACATGATACTCACCACACTATTCCATCAAGTATAGTCTCATATAAAAATAAAAGTGCTTAATTCTTTCGAGTGTAAGGTAACTTATGAAAGGTCGATATCAAACAAAGTCTTGTCTATAGAAGCCAATTACAAGGCATGACATGCATACCTGACTCAAGAATTACAAGTTCAAGCACTAACTTTGACTATTTTGGAATTAGTGTCATAAAGGATGTTTATTTTTATTGTTTTGAATTTTAATGTAATTATGTGAAAATAAAATAGGATTAGAAATAAAATAAAATAGAAATTACACATGAGGGTAGTTGAAAAGTCGTGGAAGGTGAAGAGTCACCTAACTTTGTATAAATATACCCTCATATCTAGTAAGAAACAACATTTATTTTTTTACTCTTTAGAGAACTTTGAAAGGGAAAGCTTGTAAACTTCTTTGACGATCAAGTTAGAGTTTGGCATTCCCAATTTTGAGTATCTTGGATGCATTGTGTCATTGTACATGGGATATTTTAGCGTCAATATTCATAAGCTCTTTTGGACCACGACAAGCATTTCTTTCACATGTTATTGAATGTTGTAAGACTATTATTTGTTGTTGTTTGATGGTATGTCATATGTTGGGTCTCCAAAATATCATTCATTTCACCCTCTCTTTTTTCACATTGCTTTAGAATTTTCCATATCCCATAGCACCACAACCATGCACTAAGCCCATCTTCATTATCAAATACGGGTTTAGAAATATCATTTTCCAATACATTTATTTTGGTATTTAAATATTATAACAATAACATGTATTCACTTATATATAAAAGGTGGATGAGTTTTTTGATGTCTCTAGGCATATTTGAAGATTCTAGGACAGTCATATTTGGTCTCCAAGACTCAAATTCGAATTTCCTCTTTAAACTCTTGAATATTTGAGGAAGATTTGAGATCATTGGTCAAGCACATTACATGGAGAAATATCATGGCAGTTTTCATAAGTGTCTCCTACCAAATCTAGGAGATATTTGTGAGAGGATATGAAGATATGCTAGTTTCTAGATGTCAACACATGGTTGCAACCACATGAGATATTTGTGGATCTAGGAGAGACTTGTGGATCTACATTAATGAATTATTCATCTTAGTTTTTGTATAAATAGGAGTGTCTTCTCCTCTCAAAAGGGTGTGAAAATTTTGGGAGCTATGCTTATGCATCAATGTAGATTTTTGGATGTTAAGGATTGTCACTATACTTATTATTGATGTAATTAATACCATTGTATTTCAATTTTATATGGTTGTGCCTTCATTTGGTGTTTGATCAAAAAATTTCTCAACTTTCCACCTCTCGTGCACTTTGGGATGGCCACCTAATGATTATGGGATGTATTCTAATTTTTTATTTTTTTAGTTTCTTTATGTTCAATTTAAGTCTTTTGATTAGATACATTGTTTACATTCTTTCATGCTCATTCCACTTATGTTCTTTTGCAGGTTAAGCGTTATTGGTCTCATTTCATAGATTCATTGCTTTTCAATTTGTTTGATATATACTCATGAAATAGTATAATTTGCACACATTAGTAATTTCAGTTGATCTCTCACTACTTTTAGAATAGGTTGTCTTTAAATTTCATAGTTTAATAATTCAATGCTTTCTTAGTCTAGGATTTGTTTCTTTCTAGATTAACTTTACTTTCAAGTCATTAGAATATATTTACTTTCTTATTGGTAAAATATATTTACTTTTATGTCACTAGAATAGGCTTATTTTCATGCCAATTGAGTAAGTTTACTTTCATGGTAATTATCATTTCAATTTCATAGATTAAAATATTTATTCCCAAGTTCCAAAGTTGAGACTTTTGAAAAAGAAAGTGTATGCATAGGTTTTATTTCATGAATAAGTTTTATTTCATTTTTTCCATTTCAATAGAGTAGGATTCCCTTTTGAATTTGAAAGTTGATTCCTAGCATATATTGTGCAAGTATACTTCGTAAGTTCATGAACCCAGGGTTTGAAAATTTAATGACAAGTAATTTAACTGACAATTAAATTACCCAACATGATCATTGTTCATGTGTTGAATATTAATGAAATATTTCATTAATTGAAAACTTCTATCGTCCTAATAATTGTTTGTTGATTTATATATGTTTTCATGTTAGTTATCAATTGCAAATTTCTTTATAATTGATAGCTAGTGTACTTATATATCCATGCATCTTAATTTGTTATCATTATTTCTTTGAGATTCATGTCCATTTGCAAATCTATTGTAATATTCTTTTTGTTTTTTACTTAAGGTATTTCCATAATCTATTTCAACTTGCATCTCATTGAGAGCCTTATTTGGATTTCCTTTCCTTTTCTCTTTTCATTCAAAAAATTATTTTCACCAAACATAATATGGCAACCAACCCAACATTCTGGATGGGAGTCCATCCCAAATGGTGTGAAGTATAATTGGGACATCATACCAGAGAGATCCCATTAGAATGTAAGCGATGCATTTCACCCTAGCAACAAAATTTTGGTGCTAGAAAGAGGGTCACCATTGCATGGCTAGTAGATTACCTCACTCATATCATTTTGAAACATCTGGTCAAGTTAGAAATTAGATTATTTCCCCTAAAGCATACCCTAATCCATTAGAAGACCCTAACTTTGAATACTTTCCTCCTCCAAAAATCCTTAGGAATTTGCACAATATCACATAAGATTATATGATATCCCTTACACCGTTCACCTAATATTACACAAAACAAATCAATATACTTCCTATTTCTGGTCGTTTACCTCATATAGGTGTGCAATAATAAGGAGACCAACAACTTCTTGTGGTGCACTAGTTGATTCTATGGAATACTTGATTTATTCATGTCTCATGGATCTAGTAAAATCCATGAAAAGACCTCACTTGTTTGGACCTTCTAAATAAGAATACGAAGGTTAGCAAGGTGGTGAGAATCCTAAAGGTGAAGAAGAACATACTAGTTATGATAGTGAAGAAGAGAATTTAGGTAAAAATATGGTCGATAATAAATTGGCATGGATGGCTCAGGGAGATTTGAACCTTTAAGGTGCCCTACATGACTTGTCCTGGAATCCAAAAAAGTTTCTTCTAAAATTTGACCTAGAGAAACCTACCTCTGTGGAAAATAACATTCAAAAATTCTATATAGCCTTAAGTTTAATGAGTTTTTAACACAATGATGTGGTGTACATATTATTTCCTTACACTTTTGAGAATAAATTCATCACCTAGTATTATAATATTCTGGCAGGTTCTATCACAAATTAGGAACAATTTCAAAAGGAATTTATGGATAAGTTTGGAGAAGTGAAAACACTTGCTATGCTTTTAAGAGAGATAATTGTTTTGAAAATGGAGTAAAGGGAAAAACTTAAATATTTTAACCAACTCCTCACTACGATCTTGAATAAATTTCCCGCCAATGTACCTCCTCATGATTCTTTATCCATTGAATATTATACATTATCCCTTCATTCTAACATAGCAATGTTTGTGAAAGGGACAATAAGGCTACATTGGCAGAAAAAATTGTTGAAACATTGGTAGTCGAAAAGGACATGCTCTCAAATGTTGTACGCCATACCCAAAAGGAATAAAAAACCAGTAAGAAGAAGCATAAGACAACCAAGAATAAACTTGTTGACAAAGAGGTTGGTCACCTAGATAGTGTTGTTATGATGATGAATAAATTAACCAATGTTGTAGATCTAAAGAATATTTTTGGGGAAAATTGTTCAAGTAATAAATCATTTTAACCTTCATTCAAGCGTAATAATAATCTCATGGCCAAATCTACTCAAACCTCAAATGTAAACTTGAATGTTGAAGAGTTTGGAATTGATTATTTTTGTTGAAGAGTTTAAAAAGAGGTTGGTGACCTAGAGAGTGTCATTAAGATGATGAAGAAATTAACCAATGTTTTATATCTAAAGAATAGTTCTAGGGAAATTTCTTCAAGTAATAGATCATTCAAACCTTCCTTCAAGCATAATAATGATCTCCCTACCAAAACTACTCAAACCTCAAATGTAAACTTGAATGTTGAAGAGTTTGGAGTTAATAATTTTTTCTTATTTCATTGAGCCAATCACTTAGAGAAAATATGACCAAAAAGGATCAACTATATGATCCTCTTGATTAACCAACTGGTGGAACAACAACCCTTAGAAGAAAAATCAGAACAATGTGTAGAAGAAGAATCTCCTCCTGCTGATGACGAATCAAATGTAGGGTCAACTATGTTATTATGGGAAGTGGTGGTTGATAAAGAGACATAAATGGTAGGATAAGTATCAATTGGAGAAACCCAATAGGCTAATGCCACTAAATCTTACAACGTATGGAGTAAAGGGCCAATAGTTGAATCTAGCCCTCATAAGAAGGTCAAAGATTTACTTAGATAGATACTTCCTCCAAGGAAAAACAATCAAAATTTAACTTCTCAATCCAGAAACATAACAACCAACCAAATATGCATAAGGAAATACCAGAGTGAATACAAAATGTCCCAAGGCAACTATAAGTCTTCTCAAGCTACATCTTCAACTAACGTAACCAAGGGTAAGAATGAAGGTGGTGTAATGGAATACAACATTATCAATGATATGAAGAAGATTAGAGAAAATGTAACTCTCGATGATTTATGTGAGCTTCAACAACAAAGATCACAAAGACCACCTTTCTTACTTACATTTGATATATTTAATCACAATGTGCATAATTTTTCACTATACTTTAGTGCTTTAACAAATTTTATGTCATTTTCAATTTATAAGAATATCAACGCCACTCCAACAAAAACCAATGCCAAAATCATCCAAATAGATAGGACTAAAGTTCAAGCGGTTGATGAACTCAAAAATGTGCTTATTTGATTATCATGAAATATGAGAGTGAAACAAGTCATTGATATAGTGTTGGTTGACATACCAAAATCCTATGGTCTTCTATTGAGAAGAAACTAGTCAAAAAATATTTCAGGGTATTTCGTGACTGATTGATCTCACCTATGGTTTCCTTACAAAGGAAAGAATAATCAAATGAGGGTGGATAGTGAGCCACACATGAATTATACCATGGACGAATTGGAAGGACCCAACAATCCCATCCGTATTTCTCAATAAATGGTGGGAAACTTTGTTTTGGAATCAAAAATTGGTTGCTACATAGCACGACCATCATCGGTATTGTCAGACAGACAGTCAAAACTCCTTCGTTGCAACTTGACTGATGCAAGTGAAAATTGTATCATACATGTAAATAACATTAGTGTAGATAATAATAATTATGTAAATAAAAATATTTGGACTCTATATTATGATAGATCTAAAACTCAAGATGGAGCTAGTGCAAGTTTCATCCTATTGGACCCAACCAAGAATAAAACTTCCATTTCATGTCACTGGAATTTGAGTGCACCAATAACATGGTCAACTATGAGACATTGATTTTTGGATTAAAGAAAGCCATTGATTTGCAGGTAAAATGCCTTAAAAGTCATTGGTGATTTTGAAATAATCACTAGACACATACGTAGCATGATTCATTGTTTATCTGCCCATTTAAAAAAGTACTAGTAAGAGGTATGGTGACTTATCTCATCATTTAAATCTTTGAATATGGTTTCAGTGCCTAATCTAGGAATGTTGCAACCAATAGCTTGGCCAATGCAAAACCTTGTTTTACACCTCTAAGAGATGGATTTTCCATTGAAATAGTTTATAAACCTGAAATTCCAAATAACATGACTATTTTTTATATTTTCAATGACGATGAATAGATATTGGAATTTATCACTAATTCAAATGTATTTAAAAATGTTTCAATAGATGAAGCAGGGCATGAGAAATCTCTGGAGGATGAAACCAAGATGAAAAAAGGAAATATTATGCCCAAGGGATTCATCACATTAGAAAATCGATATGATTTGTAGATTCATTTCAAAGGGCCCCCAAATAATAAAATGAAACTTTCAACATTAAGTAACAAGCAAATAAATATAGGTACTAAAAAGGACCCCAAGTTTATGAATCTCGATATGTGTTGCACCCCAACTAAACATCAAGCATTTATTCAAATGTTCAAGTAATATTGAAATATTTTCACTTGGACCTATGATGATCTCAAAAATTATGACACCTAGAACATTCAACATGCGTTTCCCATAAAGGAGGGTGTCAAGTCTTTCTAGCAGAAATTAAGAAAAGTATATCCAACTCCGAAACCACTCATACAGAAGGAGTTGAAGAAATAGTTGGATGTAAAGATCGTATTTAAAGCTTGACATTCCACTTTGGTTTGTAACTTGGTCCCTATCAGGTAGAAATTAGGCGAGTTACAATTGTTCATGGATTTATGCAATCTTAATGATTCCTTTGATAAAGATAATTACTTGGTTCCATATATGGAACAAATCCTTTAAATAGTATCAAGTTTTTAAAAGTTCTATTTATTAGATGGATTTCTGGTTACAATCAAATTCTAGTATTTGCATCAGACAGGTTAAAAACAACTTTCATAACCAAGTGGGACACATTCACATACAGATGTCTGCCTTCTAGGTTGGTGAATGTTGGGGATACCTTTCAACAGGAAATGGATATCTCCTTCATACGACTAATCGAGAAAAGTGTGGATGTTTATATGGATTATTTAAAAATGCTTTTCAAAATGCGCTCAAACCATGCATGTCATGTTAAACAATTTTTTGAGCTTTGCCAAAAAATATGGTATCCACTCAACCCCAAGAAAAACATATTTGCAGTGTTTGAGGGAAATATCTTGGGGTACATTATTTCTAAGAGTGGAATAGCCATCGATTTGGAAAGAGTAAAGAAAATCACACAAATTCCATACGCCAGTGGGAAAAAATTTATGCTGTATTTTTTGGGGAAGATCTACTTTGTCAAGAAATTCATATCTAATTTAAGTCAAATTATGAAACCCTTACAAATATTACCAAAAAAGATGCAATATTTGAGTGGAATCAAGAAGAAAAATATTCCTTCACAAAAATTGAAGAGGTGATTGTTGCGGCGGCTAGCTTATTTACTCTTGATTTTGATAAGGAATTCATGTTTTATACTTTTGCATTTGATTTCTATCTTGTAGAAATCCTCATGCAAATGAATGACCAAGGGAAAAAATGTGATATATCTTTCATGAGAAATGGTATGCAAGGATCTGCGCTAAAATATCCCAATATCGATAAGCAGGCCTATGGAGACTACAAAACAGTGAAGCATTTTAGCCTTTATATCTTAAAGAGAAACATCAAGGTAATCGTCCCTCACCCTATGATCAGATCACTATTTGTGCATAAAGAGTTGGGGTAATGAAGAGGTAATTGGATGATGTCACTGCAGGAATATGATCTCTAATTTACACTAGCACACATTATTAAGGGTCATGGACTATGTAAACTAGTTGCAAAATCTCTTGATCCCAAAATAGGAGATAATGAAGATTAGGAAAATGAGATCGATATGTATAAATCATATTATGTACATAAGTCCACTACAAAACCATCCTGATATAGAAAGTTGAGGCAGTATTTGGAATATGGCACTTTTCTTTCGCAATTATCAGCAAAAGAAAAAGCATGCAATTAGACTCAAGTCCACCCAATATTAGTTAATAAATGGTATTATGTTCTAAATACATCACAACAGATTCTTATTCCAGTGCTTATAGTCATCTAAAGCATATAAAGTTGTTTACGACCTTCATAATGGACTAACAAGAGGTCACTTCACCGATGAAACTATGACATATAATATTATTCATGCAGGTCAATACTAGTCCACTATATTCAAAGATGCACATGTGTATGCCATGAAGTATCTTGCATGCCAAAAATGTGTCATAAGGAAGAAAAGAGATACTGATCCGTTACAATTAAACAATGTTGAAGAACCATTTCAACAATGGAGGCTTGATGTTATCAGCGAAAGTTTCCAACTTTCATCCAAATAACACTGATACATCCTAATGACAATGAATTATTTTACGTGTTGGGTTGAAACCATCCCACTTGAGAAATTCAATGATCAAATGGTAATGAAATTCATTGAACAAAATATCATTACCAAGTTTGGCATCACAACGTCCCTTGTTGACAATGCTACTTATTTTTCATCATTTAAATTATATAAATTTTCTTTGGATAAAGGTATTTTTTGAACATTCTTCAAATTATTATCCACAAGGCAATGGTCTGGAAGTGTCAAGTAATAAGAACCTAATATGTATCATTAAGAAAATTGTGTTCACCCAACAATATAACTAGCACAATTCATTATTTAATGCTCTGTGGATTGACTAGGTGACACCAAAATCCTCCCTTAGAACCTCACCTTATTTCCTAGTATATGAGAAGGACGCTTTTTTTCTCCCAATCTTTAACTATCTACTTTGCAACTTTCCCAAGATTCATGTGGTAGGTACTCTTTCCCTACCATTCAAAGCCAAATTGATACCCTTCTAAAACTTGAGGAAGAGAAGCAAAAATTTTGTTCCAAATCCATTGCCCATTAGTAAATGATCTAAATATGGCTCAACAAAAAATCTGCAAGTGATAAAGAATTTTGTGTGGGCTACCTTGTATTAAAATGGGACAAACCCCATGAGGACAAGGGAAAACACAATAAGTTCCAATATCTATGGCTTGTTCCATTCATCATTCATGAAAATCTTGGCCTACATACTTATATACTACAAAATCTACACGAGGAGATTGATTCCCTCCCTATTAATGACCAAGATCTCAAACCTTATTTCTAATAACAACTCTTCAAACTCTTCTCATTTGTAAATATTCTAATTTATGCTTTTCTTTCATATCACTTTTCTTTTTTTTTTGTTGAATTTTATTTTGTTTACATCTTAATGACAGACCCTTGTGCATAAATAAATGGTCTTGTACATAAATAACTCGCTCGTCCCATAAATAAATAATTCTCTATTGATGTTGTGAAGAATTTTGTGGTAATTGTTCATCGATTGGCTAGCCTTATATCTCCATCAACTCATAAATTCATAAACACCTTTATGATATTTCCACATTCATATGAAAAATAAGAATCCAATCCAATGGAGAACTCGTTAAAGTTGATAAAACCTAAATCTTTAATAGGATCTCCATAACTTGATTGGTCTCGAATTAAAAAATTATGTGCATGAATGTGTTAACCCATTGGTCAGAGAAGGTGTTATCACCCTAAAATTTTTGTTTCTAAGCCTTTGAAAGTTTGCCTTGTTTCTAATCATATTTTTATAGGTTTTGAGTCATCTCATCTCATTAAGTGTCATTCTCTTTTCCAAAAAAAAAAAGTTTCACAGCCTCATTCCATGTCCTAAAAGCCTCACCATGTGTTTTGACATCACTAAGATTCCAAAGGATTGGTGTTAGTCTTGGTCTAGTCTTTCCATGGTCGCTTTAGTGTCTAATATTTAGAAAAGAGTCTTGTTGGTATGGTCAAATAGGGTCAACACTCCGTTCTTGCCCATCACTGGTCCCACATCACCTAAAATTCCATGTGTCAAACTTGTGTCAAGGTTTTCATAGTGCAAAACTCACTCTAGGTGTTTTCGTAGTGCAAAACCCAGAATTTGCACTGGCTGCGCTACGAAATGGGGATTCTAAACTAGGAGTTTTCATAGCGTGCTACGAAACCCCTGAAGCAACCTGTTTCAGCATAAAAATCTCTGTTTTCTGCTTTTACTAGTCAACTTCCAGAAGGTCTCCTGAGCAACTGAGAACTCAATTTCAAAAAATGAAAGAGTTTTTTCTTCCTAACATACTAAAATACAAAAACCTCTTTCAGTTTCTTCAAATCCGTTCTGAGGTGGGAGGAATTTATGGCTAAACTTGTGCTACGAAACTACTATAGGTGCAGATTTTCACAAACCAGAATTTGTAAGTTTGCACCTGATATTCAAAGACAGTTTGTGGTCATAGGAAAAGGTATTTTGGAATTTTGAAGGATTTTTTTCTTCATCAACTCTCCAGATACAATAACCTATCTCACTTTCTTCATAAGTGTTTTCAGTTGGGAGATACTAAGCTTTCTTTGAAACCCTAATTTCAGAGAACGGATTTTTCCTGTTTTACACGTGTTTTTCAAGGACATATTCTTAACAGCTGGAGAAGTTTTTTAAAAAACCAGGAGAGGTTTTTGTTCTAGAAAACATGGAATACAAAAACCTTATTCAGTTTCGTAAAATGTGTCATGGATGAGGAGATAAAGGCTCTTTCCCACGTGCCAACTTTCAAGGATCCTAAACCTAAAAACAGGGAAACAAGTTCCCTAATTTCTAGGGTTTGTCATCAACAGTCAGGTGATAACGTGGGACGCTTCATCAAATTTGACTTCATGAGGTTACAGTTGTCAAATAATGCATTTAATGTTTAGTTGATGTGGTTTAGTCATAATAAGGAGTTACACTCCTAGTTGTATTAGGTCACTAGGACTGCTAGTTAACAGCTAGTTGTAATTAATAGTTTGTTTTAAGTGTCAATAGGTGTCAAATTACGAGGAATTCGAATTCCCTTCATGCTGGAGGATGAATCTTAGTCCTATAATGAACTCTATATATTGGAGAAAATCTAATGTAATAGGGGTTGGAAAAGGTTATAGAAAAAGACTACTTTTGTAAATGTTGTGTAGGGACTAATATATACAGAAGCAGTTGGACTTTTCTAAAGCTGAGATTCTTAGTGTACTTCAGTGAGCTTTATATTTTATCTTTGATATGTTTTACTTCCATAGTCTTAATGCTTATTACTCAGAATTCATGGAGGAACATGCTCTGACTTCCTTTAAGTGTTAAACTATGGTGAATTGAGTTCTTGGGTCCTATCTTTGGATGTTTTTCTTCAATGTTTTAATACTTATTACTCAGAATTCATGGTTACTCATGATTTGACTTCCTTTAGGTATTAAACTTTGATCAATCACTTTAAGTTTTTTCCTTTTGAATACCTTGATGTATCATTACTCAGAATTCATGCCCACATGCTCTGACTCCTATAAACTTCAAGTTATTGAGACTTTCCTGAATGTGTCACTCTTTCATTGAAGTATATACAAGCCTCAGTTTTATAAGAAGAGTTATTTGTTATCCTTATCTCTGTCATTGACTCCATAGCCCAATGGTAGCAAGTCTCCATCTTTCAACCTATAAACATATAAAATCCCAAACCATAGAGTTAGCCATCTATCCATATCTTAAATCAATATCATTAACCCTTTGAGAGAGCCCTCTCAGGCTGAGGAGGCTAAGCCTCAGCCAAAAGTTAGTTTGAAACAGTTACTCAAGGTCCACCTGATCAGCAACCTATCAGGGGTTGATTTTGTGATAACAGAAGGGATGGGGAGAAAATTACAATTGTGAGCAAACCTATTTCAAAAATTCTTTAAAGACCTTGAAACACAAGGAACAACCCATCTACTGGTAAAATAAGTCAATATCACTCATCCACCCTCGCACAAAATGCCTAAAACAATGAAAAATTTGCATGCAAAAGAAAATAAGAAAATGGTAAAGGCACACGAAAGGCTTCCTGCACAGAGGGTAAATGCACATAAATTCTTCGGGGCTATGCATGCCCATTGGAAATGAAGCAATGCTTGTGATTTCTTGAGAGACTTTGTCAGGGCTTTGGATGCTTGTTGGAATCGAAGCAACACCAAAGACTCATATCTAGTTTTGAACATTTTAAAACTCACATGCATAATATCTCCATCTCCCATCAAATCTTTTGGTATTCGACTCTTATCTAAATCGGTGTTTTGAAAGCCAAAACCAAGATAAGTTAGAAGAGGGACTAAAACTTCTAACTGGGACAAAACAATTGAAAAAGTGGGATCTGTGGATTCGAATAAGTACTTCCTGAATGCTAAAGATCCCCAATTTTTTTTTTTGACAAGAGCCAAAATTATGGAATCTCGCTTCTTTCAAACTATAAATATCTCTATCAAACCTTGCTTCATAGCCCTAAGTCACCAAGGGAAAGATATTTTTAGATTAAGGTTGATTGGGAAAAGTGTTGTGCATCCTAAAAAGTTAACACATTCCAGGTTCCCAACACAGCGCAATGCAACCTTACAAATTTTCACATTACAAGTTCTCAACACAGTGCAATGCAAGAAGATAACATAGTGCACTACCTTAACACTTCTTGCATTTCTCCTTGCAAAGGGCATTAATGGTGCATTTATTGCACCTCACATGTGTGAAACCTTATAAGTATGCCCCCTCCAATTCATTTTCACAATTCTTTTTGTTGCAAGGGCTCTCTGGTTCCTTAGTGCATCATATCCTACTAGTTCTCCCCTTCCATCCTAAGATGCATTGTGCCACCCAGCAAGTAATGGTTGTACCATGTATAAGGTGTGACTTTTCACCCTAAACTTGTAATTATGATTTTTTTAGTTAGCATTTCATTTTTTTATTGAGCGACCCTTCAACTCCCTGACTTTTCGTTATCCCCAAACACTATATATATATATATATATATATATATATATATTCTTATGAACCCATGCATAAGCTCTTCTTTCACTTAGTATAATTACTCTTTCTACCGATCTCCCATGTTCTTCCTTGCACCCTCCATCAGTCCTCTCTCACGTTGCAACCTTTGTCTGCAAGATAACCTATCCTTATGCACAAAGACGAATACCACATGCTCTATCTACATTGTGATCTCACACAATTCTACATATCAATCACCCTAACAATTAGTTGTTTCTTTCTTTTCCATCCCCTTATGTCTTGTACCATAGTATGACCCTTGTTCATAACCTAGTCAGTCCTTACACACAATGGCAGATTCTATGCATATGACCCACACTACATTGACCCCCTATGTCATGCTACATATCCATACACACCCCTTCCTCTCCATACAATGGCATAAGATTTTTGTCTATCTTACCTTCCACCTTAGTGCAACGACGTAATCCACTTACCTAGGCTACCCTCATCACTTGTGACATGACACTATTCTTCACATATGTTTTAGTACATCCTTCACATATCCACCTCATAGTTCACTCATCATCTTTGCACAACAACCCAGTTAATTCACACTAGCTACACCAACCTATTACGATGCATTGATATTTTATCACATAATTCAATTATTGTGAAACATCACTCATATGTAGCCTACAACCCATCCTTGCACAACAACGCACTACCCTATCATTGTAACAACCCTCATAAAAAGGTCATGTAATAAAAGTTAATATAGGGAAAATAAGACCATTGGTAAGGGACACTTTTTCCAAGCTAAATGTTAGGAAAATATATCCTAGTGGGCATCACTAGATGTGTGTTTTGGCTAAGGAAAATTGGCAAAGGCTAAGGAAAAGGCATTAAAAGGAAAAAAAATGCATTTTGGCACATTTATTTATGAAAATAAAGGAAATTAGGAGAAAAGTAAGCTGAAAGGTCAAAGGTTTCATGTGAGGAGAAAATGAAGGAAAATATTGGAAAATGAAGAAAATAGAGGTCTCGTGCATAAAAAGGATTTTGAGGATTAGTTCATGGCTTTTGTCAGTTCAAGTTTAGAGCTCTCTCATTATTCTCTCTCTCTCTCCCTAACTCTCTTGGTCAGTTAGGATTTCCTTGGAGCACTCTAGTTTGGAGCAAGCAAAGGAAACGAAAGAAAGGAAGGAAAGGAAACGTAAGCAAGGATAAAGGAAAGGAAAGAAGGATCAAGCAGCTTCAAGAGGAATACTTGCAGGTGACCTTTTGCATGTGTGATTTCCTAGCTAGTTTGGACATGCATGGCTTTGCATGTTAGTGTATAGTTCTCTTGGTGTCAGTGGCATGGTCTTTCCGAATTATGACAGTGGTTTTTAGCCTAGCCTAGCCTTTTTCCATATGCCATGGTATGTTGGGATGTTATTTTGGCTTTTGAGCTTTGGAATTGCCAAATGGATTTTAGAATTTGGGGCAAAGGTGGTCTAAAGGTTTATTCCTAAAGGCCTTGGAATCCCTTGATTGATTTTGGTGAGATACATGGTAAAGCCTGAGGGAGAAGTCTCGGTTTAGGGCCTAGTGATCCGGGTTTGGATTGTGGTAAAGCCTGAGAGACAAGGAGACAAAAAATTCCTCAAGGATAGTGATGGATTCCGGATGGCATTCCAAGTTTATTTGGTTGTGATCAAAGCACCAGTTTTGGTGCGATCACGGTTTAATGAGGGTGGAGGTGGTTTAACCTCTGGATTCCCTTGGTTGTTCTTGGATTAGTTTTTCTATGAGATCCCACATTCATGCTTGGAATATGGCACGGGGGTGACCGACTAAAAGAGAGATTTAGTTCAGCCATGTCTATGGTCGGGTGGTATGTGGATGTCTCGAACCTGATTTTCCTATGTTTAATAAAAGCTAAGTTCTCTCAATTTTGCATTGATTTATATGTAGATTTAATGGTTGTCATATCTTTGATATTTATATGGTTTTATGTTGGTTATAAGCATGGTTGAATGATTGGTTCATGTCATGGTTATTTCATATATTTACTTGTAACTGTCAAATGGATAGATGCAAGACCTAATTGATGATGTAGTATTTCAATGGAGAATGAGGTGATCCTTCTGGTTATACTTCATAAGTTGTTTTAGTCATTTATGCTTTGTCTTGTATCCTAGACCTGTAGGTTGCATTAATGACAAGTGTTTGACATAATGTCAATCCCAGTTGGGGATGCTAAGGCCTAGTCTTGAGGGTGATTTCTTATTGATCATAATTTTTATTATGTTTTTAATGAATTCTGGAAGTTACAACAAGTTTTGGGTAGAAGCCAAGATTATGGACTAGAAAAGTGGCTTAAATCCAGGCATCGCTGGCATAGAACTGGAAATTATAGTCCACAGTCGCTAGCAGGCAGGCCTGTAAGAGCGACTTTAGGTTGTTGGCCACTCCCTTGCCCATAACATGAGAGAGACTATGACCTAAGAGCTATAGAATAGTAGTGGGACCCAGGGATAGGTTGTCTAAGTGGATGACTTGTCTCTTGAGGGTTATGTTAATGATTTCGGATGACTGCATGTGATGTTCCATCGATTCCACTTCCTTAAGGTGACATAGGAGGTTGAATCTGATTGTAGTAGCATCTATCCTCATGTTTACCTCAGTTAGCATGGTTAATTTGGGTAGACCTAGGAGGGGGTGTTACAGATTGGTATCAGAGCATGCTTATGCTCTCTTTGGGTCATATCTAGTGGTACAAATATGGATGAATGTGTTGGTCATTCATGCATGTCAGTTGCGTGTGTGACTCTTACACTTGCATTCCATGTGCTTATTGCACTACATCATATTGATCATGGTAGTAGTAAGGTTATCATGAGGGACTTGATGTTGATTTTATGGAATGCATCGTCTTGAGTATATGATTGGTTATACAATTATATGCAGCTTGATTACATCCTTGTATGTTGGGTTACATTCTTGGTTATTTGATTGTATGCATCAATCTTGTAGGTTGATTACAAGGATTGATCGCTTATGCTCGACTACATGTGGTTATGCATATGTGTAGTTAATTAGGCATTTCTTATGCAGCTGGATAGTTGCATGAGGCAATGTGTCTACTGGAGTAATGGTTTTTGTCATCCATGAGGTCATATCATGCATTGTTGATATGGCCTTGCATTGATGACTGGACCCTAGTTAGTATGATGGTTATGCATTGATGCACTTATTGATGTATGTCTATATGCTATTATGGTTATGTTGTACATGCATCACGTCGATTGGATGATCTTATAGACATGGTATCCTCCTCAAGTATGCCAAGGTAAGTTGATTTATGGTGATTTGGTTTAGTTGACATAGTATGCCTTGCAGGAAAGAGTTCAGATGGCTAGCAAGGTGGTACTTGTCTAAGAGATATTATGATGACAAAGCTAAGGCGTTTTATGAGTTGTGGATGGGTTATATGACAGATGAGCAGTATACTAGAAAAATTTTGGAGCTTTTGAGATATGTGCCTTACCTCAAAGAGGAGAATGCTAAGGTTTAAAGATTCATCAGTGGATTGACAGTTGCATACAGAGATCAGATTGAGTTCGATGAGCCCAGATCATTGAGGAGGCCATTTGAAAGTTGAACCATTTTTATGAGTAGTCGAAGCGCAAAGTTGAGCCGAAGCATGACTTGAAAAGAAATGATAAAGCTAAAGGAAAATGGACACCAAAGCGAGGAAGATCTCAAGATGCAAGTGAGAAAGATAATGCAGTTCCTTACAATAGAATCAATATATTTGAGAAGGGACATGGAGAGCAGTAGGCTAGAGGCGATGGTAGGGAACCATTGCAGTGTTGGATATGTGGTAAGGATCATCATAAGAGGGATTGTCCACAATATCAAAGTGGTAGTAGACCCCAGATCTACAGTGCTAAGGAGGTGCATACAGTTGGTGATATTGTTCATAGCATTCCTCGAATTTATACAGATGTGGACAACAAGTAGGTGGATCATCAAGCATTGATCATTAAGATGCATGGTAAGCTTTGTGATCAAGTTTTTTCTATTTAGATTAATCCTAGATCTAAAGATAGTTATATTAATCCTAACCTGGTGGATAAGTGTGGTTTGAGAAAATAAGTGCATGAAAAATATTAGTGGGTACAGTTGGTTACAGGTACAAAGAAGAGAGTTCACCATTGGGTAAGAGCATGTGCATTTGAGTTAAATGGTATACCTACAGTAGTGCATTTGAATGTATTTCCATTGGGATCGAATAGAATTATTTTGGGTATGAATTGGTTATACCTTCACAAGACTAATGTGGATTTCATTGACAAGGCCATTGAGTGTGTGGATGATAGTGGGGAAAAGAGGACCTTGCAGGGAAAGAAGAATCCTACATCAGTGAGGATGGTTACCGCTGTGCAAGCTAAGTGTAGTTGCAAAAAAGGTTGTGTGATGTTTGCAGTACACATTTCCAGTGACAAGGGTAAGGAGGTTGAGGATGCTGATGTATTGAGAAGGAATCCAGTTTTGCAGCAGTTTCAGAATGTATTTCTGGAGGACATTATAGAGTTTCCACCTCACAGGGAGGTAGACTTTTCTATTGAGTTAGTGCTAGGGGAAACTCTAGCATCGAAAGCACCTCATAGGATGAGCACACCTAAGTTGGTAGAGTTGAAGTTGTAGCTAAAGGAAATGTTGGATAAAGGATACACCGACCTAGTGTATGACCTTGGGGCGCACCAGTGTTGTTCACAAAGAAGAAATATGGTACTCCCAGATTATGCATTGATTATAGGTAGCTGAATAAGGTAAAAATCAAGAATAGGTACCCTTTGTCGAGGATTGATGATTTGTTTGATCAACTAAAGGGAGCAGCAGTGTTCTCTAAGATCGACTTGAGATTGGGATACCATCAGGTACGCATCAAGGAAGAGGATATCTTCAAGACTGCATTCAGGACCAAGTATGGGCATTATGAGTTTGTTTTTGTTCCATTCAGTTTGACTAATTCTCCAGCTACATTCATGTGTTTGATGAATAGTGTGTTGCATCCTTATTTGGACAAGTTTGTTATTGTGTTCATTGATGACATACTGGTATATTCTAAGAATGAGGAAGAACATGTCAAACATTTAGCAGCAGTGTTGAGATTGCTAAGAGAGAATCAGTTGTATGCTAAGCTTAGCAAGTGAAGCTTCTTTCAGACTGAGGTACACTACTTGGGACATGTTGTCTCCAAGGAAGGCATAGCAGTAGATCCAAAAAAGATAAGGGCCATCATATCACATCATTGCAGCAAGAGTGTAAGAAGTTTGAATGGACGACGGAATGTGAAGATAGTTTTGAGTGGCTTAAGCAGTTGTTGACACATGGGCCAATGCTAAAATTTGTGGATCCAGACAAGGAGTTTGTAGTGTGTACAAATTCTTGCAATAGGGGACTTGGTGGAGTCATCGAGAAAGAAGGACAACTAGTGTGCTACGAGTCACAAAAACTGAATGAGCATGAGTAGAACTATCCAATGCATGATCTTTGAGCTAACAGTGATTATACATGCATTGAAGATATGGAGACATTATCTTTTGGGCAGGAGGTTTACATTGATTAGTGATCACAGTGGGTTGAAGTATTTGTTTGACCAGTCGAATCTAAATTCTAGGCAAGCTAGATGGTTGGCTACCCTTAGTGAGCTTGACTTCGAGATCAGATACATGAAAGGGAAGGAGAACCGGGTTGCATATGCTATTAGCAGGAAGGTACAGGTAAATAATATAGCAACTACAATCTCTTATGGGACAGAGTTACAGGATAGGATCTTACAAGCAGGACAACGGGATGAAAAGTACATGGAGATCATGAACAGGTTACAGCAGAGTACAAGCACAGGTACAGGGGATCAGGATGTAGATTATCGTCTCACGCCAGATGGCTTTCTAAGGTTTCGAGATAGGATCTATGTGTCGAATTGCAATGATCTCAAGAAGCTTATCTTGAGGGAGTTTCATTTGAAATCGTATTCGGGGCATCCAGGATATCAGAAGACATTGACGAGAGCGAAGAAGTTTTGTTATTGGCCGAATATGAAGAAGGAAGTGGCAGAGTTCATGGCTAGATGTTTAGAATGTTAGTAGGTAAAGGTGTAATGCAAGCATCCAGGTGCCCTACTACATCCTATTGCAATTTTGGAATGGAAATGGGAGGTCATTTCCATGGATTTCATCACAGGTCTTCTGAGGATAGTAAGGAAGCATGATTCCATTATGGTCATGGTTGAAAGGTTGAGAAAGTTAGCTCACTTCATTCCGGTGAATACTACATATTTAGCCAGTGAGGTAGCACAAGTGTTTGTCAAAGAAATAGTGTGACTACATGATGTTCAAAAGAAGATTGTTTTGGACAGGGATGCAAAGTTCACTTCCAAGTTTTGGAAGGAGCTATCTGAAGGCTTGGGTATAGAGTTGGCCTTCACTATAGCTTATCATCCGCAGACAGATGGTTAGACAGAGAGGGTCAACAAGATCTTGGAAGATATGTTGATGATGTACATGATGCACTAGCAGAGGAAATGGGAGGAGTATCTTCCATTAGTTGAGTTTGCATACAATAATGGTTATCAAGAGTCCTTGAGGATGAGTCCTTTCAATGCATTGTATGGAAGGATTTGTAACACTCCCATTATCTGGAGTGATCCAATGAATAGGGTACTTATTGGATCACACATGTTGAGGGACATGGAGCAGGAAATGTAGGTCATAAAGAAGAATCTGAAGGCAGCATAGGATAGACATAAGAGTTATGCAAATCAACACAGGGTGTTCAAAGAGTTTCAGGTTGGGGAGCATGTGTATTTGCGCATTAAGCCCAATAAAAACTCTTTAAGGATTGGTTCATGTGCCAAGTTGGCACCACGGTATTGCGGGCCTTTTGAGATCCTTGAGAGGATTGGACCAATGGCATATCGAATTGCACTTCCTCCAACAATGAAATTCCATGATGTTATCCATATTTCATTACTTAAGAAGTATATAAAGGGTTTTGATCATGTTATTGATTGGTCTGTATTGCAGGTGGAGCAAGAAGGAGAGTTTCGTCCGGAGCCTCAGTGCATATTGCAACGGAAACATCTCATGCTTAGGAATAGAGCCATAGAGCAAGTTAAGTGTAGTGGAAGCACTTTGGGCCTAAAGAAGCTACATGAGAGATGGTAGATCAGATGCGAGTCCTATATCCTTCATTGTTTGTCAGTTGAGGCAAAGAATTTTTGGTTTGATGTTGGTTTATGTTTGGCATATGTTTTGCTAATATTTTGATATTTGTATATGTATATGTATATTGATGTAAATACCATCACGAGCTAAGTTATAAAGCTCCAATAAGTGGTATGGTTATTATCTTGTCATGTTGTCATGATGTTTTTCTTTTAAGCAGGTTCTTCATTGTAAATACTGCAACGAGCTAAGTTATAAATGTAGGTTTTAACCCCATACAGAAATTACCTGCATACAAATTCTAAAACACATAAAATAAACAATGTGAGAGCATAACACATAAAACACATATATATAGAGATTTTCCCTTGGATCCCAAAACTGGGACTACCAGCTTGATTTTTCATTATGTTCCTTTCAATGTTATAATACATATTTATACATGTCGAAGCATCCAATACCATGGACCGAAAACCATCGCGTCCAAAACCATGAACCGAAAACCATTACATCCAAAACCATGTGCAAAAATCATGCACAAAACCATAGGTGGGTCTGCCCAACCTAACATAGGGTCCAAAACCAAAATTTTCCGGGGCGTTGCCCCAGACCCAATAAAGTGGTGTTACGGGTACACCTCAAACCCCCTGTGACCACCCCCCCCCCCGGCTACACAATCAGTGCAACGAAGGGGAGGCTCCACCCCTCCTCTAACCCCCTAGTTAACTACGTGGGCTAGTCATGGAAAGAATATAACACAACCCAACATTCTCCCACTTGTTGTTTTCTTTCCACTGGGGGCCACAAGAGAGCTTAGTCATTTTTCCAGCTCTAAAACGCCCATTGCCTCTCTACACCAAGAGAACTTCTTAGAGCTCACAGATTTTGTTAATGCATCTGCAGTATTCTTCAAAGTGTCCACCTTTACCAGTAACACCTTTCTGTCTTCTATCATATCCCTCACAAAGTGATACTGAACATCAATGTGCTTTGTCTTTGAATGATATGCAGGGTTCTTTGCCAAGAAAATTGCACTTTGGCTATCACAGTCTATCCTTATAACTCCCTGTACTAACCCCATACGTGAACACAATCTTTGCAACCAAACTGCTTCCTTGCTTGCATGAGTGGCTGCCATGTATTCTGCCTCTGTAGTTGATAGTGCCACTACAGATTGTTTTTTACTCATCCAACTGACTACACCTCCAAATAGGTTAAACACATAACAACTTGTAGATCTTCTCTGATCCAGATCTCCAGCCCAGTCTACATCAACAAAGCCACGAATATCCAAAATTTTGTCCAATCCCGGTCTTCCTTGGTAGCGCAAACAATAATCACTAGTGCCACGCAAATACCTGAAAACCTACTTCACTATTGTCCAGATCTCCTTCCCTAGTTTTGACATAAACCTGCTCAATACTCCCATTGCATGTGCAATTTCTAGTCTAGTACAGACCACTGCATACATCAGGCTACCGACTGCACTTGCATATGGAACATGAGACATGTCCTCTTCCTCTTCTTGTGTCTTGGGACACTGTTCAGCAGATAACCTCACACCTACAGGAATAGGAACCTTCACTGGTTTACTATCCTACATATTAAACCTCTGCATTATTGTCTCGAAATACTTCCTCTGGTTTAACCAAAGCTTCTTCTTTTCTCGATCTCCTTTAATTTTCATGCCCAAAATAAAGTTTGTAGCACCAATATCTTTCATGTCGAATTTGGAGGACAATTGGGTCTTCAAATCCTAGATAATTTCTTTGTCATTTCCAACCATCAGCATATCATCCACATACAAGACCAAATAAATAACACGGTCACCAATTAATTTAAAATACACACAGTGATCTGGTTTGCTTCTGGTGAAGCCAAGTCCCTGTATAGATGTATCAAATTTCTGATACCACATCCTTGGTGACTGTTTTAACCCATACAGAGACTTCTTTAACTTGCATACCAGTTCTTTCTTACCCTTCACCACAAAGCCTTCAGGTTGCTTCATGTAGATTTCCTCTTCCAGATCCCCGTGAAGAAATGTTGTCTTCACATCCATCGGTTCTACCTCAAAATCAAAAGTAGCAGCAACATATAAAAGTAATCTAATAGAATTTACCTTGGCAACAGGAGAAAAAATATCACCAAAATCAATTCCCGGCACCTGGGAATAACCTTTTGCTACCAACCGAGCTTTGTATTTCTCCACCTTTCCTTCTACATTTGTCTTCTTCTTGAACACCCATTTGTTGCCAATGGGTTTCCTTCCAGCCGGCAACTCCACCAGATCCCAAGCCTCATTTTTGTGCAAAGATGCCATTTCATCAACCATGGCCTCTTTCCAGAGTTTTCCATCCTCTGAATCTACTGCTTCTTTCATAGTTCTGGGATCATCATCAGTAATAGATAAAGAAAAATTTGAATAGAAAGCAGATGGACTATACCTTTCTGGTTGCCTTCTTTCTCGAACTAATCTTCTCACACCCGGAGTTTGTAGCTCTTCATCTTCTGATTCCTCCTCTGCTGTAGAGTCTGATTCTTCCTCCTCTAGCTCAAACTCTATCTTCTCAAGTTCCTTTGGTTGAAATTTATGTTTAATAACATCTTTCACCTCTCTGAACACCACATCTCGGTTGTACACAGCCTTCCTTGTTACTGGGTTCCAAAGCTTATAACCCTTTAAACCATCCTTATACCCAATAAAGATGCACTTTTCAGATTTACTATCCAACTTGGTTCGTTTCTCCTTTGGAACATGTACATATGCATCACATCCAAATACTCTCAGATGTGAAAGAGAGGGTTTCTTACCAGTCCATACCTCTTGTGGAGTCTTATCCTCCAACATTGATGAAGGTGACCTGTTGACTAGGTAATATGCAGTATCCACTGCCTCTACCCAGAATTCTTGTCCTAACCCGACACCACTGAACATCCTTCTTGCCCTTTCCATCAATGTTTTGTTCATTCTTTTTGCAACTCCATTTTGCTGAGGTGTATATGGAGTACTCTTCTGCCATGCTATACCACACTTCTTACAAAAATATTCAAATTCCTTGTTGCAAAACTCTCCACCATTATCTGTCCTCAGCACCTTTATCTTCTTCTCTATCTGATTTTCCACGAGAGCCTTAAATTCTTTAAACCTATCAAAGACTTCAGATTTCTTCTTAAGGAAATATATCCATGTATTCCTTGAGAATTCATCTATAAATGATACATAGTACATAGACTTACCCAGTGATGGAACCTTCACAGGTCGAAACACATCACTGTGCACAAGATTTAATATCTATTTCACCCTCTTACTACCAGAGGGGAAACTCACCCGATTCTACTTCCCATATACACAATTTTCACAAAAATCAAAATCCAGAGAGCTATTACTCACACCTTCTACCATACCTTTACCATGAAGTATTTGAAGGCCCTTCTCTCCAATATGTCCAAGCCTTTGATTCCATGGCATGGTCTTCTCTCCAGAGACCACTAGATTTTCTGCTCCACTTTCAGGAACCATAGAACTGTTGCACCCATAAATAACAATGCTACCTTGCAGGTTGTACAGAGTTCCAATCCGAACTCCCCACATCAATACTAGTGCTCCCCGAACCATCTTGCGGGTATCCTTCTTGAACACTGTTTTTACACCTGCATCATCCAACTTGCTTATAGAAATTAGATTTCTGGCCAATATGCAGAATACCCAGAAGTGTTCTAACCCTTCCACCTTGTAACTTCAACTTTACTTTTCCACGACCAATGATTCTAGCCTTCCTATCATCCCCTAAGAAGACATCACCACCATCGTATTTCTCATACTCGCAGAACCACTCTCTATGGGGAGTGAAGTAAAAGGATGCACCTGAGTCAATCAACCATTCCTCATGATCTACATGTGTACTTGAAGAAGCCAAGTACACATCCCCACCTTCATTTGAGGTAGTTTTCGCCTCTGCAGAAGGAGCATCATCAGATCCCTTTCCTTTATCAAGAGCTTTAGATTTACAGTCCCTTTTGTAGTGCACTTCCTTTTTGCTTTTCCAACACACCACCTTTACAGGCTTTCCTGGAGACTTAGATCAACCTCTAGATTTAGATCTCCCACTCGATGACTTATTTTTGTTTCTATTCTGGGACCATCCTCATACAGACAAGGGATCACCATTCTGGGTCTCCATATTTTTATGTCTCATCTCCTCCGTCAGCAAGGATGAGACTATTTCATCAAACTGCAAGGCAGTTGCATTGCTACCTATTGCAATAACCAGACTATCCCACAAATCTAGTAGAGAACACAACAAACTAATGCACTTATCTTCATCTAAAATTTTAATATCAATAGATGCTAACTGACTTACCACAGTATTAAATGCGTTCAGATGCTCTGTCACTGAGTCTCCATCTTTCATCCTCAGGTTATACATCTTTTTTTGCAGGGACAGTTTATTCACGAGACTTAGATTGGTACAAAGTCCCTAACTTGTCCCACAAATCCTTCACCGTAGCTTCCCCTTATACATTTAGCAATTTTGAATATGAGACACACAATCGTATTGTGCTCTTTGCCTTCCAATCCAACTTCTTCCATTCTTCATCGGACACTCCCGTTGGTTTAGTACCCAGATCTACCGTGATCCACTGATCTTTATCCACCAACAGATCCTCCATCTTGAGTTTCCATAACTAAAAACTTTGACCATTAAATTTCTCGATCTCTATCTTTCCACTGCTTGCCATCTTCTTTCACCACCAGAATCGATCTTGCAGATCTCCCACTGAACAGGGTCTACCACAGGCCCGAGCGAAACCCCTCAGCAACAAAGGTGTCCCCTTGAAGCCAAAACAGCTCTGATACCAAATGTAGGTTTTAACCCCGTACAGAAATTACCTACATACAAATTCTAAAACACATAAAATAAACAATGCAAGAGCATAACACATAAAGCACATATACATAGATATTTTCCCCTGGATCCCAAAACTAGGACTACCAGCTTGATTTTTCATTATGTTCCTTTCAATGTTATAATACATATTTATACATGCCGAAGCATCCAATACCATGGACAAAAAACCATCGCGTCCAAAACCATGAACCGAAAACCATTGCATCCAAAACCATGTGCGAAAATCATGCACAAAACCATAGGTGGGTCCGCCCAACCTAACATAGAGTCCAAAACCAAAATTTTCCAGGGCACTACCCCGGACCCTATAAAGTGGGGTTACGGGTACACCTCAAACCCCCTGTGACCCCCCCCCCGCTACCTAATCGATGCAACGAAGGGGGGGCTCTGCCCCCCCTCTAACCCCCCGTTTAACTATGTGGGCTAGTCGTGGAAAGAATATAACACAACCCAACAATAAAGCTCCATATGAATTATGTTTGCTTTTCAGTGGTTTTGTTGAGGTCTTGTTGTGGTTTTACACCAACTTAGGACGATGTTCCCCAAGGGGGAGGGTTTTGTAACAACCCTAGTAAAAATTTCATGTAATAAAAGTTAATAAAGGAAAAATAAGACCACAGGTAAGGGACACTTATTCCAAGCTGAATGTTGGGAAAATATATCCTAGTGGGCATCACTGGATGTGTTTTTTGGCTAAGGAAAATTGGAAAAGGCTAAGGCAAAGGCATTAAAAGGGAAAAAGGCATTTTGGCACATTTATTTATGAAAATAAAGGAAATTAGGATAAAAGTAAGGTGAAAGGTCACAGGTTTCATGTGAGGAGGAAATGAAGGAAAATAATGGAAAATGAAGAAAATAGGGGCTTCTTGCATAAAAAGGATTCTGAGGATCAGTTCATGGCTTTTTTCAGTTCAAGTTTGGAGCTCTCTCATTATTCTCTCTCTGTCTATCTCTCTCACTCTCTTAGTCACTTAGAGTTTTCTTAGAGCACTCTAGTTTGGTGCAAGCAAAGGAAGAGAAAGCAAGGGAAGGAAAATCAAGCAAGGATAAAGGAAAGGAACGTAGAATAAAGCATCTTCAGTAGGAATACTTGCAGGTAACCTTTTCCATGTGTGATTTCCTAGTTGGTTTGGACATGCATGGCTTTTCATGTTGGTGTATGGTTCTCTTGTTGTCAATGGCATGGTCTTTCCGAGTTATGACAATGGTTTTTGACCTAGCCTAGCCTTTTTCTGGATGCCATTGCATGTTGGGATGTTATTTCGATTTTTGAGCTTTGGAATTGACAGATGGATTTCAGAATTTGAGGTAGAGGTGGTATCAAGGTTCATTCCCAAAGGCCTAGGAATCCCTTGACCTGTTTTGGCAAGATACATGGTAAAGCCTGAGGGAGAAGCCTGGGTTTAGGTCCTAGTGATCCGACTTTGGATTGCGGTAAAGCCTGAGAGACAAGCAAATGGAGAATTCCTCAAGGATAGTGATGGATTCCAGATGGCATTCCAAGTCCTGTTTAGTTGTGATTGGAGCATCGGTTTTGGTGTGGTCATGGTTTGATGAGGATGGATGTGGTTTAACCCTTGGATTCCCTTTGTTGTTCTTAGATTGGTTGTTTTATGAGATCCCACATTCATGCTTGGAATATGGCACGGGGGTGACTATCTGAAAGAGAAATTTTGTTTAGCCATGTCTATGGTCAAGTGGTATGTGGAAGTCCTGAACCTAGTTGGATTTGTCTATGATTAATAAAAGATAAGTTCTCTTACTTTTTCACTGATTTACATGTGGATTTAATGGTTGTCATATCTCTGATATTTATATGGTTTTATGTTGGTTATAATCATGGTTGAATGACACGTTCATGTCATGGTTATTTCATATATTTACATGTAATTGTTAAATGGATGGATGCAAGACCTAGTTGATGATATAGTAGTTCAATGGAGAAGGAGGTGATCCTTTTGGATATGTTTCATAAATTGTTTCAGTGATTTATGCTCTGTCTTGTATCCTAGACCTGTACGTTGCATTGATGCCAAGTGTTAGACAAAATGTAAATCCTAGTTGGCGATGCTTAAGCCTATTCCTAAGGGTGATTCTTTTATTGATCAGCATTGTTATTATACTTTTAATTAATTCTTGAAGTTACAATAAGTTCTGGGTAGAGGCCATGATTCTGGGCTAGAAAAGTGGCTTAAATCCTAAGGTCACTGGCACAGAACTGGAAATTTCGATCCACAATCACTGGCAGGCAGGCCTTTGGGAGCGATTTTAGGCTGTTGTCCACTCCCTTCCCATAGCATGAGAGCAATTATGGCCTCAAGGGATGCAAAATAGTAGTGGGACTCAGGGACAGGCTTCCTGAGTGGCTGACTTGTCTCCTAAGGGTTTTGTTGATGATGTTGGATGACTATATGTGATGTTACTTCGATTCCACTTCCTTAAGGTGACATAAGAGGTTGAATTTGATTGTAGTAGCATCTCTCATCATTTTTACCCCAGTATGCATGGTTACTTTGGTTAGACCTGGGAGGGGGTGTTACAGTGATAAGTTGTTCCATTCCCTTGTGTTATGCACTGAGTTGTTTATTCTTTTCAAGCATTTTATCATGATGAATATATTTGAAATGTCAAGTATAGTGGGCATGCACTATCTAAGCATCTCATTATCATCAAGGAAAATGGCACCATATAAGAAGAGTTCAAGAAAAGAGATTGTGGAGGAACGATCCATGGAGAGTTTTATTACCTCGGTCCTAACATATATAGATACATCTTGTTTTATTGACAATTCCATTTTGATCACGTGGTTAGAGATTTACCAAATATTTTCTTGAAAAAAGATTACTGATGATGAGGAAGATGGTGAAGTATATATTAATGTCTGACATTCTTGGCTACGTAAACTTGTTGCATCACATCCTGTAGTCTTCCCTAGTGGAGAGAACATAGAATGGATCATAAAGTGCATTGATTTCAATGATATTACTATTCAAAATAGTTGTGGGGAAGGTATATCAACATTCACATACACCTGTATCGCCAAGTACTACAAGTTTCCTATAGACTAAGTGGTGTTGATGGTAGAATGGCATAACATCTTTGGCCTAAGCAGCAAATAATATCCTGAAAACTTGGTGGCAGGACCCTAGTAAGTTCTAAATTAATAATGATGGGGTCTACTAAACTAAGTTGCTAAGAAGATCATATCATCTTATTGTGACTTTGTGTTTCCGATAATATGGCAGACCAAATGAGGAGACATTTCAAGAGAGTTGGGTACCATTAATGTGCACATGTGCCCAAAAAGGAAGCATATTTAACTAGGTAGAGATTTTGGCGGCTTCCATCCAAACAAGATTAAGGAAAGCTCAATCTCCGCTAGCAGGAAAGCAACCATAATCTTACATGTCATAATACCTTCTCGATTACATATGCTCTAGATATGAATTCCAGATGTTGGGGTGGAGATGGGCTTACTCCCTTGAGATTTCGTCGATTCACATCTATTGCAGGGATTTATGGGAGAATGAATACATATCGTCTTATGCTAGAATAATAGAAGGATTCATTCATCTCACCGTTGTTCCGCATTCTCTTTGATATTGAAGCACCTTGTATTTTTTATCATGCCAAGGTAGCATTGCAAGACATGGATGACTAGTTCACCCCACCTAATTATACATACATTAGTGTGTTTGGAGCATACAAGGCCCCACATAAATTCCCACTATTCGTCATAGATAAAGTAATAATACAAGAGGTAGCATACTAAGTCACACAATGGGACTTGGACGAATGTTGGCTCGAACGAAGAAGGCACCATGGCTTACATACCCAATATATGCATGCTCATATTGCATAAAAAGTTACAAAGAGGAAAAAGATGAATAAAAATACCTGGAATGATTCAAATTTTGGGAACTCAATTTCCACAGGTATGATCCAAGAGGCATAGCATCAAGTCATTTCTCTCAACTAAAATATAAATGGCCATACACATCAAGCACTAATGAAGTTAGAGAGAAAATCAAGAACAATTACAATGTTGTAGTGAACATGGAAGCACATGAAAATACCAGTGACCCTCAAACAATGAATGTTGTTGAACCTATTATTAGAGAGTCATCAAAGGGAAAAGATGCCAAAGACAAGAAGGTTGCCTAAAAGAGGGAAAGAGAAAAAGTAGTGACCAAGAATGAAAGGTAAAAGAAATTGATAGTACAATACAAAACCAAAGAAGAAATAGAAAAGGCTTAAAAGTAGGAAGAGGAAAGGAAGAAATAGGAGGAAAAAAAGGAAACAAGAACTTGGAAAGAAAAAAACAAGAAGAGGAAAGATTGGCAAAAGAAATAGTTGGCAAACAAGCATAAAAATAAACAAGACAAAAAGTAAAAACTGAAAAGGAAGCTCAAGTCATATTTTCCAGCATGGATGTTCAACATTCAACCTCAATTTTTGTGCCACTCAGAGAAATGGGTATCCAAACTAGTGAAGGAATTCAATTCTTGGATCTTGTGAGATTTTTCTTTGATTGTAGTTCTAACTATAATGCCCCTGATAATAATAATAATATTAAAATATAAGTAAATAAACAATAAACAATAAAGAAAAGATAATAATAGTAAATAAATAATAAATAATGAAGAGAATATAATAATAATAAATAAATAAAATAGTAAATAATAAACTAGAGTTCTAAATAACTATATATAAAAGTAAACTATAAAAATAGTAAGAATAAGTAAAGTTAACAAAAAAGTAAAAAAGAATATAATAAGAAAGAGTTAAATTAAGAGAAATATTAAATTAAGTAAACTTAAAAATTATAAATAAATGTTGCATGTTGACACATGGAATGTGTGCATGCGGACCTCTTTCCATTTTTTGGTCTATTTAATGGATGATGAGGAGGATGAGATTCATCCATTCTCTTGGGAGAAAATTGTCATGAGACAAATGATTTTGTGGCAGTAGTATGTTGATTGAGGGATCGGGGGTGGCTAGTTGTAGAAATATTATGTGCAGCTGAGCCTACGGTTGCGTGGAGAGTCATCCCCAAAATATTTGTTGTGGTTAGTAGAATTTAAATATTTCAAGTCCAAAAACACAAGTAAAGAATATCATTGTTATAGGTAAGTTGCCTCTGCTCATATTTTTCGAAAATTCTATGTTAAATAGTTGCATAGTTGGGTGTTGATTATTAATCATATATATTGATATAATTATTTGTATATTCCAAATCAGGGTTGTTACATATGGTATCAGAGTGGATTCGAACACTAGAGACCTAAGATTTGAAGAGAAATATATACAACTTACCTTGCCACGTAAGACCTATTCAAATTTATTAATATTATTCTTGTTTAATTTAAATATTTAAATATATGGTTGATTTGTGCTTCTTCAACAACCGTACCAAACCTAGATCCAAAATCTACCAATCCGTTAGCAACTTTTCCATAATTTGGATTGAACAATGGGGTTTTTGAAAGCACCACCCAACTCCAATAGTATACATTGTCATGATGTGCGTGCCTAGACTTATCTTTGACCCTTTGTCCACTTCAATGTGTATTGATGGTTATCATGTAAAGTGTTAAAAATAAAAATGAATATAAAATATTGTGGAGAATAAAAACATCACGTGTAAAAGTATGAATTGTGCCTAAAATCTCATTTTTGAAATAGTTTGTTATTTGGAAAGGTAACTCTAGTTGTATAATAAAAAATAAAAATAAAAATAAACTAGTTTAATAAAGCTTAGGGATAATAAAGCTTTGTGCCTAAAATTTAGTTTTTGAAGGAGTTTGTTATTTGGAAAGGTAATTCTAGTTATATAATAAATCAAAAAGAACTAGTTTAAATATTAATAATAAGTGTTATGTAGAACATATATTAATATATAGTATAAAAATGAATAGAAGTTTTAATTATTTGAAAGAAATTTATAAGATGTGGATTCATCCATTTAATAAAATCGATGAAAGAGTGAATTGTTTAATTATTATTGAAGTTTTATGTTGAAATGGGTAATGAAGGTTGAAATTCTTTGGTTAATATTAAGATATTATCTTAGGATTGATAAGTTATTATTCTGTTTTATTATTTATTAGAAGTATTTTGTAATATTTCGTTGTACGAAGGTTTATAAAATTATTATCTATAATATTTATGAGTGTGGTATTTGATTTAATAAGAAATTTGAGTGTAAATTAATAATTGATAAAGAATTTATTTGAATATTAAAAAAAGGGAGAAGATAAAATAAAAGAAGAAAAGATGCAAGTATTGAGATCATATTTGATTACTTACATTGGAGGAGAAGTGAATAAACAAAAACCTAGTAATATTTAATGATGTAGATTAGTTGGTTAAGTAAGATGGAGTGATTGAAATTTTGGATTCGTGGTGGATATTGGTATTTTGTTGGTTGACTTTTCTCTAAGGATGTAACCTCTTGAAGAAGGAAAATATGGTAATTAAATCCTAATTATGAACATTAGGAAGGGGTCATCCAATATGAAGTAACATTTGAGACTAGTAATAGGCTAAATTTGCCAAGTTACATATGAAAACTAGGCGTGGAAAATCATATTTGAGTGAATTAAGGTGGATTATGCACAAATTGATTGTTTTAAAATTAATGTAGTTCATTTGTATCTTAAAGAGGTTGTATTAAAAAAATAGATATAGGAATTACATTGTCACTAATATCTTTATGTTTTCACTTCTTAAGAGGAACACCTTTTAGAGTGATGCATTGTGTAAACTTAATGAAATATTGCAAGGTCGAAGTGTTTTAAGCTTTTTTATGTCCTAATGAGATGAGGACCAATCAACAAAAAACTTTTCAAACTTATTTATGATTAGATTATGGGGTGATGACTACTATGACAACCTACTAGGAATGATGTAATTTGGAAGTGAGAATTGAGTGATATAAATGAAAGGAGGTAATGTTTATCAATTATTATGTTTTTTTTATCAAAGGGAACATATTAGTACGATATATAATCCATAAAGAATTGGGAGTTTGATGTGAAAACTATTTAAAGTGGATGTGGGATATATTTAAAGTGCCTATAGAATAGAATTCAAGATGTAATGACTTTGTTTCGAGGATATCTCCTCTTAAAAATGGGAAAGAAAATGATACAACATTAAAATAATAGTGCTAACTACTAGCATTGTGGAAAAATAAGTATAAGGAGATAAAGGTATCAAAAATTATTAAAATAAAAAAAGGAGGGATTCTAAGATTGATCCTTAATATTGACGGTATATCTTTAATGAAGTTATCTACGAAGGAATGACCAGGGATGAACTTACAAATTTATCATTAATGATAATGAATGGTAGTTGTGGTGACCATGACTAGCTTGGAATAATGAGATAAACATAGAGAAGTATTGGATAGATACTTAAGGGAATGAGTGGTTGTTTCACAAACAAGCGTAAGAAATCTGCAAGTAATAAATTGTCCTAGAATATGATGGAAGATTTTGCAATAGGAATTTATAACAGTTAATGAATTTTAATGATCATGATATTTATTAAGTTCACTAGAGTTGTAGGAATTATGGTATCCTACGATTACATCTTCCATGAATGTCTGCAGGACGAGAATAAAGAAGCTAAAAATGGAAATTGGGAAGATTTTGCGTGCAAGAATTGGAAAAATGCCTTAGCATTAAGGTATTGTTTTCATGGTAAGTCCAACATTAGTGATAGTAAAGCATGGTGCTAATGTGAATAAACAATATGAAAGATTGGAGTACAACTAATTAAATTTCATACAGTTCTTAAGGTGCATAACATTAAAGTGTGAAGGGAACTGTGAAAATGTAATAATTTCTAGGGCTAAATTATAGAGTCTATCTCATGTGGAAGGTTATCTTAAGGATATTGATGAGTAGATTGAAAAACATGATTGATAAGGGTCATAGTGATAACCTACAAAATTTAAAATTGTCAAGATTGAAATTTGTGAATACTTGTAATTGGTGAGAAATGACAAGTGATAAACTAGGAAAATGTTTCAAGGATAACAATTGTTTAACTTATGGAAAAGGAAGTAAACTAGGTGGATTAATTAGAAAACATTGATAATGAAGCATAAGAACATATGTTGTTTGAAATTATATAATTAGACTTCAAGAAGAATATACACAAATTGACAAAAGAATTGAGGTCAAGTGGTATTGATATGAGAACTTGATGAGATAAGTAGGTCTTTTAAGGATGTATAATGATAATTACATAATGATGGATAAATTACTAGGGATCAAAAAAACCCTCATGCAAGTTGATTATGCAAGATAACAAACTTAAAAAAAGATGACCTGGTGTATGTGTGTCATTAAGTAGAATGGTACTAGAATGGATAAGCAAAATATGTATAGTGATCATGGAATTTTAACTTGATATTGATGATTTAAATGATTGTACAAATGATAATATCTTAACAATGAATTTCACTAAAATTTCCTTGGGGAAGGAAGAATATTTGATGAGAGATTAAGGCTCAAGATGATGAGGCTCATTTGAAATTTAATGATGTACTTAGATGAGTATACCTATGGTGTAAATGGTAAACTTCCTAATAGAAAGAACAAGAAATGATTATTGAAAAGTAATTGGTACCTTGATGAAAACATGACACTAATAGTATTGATGAGATAACATAGATCCTAGAGGGATGTTGAATAATCTTAATTCATAGTTAGTATTCATTGTTTATATAAGTAAATGAAATTAATTCATGATAAGAATGCTTAAAGCATATTGTTGTTCTATATTTGATAAGTATTGAGATGATTCTCATATTAATTCTCTTTCATCATGTGATGGTATGTGGTAAATGGATATAGTTCTAATGAGAAGTTAATGATGTATATGTGGTGCTTATTTATTTATTTGTTATGATAATGATGTTGAATGCTCATGATGGATATGATATGCATAGAGATCATGACGTTATGATATGATGTATATTGACATGTGGTTCATTTATTACGTGATGTCAGGATATATCTTTGATGCAAATATGTTGATGTTATAATTTATGAGGGTATTTTATGATGTGAATCATGTGGTAATCGCATGCAGATTTTACGACATGTAAGAGCATGCAGTTATTTACTATTTAGAATGTTGTGATAACAATGATATTATGTTATCAATATGGCATGCAAGAGTCGACATATGGATTATTTTCTTTGATATTTTGATTATACATAATGCATTGGTTGCATGTGAGGTGTGTTGAATAACAAGAACTCCACAAATGGGCCAAGATGGCCGTTTATTTGATGATATTGTGGGATCCCATGCCTATGAGGGAGAATATGTAACAACATATGGGTTGGGGACAAACTCAATCAACACTACATATTCCAATGGTTCCTTTGTCTTATATATCTCTTGATGGATAGCTCTTGAGGGGCTATGGGACCATCTTGAGGAGGCCAAGTGCTTGATATTGGATTGGGATGTTGAAGTCTGGTGGGGGTGTGTTGACGGTGTTGGACCCACCAACATGTCAAGGGGATCTCCCCAGTAAGAAGTCCAAATAATATTGTTTGGTGTAGGAGTCCCAGCAGTGGGTCGTAAGGTAATGCCCTGACCGCAGTGTCGCACAGAGGGAAGTAGAATAACTTTGTCAGCAACAAGGGTGTGACTGATGCAGCGAGTCAAGGAAGGCATATGAGGGGTTCCAACACTTAGAAAGGGAAAGGAGGTGAAGGTTAGTTCCAGGTTGAAAGGGATCAGTCCCAACTCGACTAGGAACACACAACACAAAGGACATGCATAGCTTCCAGCGAAGCAGTCCACTCAGATGCGAAAGTTCATACAAGGTAAAATAACACGTACAACACTCACGATCAGTGTGAGGCGAGTGTGATGGTTGTTATAGAAAGGTTCAATTGAAAGGTCTATCTGATGTCTGGCAGAGCAGTCGCCACAGACGATGACAACATTAACAACATATGCAACACATTAAAAACATGATTCATATAATTGCATGTGAATCAGTTCATACACAAGTACGTAAGTTAAACAACATATATCATTAAAGCAATCATAGCAGTCCAACCACAATAACAACATACGCATGAAAATGTGTTGCCTCTTATTATATGAAGAAGTGTAAGTCACAATCATACAATACATCCATGTCAACCTACTAGCCCCAATAGTGGAACGTACAGCCACATCCACCTGCTCCTCCAAAGAGATGTAAAAGCTACGTGTAGTAGAGAAGCCAAGGCGCGTTACAATACTGTCCAAGCCTTCTTCAAAATAGTCTTAGTAGAAGCTTGGCTTACCAAAAGCCTATACAATGAGTTATGAGGGACTATTTATAGCAAAGGGTGGGGTGACCCTTGACATTCCCATTGTGACCATTCAACTACCCTCATGACTCTTCACCTACTCTATGGCTATTACATCCACTCTTGACATTTGATTTACACTTGACATCACTCAACATTACAATGCACATGTACCCATGTGAACAATGGCTTAGACAAGCCAAACTAGACATCATTCGGACTTAGACAACCATAGAAGTCCAATTGCTCGACATCCTCATGCTAATCAATAGTGACATATTGATGCCAAGATTGGTAGTCCTTGAGAGTGTCTGTGTGTTCTACTGTGACATCCATCTGAAACCTGAACCTTGCCTCCATAGCATCTGGGTACACTACTCGGGTTCCTTTGTCCAACTCGTCTGTGAGCATGTGCATCATTGTCTTTAGTGTGGTGGGACCAGCAACATACTTGCAGATGATGTCTGCACTGATAGGAAAGTCTGGGCTGGTGGCAGTGCACATCAACTTGTCAAAATACGAATCAAGCTCTTATTCGACCTGCTTCTTGTTCTTCGCCTGGGTGAGGGTCCCAAGTGATGGGATCGCATGAGTGTGCACTATAACCTCCATGCTTTTGAATACTCGTGCATGGGAATCCTGTGTGCTAGTGATGAGTTGCAATAGGTCTTCATAGTTCTAGATGTGACTCTAGATACGTGCTTGCAACTTGACCGCATTGGCCTTAATCATCTTTGGCAAGTAAAGAGAGGCTCCATTATACTTCATCGTCCATGCTCACATGTTATCAACAACAATATGTATGTTCTTCAAGATGTGTACTCTTCTTGCACATCGTTGCTTCCATCCGTAGACATGAACGACTACTTGATGCATGGTACCAAACTTGGATTACAATGCTCGCATAACTATGTCCAAGGACAATACTTCATTTAGTATTGCCTTCTTCAGTTCATCTCAAGTGGACATTGTCACCAAGTCTCCTCCCTGCTTGGCCACCTGTAGTTCCTTCGTCATTTGCTCATTATCAGATATGAAAAAAACGAACACTTGTGCTAGTGGATTCGGCATACACTCTAGTTGCATCGGCCAACACAACTAGATGCTTGTGCACATCAGTCACGATCACTTTCTCTTCAAATTGTGTAGGGGATTTTTGGTCCTCCAGAGTCGGTACTCTTTGAGACTACACAACTTTGTGATGAGATTCGTCAAAGGAGATGTTGTGCATCTCTACTTCCAGTTGACCACCAAGTATCTCAGTACCTCCTTGGTCATTCGAGACTTGCTCATCGTCTAGATGCATTGAAGCAAGTGAGTCTACCTCTCTTTGGTGAGGCATGAGGTAACACAACTAGATGCTTGTGCACATCAGTCACGATCACTTTCTATTCAAATTGCGTAGGGAATGTTTGGTCCTCCAAATTCGGTACTCTTTGAGACTACACAACTTTGTGATGAGATTCGTCAAAGGAGATGTTGTGCATCTCTACTTCCAGTTGACCACCAAGGATCTCAGTACCTCCTTGTTCATTCGAGACTTGCTCATCGTCTAGATGCATTGAAGCAGGTGAGTCTACCTCTCTTTGGTCTCAATGTTTGAATCCAAGTATTTAATAGCCTATTCTATCTCATGATCAAAGTCTTGCCCCTACGAGGGTTCACCTTGTTCGTCTGATGCCAACTGTTCAGAAGAATCAACTACTTGTATGGGTGCTACTTCGTTTGTCTGCATGTGATGCGCCCCTTGCTGAATCTATTGTTGTTGTGCTTCCTTCTCTGTGCAGCTCTTGTTCTTTTTGCAGTTGCTCCCTCACCTCATGCAACTTCTTCTCTGTTTCTTCCATTCTCTTCTTATCTCTCTTCCTTCACGTGATTCGCTTATCGTGCGGCTACCTCTTTTGTTGAATAGCCATAGCTGCTTGTTCTACAAGTGGATCTGCTCGAAACTTGCAGCTTTGGTCCTCCTCCATGTGGTCGACAATATTTCTCTTCCCTTTGTCGCACATAGGTATGTTTGGCTATGTTGCCTCTGCTACTGCTTCTACTACTGTTGGTGCTCTCTGTGGTGTTGATTCACGCTACTTTGCTAACCACTCTACGGTGAAGCCGACCTATTCATTGGGTCTGGAGGAATTGTAACAGTATCTCCATGAGTCCTCTTTGACCCAATGAAATGCCCCATGGATCCAATTAAATTGAAATGGCATGCAATGGTCCTTCACAGTGCAATTTGGGTCATATAGGTTGAAGCTTCGGAGGTCAAACGAGTACTTCTTCATCTATTCAGCTTTGACATCTGTTTTCTTGATGCTCCGGATCTTGTATAACCCAATCTGCAACGAAAGAGTGGGCCAATGTGCCTTCTCCTATTGTAGCCTAGCTGTCAATCCTACTGAGATACGATACACTACTTCCTACATGATAAGCATGTCCAAAGAAAACTTTGGCAAAACATGTGAAGGATTCTCCACACTAAACACTCAGATGAACATGTCGGCCGGTGAGGCATACCAATCTACTATGCCTAACAATGCCTTCATCACTTCTTCTGACATGTAGTGTTGATCCTATTCGAATATCAACCTGTACACTGGGGTGACAAGATGGTCGAACAGCCGTATGATCAATCCTCTGAAGCTGCACTCGAACAACAACTTGGAATACATGCTCACAACAGTCTATTTATGTTGCCCACTCTAAGCCTGAGAACTCATTCGGGCACAAACTGCATCTAGAATGTAGGCAGACATGTAAATCTCTGCATGCATGCCTTCAGGTGACTGTCGAGCCTTCGTGATTTGGTCCTTCAGCTGATAAGCCAGTATGTTGGACTAGTTGCATGGTCTTCCTTCTCTAGCCAGTTGGTCCAGCGCAACCACCCAACTCTGAGGGAAGGTATCAGTGCTCACTTGGCCACTTAATCGACATGCGAATATGACCAATTATTGGTATGCCTTCCTCAATATCTTCATCTTATAGATCTAATTGGGGTCATCCTGAAACGAGCTGGCTCCTTTACCTAATCCTTCAAAATGTCTCTGGAGTGGCCTCTGCTGTTGGGCAAGCTGAACAGGGGAGTCATGACAATCATGAGCTTGGTCATCTGATACATCTTGTCATAATATTGTGCCTAGAAGGTCGCAAGCTTCATCCCACTAACACTACTCAAGGTCATCATCTCAAGGTCAGTGTGAGAGACGATCCAATGAACCATGTTCGCGCATGGGAACGTGGGGTATCTGCATGCAATTCGGTACAAGTTGGACTTATGAATGTTCACGTACACCTGACAGTCTTCAAGGTATTCCATAAAAGTACCTGCGAATGTTTCATTCACCTCTTTCCACTTCATTTTGATGTCCTTTTCTAGATACAACTTCGTATCTTCATAGATCGACAAACTAGAGGACACCTGCTCAGCTGCTGCTCCAACTGCCATACCATCAGTGTCCTGAGATCCTGTTCTCTTGGAATCCATTGAGACAGATGAAAACCTAAAAGATTTGGAAACAAGCAGCATGCATGGCAAGAAATATGTCAGTGAAAACAAAGTGAATCCGGGGAAGGACATAGCACATACCTGGGAAACTGATGAGAAAGATTGTGTAAATTTCACTAGGAGGTTGAGTGACTCGTTGCCAGAACTACAAAAAAGGCAGTATGGGTTGTCTGGGAGGCTGGATTGGCTGCTAGATCTATGAAATACGCAATCCAGTTGGGTAGCTGGTTGTTGGGATTGTGCAATGTGCAATCCCATCCGGGAGGGATTGTTGGCCGAGGGACAGATTTGCACAATTTCCTGGGCCAAGCAACCACTGTCCTTTAGGAATGCACAAAATAATCTAGGAGGCCAGTGTTGGGTCAGAATGAGAAAATCTGGAGAGGAAGGTGAGCCTTCCTTCCCCAAATTGCATAATGCAGACTCGGTGAAGGCAGAGGTCGGGCTAAGGTTGGCCCGACTTGCCGATGGGCAACTGAAAGAATGTAAGTCGATGAAGTGCATGGTGACACTAAGTGGTAGCAAAAGTGATAAATAGTGCATGCAAAACATGAATGGAAGATTCAGCAAACAAATCAACATGCATGTGGGTGTGACTGTTCGTCGGTTGGGTGAACGTGTGTGCAAAACAGTTTCATGCATGTGACAGTAGTGAGATAGCAACGAAATTGAAACAAAGCTAAGACAAGCTAGAATATATGTAAACGACAACAAGCATTCAAATAAATCAATCAAACGGTACTCACACAAGCAAATACACAAAAAGCGACAGAAATGTTGAAAAATACAAGTTGAGGCCACTTACCCATGAATAGCTAAGCCGGATGTGTTGAAGAGTCCTGGATGTGTTGTGGGATGTCAAAGCTCCAACATCGATGTGAATGAATGAACTCTGATGCGTCGAATAAATAAGTTTGTTCTCATGACGCGCATGCCACAAATCTAGGAAAAAGTGACACTTGAAGGGAAACTTCTAAAACAACTTTGCATGTAACCCCCTACTGCTAAAAATAGCTCCTTAAATCATGGGATGCCTTTTGCATGTTGTCTCTTTCTATTCCAGGAAGATCAAGTCATGCATGCATGCAAGTCAATTTTCCTCGGTCCTGGGTGGAACTGGTCAACAGGATTGTTCATGCATGCGAGTGCTCAACTGATCAGGAAAAATGTGCATTCCTGGCTTGGAGCTGGGCTGACTGCCCAAGGGGATTGCACAATTTTTTGGTAGATCAACTGACTACCACTCATATTTGCGCAAATCCTAGGCTGAATAGCTTACTGCTGGGAAAAATTATGCAAATCCTGCTGGGAGGGTTGGCTGGCAAGATTGTGCAATCCTGGAGCCCAGCAAGTTGTCAGAGAGGATTAAGAAATTCTTGGAGGGAAGGCTGGTTTCCCTCCAAGAATGTGAAATTTTCAAGGGGAAGCTTCTCAGCTTGCAGCTTGACCAAGTCCAGGTAAGCATCCTATGAGGGGAATGGACCGATTGTGATCGACAGGATGCCTTTGTGTGAGGAAAACACTGAAGCTTAAGTACTTGACGAAGCAAGACAAAGTGTTGTGTAAGGTTGGTAGTGAGGCTCCAAAATAGGCTAAGGAAAAATTTTGGAGGGTGGTTGTAGCCGCTACAACACTTGGCAACACACTGGTAGAACTCCAGCTCTCTACATAGACCTTGTTAGTGAAAAGCAAGTTTAACACCTCCAAAACTATTGTTCAGTTCTTAGCTCATCTTGGTTTCACACTAACTTGATTGTAAGATGTAGCATCTGCCAAGCCCTTTGTCGGTTGACCAACATTCCAAGCCAACGAAACACACTTATTTCAATTGGGGTTGAGGGGTATATAAGTGCACAAACAGTATAGTCGTCAGAGTCTTAGTTTCATCCCTGGTGTTGCTCCACTGGCAGTAGGCCTAGACAGTACCCCAATGGAGTCACATAGGAACGTAAGCATGGCTCCACTGCCAGCGATCCTGGTCAGTACCCCGGCAGAGTTACTTGCATCACTTCCCTGTGCAGGAAGCCTTTCTCTTCTTTTGCCTTATTTATTTTTCATTTTGAATTTTTTAACTTTTCATTTTTCATTTTCATTGTGCATAGCACTTATTCGTTTCATAGGTAGAAGAGGGATCCCAAATTATTGAGATTAGAGGAGGTTGTTGCAGCAGAGAAATATTTTATTATATCTCTGACGTGCCTGTTGAGGTTTTCCCCCTCACCTTACTCTACTTGACTGAGCTGACAAGGGTTAACCCAAAAACAATTGACTAGAGAAGGTGACACTAGTTAGCGCGCAAGCATTGTGTTTACACCAAGGTTCACTTCGAAGAGTACGTATTTTCCTTCGACGTATCATGGACTAAGAGTAACAAGCTCATCATACAAAGGCAAGATGACAGATAACCAAGTAGTGATAGTTGTACAAGTCCTCTTGTACTTTACCCAGCTCGCTTCAAGAGTCATACATGGTTTCATGCAAGGCTAACCTATGAATGAAACAAACGAACCAACAAACATCAAAGCAAAGAAAAAGCAGAAGCTAAAGTGAAAGAAAAGCAGGTAAGTAAACAAGCAAGCAAACAAACATGCAAACAAAGCATACAAGCAAGAAAGCATGCAAGCAAACAACTGAAAGGAAACACTACTCCTACTCCTATACGAACGGTGCATGGGCTTAATCACGTGAAGTGATACTTCCAATGTAGCCACCGGCACATTGGTAGGCCCATGTTGGTGAAGGCTTGGTTCGCGAGCAACCCAGTGGTGTGAACCAGCAAGAAAGAAAGATATAACAATGAAGACAACCACACTTCATGTTTCAAAGTGCCCACATGACATAAGTGAGTGCAGGAACATGATGGACAGTCCATGGACTTCTCATGGTGTTGTGTGACACTACGTGCAACTTGGAAGCATAAGCACACTCTTGACTATGACATGCAAGAAAACAAAAGAAACAAAGACAACTTGCATCACGAATGATTGCTTGCAATGTAAGACTCCTCCAAAGCATGAGCAATGGGATCGTGCAGTTCGAGTGGAGGAAGTGTGATCTGTGTGTGAGATGGATATTCAATGCATACAGATGAGTGTTGAGGATCCTTGGGCGATTGAACGATTTCATGATCAGAAGTGAGACCAACCTCAAGAGAGCGAGGGCCTAACATAACCGTCATCTCGGGCTAAAGTGCCTCAACAGCCTTGGGTGTCTCAACTTCATCATTAGTTAGATCATCATACACCGGTGGCTTTGAAATATCAAATACAATAGATTCGTGATCGTGATCAAAGTTGGAAGTAAATGGATCACAACTGCCACGATCAAAAAAATCAATGAATTCTTCAGCATCCTCATAATCAAATGAATCAAACATAGGGGTAGATAAAAAGTGAACAAACTCATCCTCTATGTTTCTGGAAAAGACATATGAAGGATCAAGTGGATCTTCAATGAATAACTTATCCTCTCCGTTGTCGAATGATGGACTAACATCCGGTGAGTCCTGCAAGTGATCAACAATGGGTGCATCCGTAGATGAAGGCACACATGCAAAATCATGGATGGCAGGTTCACCAAAGAGGCTAGGAAAGAACGGAAGGGATCAGATGGAAGGGAGTCCTCCTTCGCTGAGTGTTGATGTTCAAGCTCCCACTCATACTCTTCATGAATGACAGCACATGTTGGTTGTGCAACACCAACTCCTTCAGTGGGTTGTTCCTCATTCACAACAAGTGAAGAGTCCGAAATGGACGAACACAAGATAGCATCATCTGGAGGAACACTTGAGGGTGAAGATGGAGGTCGAAGAAAAGAATGCACATGGGAACTCAAAGGAATCACAAGAAAAACAACGCAAAAATGAAGTGGATTGATGTTGGGAGAGTGTGAAGGATGAACAGGTGTGCAAACATGTTCCTCAGCATCACTAGGTGATGGTGGAACTATTAAATGAGAGGGAGGTGGACAATCCATTGGGACAGTGCATGCTCCCACATGAGATTTCTCAGTTCCATCAACGAAGAAGGTTGAGCGAGGCTTGACATCAAGCTTTCTCTTGGGATGGGAAGATTTCTTAAGACAGTACTCGAACCAGTCCCAAAGATAAGTGAACTTCATCTGGCTCCTCGGAGCTTGAAACTGTAAGTCATGGAAGCGCTGCCAAAAATCAATAACGGATTCATACGGAGCCCTCCATTGTTGTAACAGTTTCCGGTCAAAGTGGTCTGGATCAAAATGATAGAGTGTGTATTCAATAATATCACAGAAGTGCTCAAATGAGTGCACAGTGTTAGCTAGCAGGCTGAGTACCCAATGAAACAGAGATTCGTGAAGTGTGAATGCAAGAAACAAACCGGCCTATTCATCAGTAAACTCATCTTCCCCATGAGTCATGGAAAGAAAGTTATGTAAGTGCTTAGGCCATGCCACTTCACCTTCACCATCATACATGTGAGTGGACAAGAGATCAAAAAGCTTCCCCGAGATGGAGACATCTTCATGATTCAAAAAACACCTCGAGGGAAGAAGAATGAAAGACTCCATGAAAGATATGCAAAGGTTCAAAACTGGATGAGAGGACACTGCTTGTCATCAGGCCTTCCTTCTAACGTGAGAAATGTTGATGGTGTTGGACCCACCAACATTTCAAGGGGATCTCCCCGGTAATAAGTCCCAATTAGACCTTAGACATTTTGGTGTAGGAGTCCCAGTAGTGGGTTGTAAGGTAATGCCTTGACCACGGTGTCGCACAGATGGAAGTAGAATAACTCTATCAACATCAAGGGTGTGATTGATGCAGTGAGTCAAGGAAGTCATATGAGAGGTTCCAACACTTAGAAAGGGGAAGGAGGTGAAGGTGAGTTCCAGGTTGAAAGGGATCAGTCCCAACTTGGCTAGGAATACACAACACAAAGGACATGCATAACTTCCGATGGAGCAGTCCACTCGGATGCGGCAGTCACATCATACAAGGTAAAATAACACGTACAACACTCACAGATCAGTCTGAGATGAGTGTGACGGTTGTTATAGCAAGGTTCAAGTGAAAGGTCTATTTGATGTCTAGCAGAGAAGTCGACATGGACAGTGACAGCATTAACAACATATGCAACACATTAACAACAAGATTCATATAATTGCATGTGAATCAGTTCATACACAAGTACGTAAGTTAAACAACACATATCATTAAAGCAACCGGAGCAGTCCAACTACAATAACAACATATGCATGAAAATGTGTTGGTTCTTATTATATAAAGAAGTGTAAGTCACAATCATACAATACATCCATGTAAACCTGCTAAACCCAATAGTCTCCTCCAAAGATATGTACTAGCTCCGTATAGTGGAGAAGCCAAGGCACGTTACAATACTGTCCAAGTCTTCTCCAAAATAGTCTTAGTAGAAGCTTGGCTGACCAAAAGCCTATAAAATGAGTTATGAGGGACTATTTATAGCAAATGGTGGGATGACCCTTGACATTCCCCTTTGTGACCATTCAACTACCCTCATGACTCTTCACCTACTCTATGACTGTTACATCCACTCTTGACACTTGACTTACACTTGACATGACTCAACATTATAATGTACATGTACCCATGTGAAAAATGGCTTGGACAAGCCAAACTAGACATCATTCAGACTTAGACAAACATAGAAGTCCAATTGCATGACATCCTCATGCTTATCAACAGTGACATATTGATGCCAAGATTGGTAGTCCTTGAGAGTGTCTGTGTGTTCTATTGTGACATCTATCCAAAACCTAAACCTTGCCTCCATAGCATCTAGGTACACTACTCAGGCTCCTCTGTCCAACTCGTCTGTGAGTATGTGCATCATTTTCTTTAGTGTGGCTAGACCAGCAACATACTTGCACATGATGTCTACACTGATAGGCAAGTCTTGGCCGGTGGCAGTGCGCATCAACTCGTCGAAGTACAAGTCAAGCTCCTCTTGGACCTGCTTCTTGGTCTTCACCTGGGTGAGGGTCCCAAGTGATGGGATCGCATGAGTGTGAACTATAACCTCTGTGCTTTTGAATACTCGTGCATGCGAAGCCTGTATGCTAGTGATGAGTTGTAGTAGGTCTTCATAGTTCTGGATCTAACTCCAGATACGTGCTTGCAGCTCAACCGCATTGGCCTTTATCATCTTTGGTAAGTGAAGCGGGGCTCCCTTGTACTTCATCGTCCATGCTTGCATGTTATTAACAATAGTATGTATGTTCTTCAAGATGCGTACTCTTCGTGCACATCGCTGCTTCCATCCATGGAGATGAATGACTACTTGATGCGCGATACCAAAATTGGAGTACAATTCTCGCATAACTGTGTCCAAGGAAAATACTTCATCTAGTATTGCCTTCTTCAATTCATCTCGGGCAGACATTGTCAGCAAGTCTCCTCCCTACTTGGCCACCTGCAGCTCCTTAACCATTCACTCATTCTCAGCTATGAGAAAACGAAACTTGAGCTAGTGGCTTCGACATACACTCTAGTTTCATCAGCCAATGCAGCTGGATGCTTGTGCACATCAGTCACGATCACTTGCTCTTCAAATTGCGCAGGGGATGTTTGGTCCCCCGGAGTTGGTACTCACTGAGACTACACAACTCTGTGATGAGATTCATCAAATGAGATGTTGTGCATCTCTGCTTCTAGTTGACCACCAAGGATCTCAATACCTCCTTGGCCATTTGATACTTTCTCATCATTGAAGCAGGTGAGTCAACCTCTCTTTGGTGAGGCATGAGGTCAGTGTCTTGTTCCAACTCCTGCTGCTCCAATTCTGCATCCAACCATTCAAGATCTTGTTCTATCTCATGATAAAAGCCTTTCCCCTGCAAGGCTTAACCATGTTCGTCTGATGCCAGTTGTTCAGAAGAATGAACTACTTGTACAGGCACTGCTTCATCTGTCTGCATGTGATGTGCCCCCTGCTGAATTTGCTGCTACTTCTCCTCCTTCTCCTGTTGCCGCAACTCTTGTTCTTTCTAGAGTTGCTCCCTCAACTCATGCAACTCCTTGTTTGCTTATTCCATTCTCTTCTTCTCTCTCTACCTTCACGTGATTCACTTGTCACATTGCTGCCTCTTCTGTTGAATAGTCATAGTTGCTTGTTCTACAAGTGGATCTACTCGAAACTTGCAGCTTTGCTCCTCCTCCATACGATCGACAATATTTCTCTTCCCTTTGTCGTGCATAGGTATGCTTGGCTCTGCTACCTCTGTTGTTGCTGCTACTACTATTGGTGCTCTCTGTGGTGCTCCCTCATGATGCTTTGCTAACCACTCTATGGTGAAGCCGACCTATTCATTAGTTCTAGAGGAATTGTAACAGTATCTCCATGAGTCCTCTTTGGCCTAATGAAATGCCCCATGGATCCAACTGAACTAAACTCTCATGTAGTGGTCCTTCATAATGCAATGTCGGTCAGACAGGTTGAAGCTTCGGAGGTCGAACGGGTACTTCTTCATCTGTTCAACTTTGACATCTGCTTGCTTGATGCTCCGGATCTCGTATAACCCAATATGCAATGGAAGAGTGGGCCAAGTTTCCTTCTTCTTCCGCTGCAGCCTTGTTGTCAATCCTGCTGAGATATGATACACTACTTCCTGCATGATAAGCATGTCCAAAGCAAACTTTCGTAGAACATGCGGAGGCTTCTCCACACTGAACACTCAGATGAACGTACCGGTCTATGAGGCACACCAACCTGCAATGCCTAACAATGCCTTCATCGCTTCTTCTGACATGCAGGGTGGATCTTGTTCGAATATCAACCTATACACTGGGGTGACAAGATGGTCGGAAAGGTGTATGATCACTCCTCTGAAGCTAGACTCGGACAACAACTTGAAATACGTGCTCACAACAGTCTTCATTGGTGACCATGCCCACTCTAAGACAGGGAACTCATGTTAGGCATAGATTGCATCTAGAATGTAGGCGAACTTGTAAATCTCTACATGCATGCCTTCAGGTGACTGTTGAGCCTTCGTGACTTGCTCCTTCAGCTGATGAGCTAGTATGTCGGACCAATTGCATGGTCTTCTTTCTCTAGCCAATTGGTCCAACGTGACCACCCATCTTTGAGGGAAGGTCTCAGTGCTCGCTTGGCCACTCAGTCAACATGTGAATATGACCAAGTATTGGTATGCCTTCCTCAATATCTTCATCTTATAGATCTGATTGGGGGTCATCCTGAAATGAGCTGGCTCCTTTACCCAATCCTTCAGAATGTCTCTGGAGTGGCCTCTGCTATTGGGCAAGCTGAATAAGGGAGTCATGACAGTCATGGGCTTGGTCATCTGATACATCTCATCATAATCTCATGCCTAGAAGGTTGCAAGCTTCATCCCACTGACACTGCTCGAGGTCATTGTCTTGGGGTCAGTGTGAGAGACGATCCAGTGAATCATGTTTGCACATGGGAACGTGGGTAATTCGCGTGCAATTTGGTACAATCCAGACTTATGAATGTTCATGTACACCTAATGATCTTCAAGGTCTTCCCCAAAAGTACCTACGAATGTTTCATTCACCTCTTGCCACTTCAGTTTGATGTCCTTGTCTAGATACAACTTCATATCTTTATAGATTGGCAAACCAGAGGACACCTGCTTAGCTGCTGCTCCAGCTGCCATACCATCAGTGTCCTGAGATCATGTTCTCTTGGAATCCATTAAGATAGATGAACACCTAAAAGATCTAGAAATAAGAAATATGCATGGCAAGAAATATGTCAGTGAAAACAAAGTGAATCCGGGGAAGGACACAGCACATACTTGGGAAACTGATGAGAAAGATTGCACAAATTTCATTTGGAGGTTGAGTGAATGGTTGCCAGAACTGTGAAAAAGGTAGTTTGGGTTATTTGGGAGGCTGGAATGGTTGCTGAATCTACAAAATGAACAATCCATTTGGGCAGATGGTTGCTAGGATTGCGCATTGCGCAATCCTAGTCGGGAGGGACTGCTGGGTCAGGGATAGATTTGTGCAATTTTCTAGGCCAAGTAGGCACTGTCCTCCAGGAATGCGCAAAATAGTCCAGGAGGCTAGTTTTGGGCCATAATGCACAAATATAGAGAGGAAGGTGAGCCTTCCTTCCTCAGATTGTGCAATGCAACGTCGGTGAAGGTAGAGGTCGGGCCAAGGTTGGCCCAACTCGCCAACGAGCAACTGAAAGCAAGTAAGTTGATGAAATGCATAGAGACACTAAGTGATAGTATAAGTGATAAACAGTACATGCAAAACATGAATGGAAGATTCAGCAAACACACAAACATGCATGTGGGTGAGGTCATTCGCTGGTTGGGCGAACGTCCGTGCAAAACAGTTTCATGCATGTGACAGCAGTGAGATAGCAACGAAAATATAAACAGAGCTAGAAAAGCTAGAATATATGTTAGCAACAACAGGCGTTCAAAGAAACCAAGAAAACAGTACTCACACAAGCGAATACACAAAAAGTGACAGAAATGTTGAAAAAGACAAGTTGAGGCTTCTTACCCATGACTAGTTGAGTCAGATGTGTTGAAGATTCATGGATGTGCTATGGGATGTTAGAGCTCCAAGATCGATGTGAATGAATGAGCTCTGATGCATCGAATAAATAATTTTTGTCTCATGACGCGCATGCCAAAAATCTAGGAAAAAGCGACACTTTGAGGGAAACTTCTAAAACAACTTTGCATGTAACCCCTGGCTGCTAAAAATAGCTCCCTAAATCATGGGATGCCTTTTGCATGTTGTCTCTTGCTATTCCAGGAAGATCAAGTCATGCATGCATGCAGGTCAAGTTTCCTCGGTCCCGAGTGGCATTGGTCAACCGCATTGTTCATGAATGTGAGTGCTCAACTGCTCAGGAAAAATGTGCATTCCTGGCTTGGAGCTGGGTTGATTACCCAAGGGGATTGCGCAATTTCTGGGTAGAGCAGCTGATTGCTGCCCAGATTTGCGCAAATCCTGGGCTGAACAGCCTGCTGCTAGGAAAAATTGTGAAAATCTTGCTAGGAGAGTTGGCTGGCAAGATTGCACAATCTTGGAGCCCAGCAGGCTGTCAGAGAGGATTGCGCAATTCTTTGAGGGAAGGTTGGTTTCCCTCGAGGAATGTGCAATTTTCAAGGGGAAGCTTCTCAGCCTACAGCTGGACCAAGTCCGGGTAAGCAGCCTGTGAGGGGAATGGATCAACTGTGATCGATAAGCTACCTTTGTGCGAGGAAAACACTAAGCTCGAGTACTTGACGAAGCAAGACAAAGTGTTGTGTAAGGTTTGTAGGGAGGCTCCAAAACAGGCTAAGGGAAAATTTTGGAGGGTGGTTGTAGCCTCTACAACAGGGTGTAAGGACCTTGATTCTTGGGGCAGTGCACCTTAGTGACTGTGGAGGGAGTTGGCCAACCTTGCAAGATGCCCGGAGTCATTGAGTACTAGGATTGGATGCCTGCCTTATGGTAAATGAGTTCTAAGCCTTGGTGTGAGCCTTGGGGCCATCCATAGGCTATGGTATAGACCGATGAGGCTTATGCCTAGTTCTGAAAGTAGGAAAAAGGACAAAGATTATTTGGGATTTCTTGGGTGTTAGGGAAACTTTCGATGCTTGCTGGTTATACTAGTTCAACAGAGGGTGTTGGGCACTAGTGAAGTAATAAAGAACTAAATAAAATAAAACGTTAAATGATTCAACTAAACTTCGGGATAAAGTTCCTTAAAGAGAGGGAGTATGTAATGTCCTTAATAATAATAATAAGTAATATAGTATAATATAATATTAAAATATAAGTAAATAAATAATAAACAATAAAGAAAAGGTAATAATAGTAAATAATAAAGAAAAGATAATAATAGTAAATAAATAATAAATAATGAAGACAATATAATAATAATAAATAAATAAAATAGTAAACTAGAGTTCTAAATAACTATATAAAAAAGGAAACCATAAAAATAGTAAGAATAAGTAAAGCTAACAAAAAGTAAAAAATAAAAAATAAGAAAGAGTTAGATTTAAGAGAAATATTAAATTGCGTAAAACTTAAAATAAATAAATAAAAGTTGCATGTTGACACATGGAATGTGTGCATCTGGACCCTTTCCATTTTTTGGTCTATTTAATGGATTATTATGAGGATGAGATTCATCTATTCCTTCATCCATTCTCTTGGGAGAAAAGTGTTGTGAGACAAAGGATTCTATAGCAGTAGTACGTTGATTAAGGGCTTGGGGGTGGCCAGTTGTAGAAATATTATGTGCAGTTGAGCCTACGGTTGGGTGGAGAGTCGTCCCCAAAATCTTTGTTGCGGTTAGTAGAATTCAAAGAGCATTCAACTCCAAAAACACAAGTAAGAAATATCATCGCTACAAGTAAGTTGTCTCTGCTCATATTTTTTGAAAATTCTATGTTAAATAGTTGAATAGTTGGGTGTTGATTATTAATCATATAAATTGATGTAATTATTTGTATATTTTAAATCGGGGTTGTTACACTAGCAGAATTGTTGAAGAAATATGCAGGTATTTCTCCCTGGAACCGATGAATTCCATCTCAATGACTATTAAATGAGATATAGTCTCAGACACAAGGAACAATCCTCTAGCCATTGTTTTATCGGGATCGGATTTCTCCACTACTACTAAAAGAAACATTGAGCACATGTTGAATAAGGTCAAGGAACTAGATAGGAGCCTCTCTAATGCACAACAAGAAAATGGATGACTTTGTAAGGGGAATCATTTTTTGTTAGCTCTAAGCTCCAATGATTATGAGTTCTGAGCAGCAACATTAGAAGAAAACAAAGTGTTGGAAGATATCATGAAGTATCTATAAAAGGAACTGATCGCACTTCTAAAGTTAGCTTCCACACTGATGACCATTCAAAATGCACTCAAATAAAAAGGTATGTTGTTGAAGGAAGCCCTAACAACTATGGACACAATGAATGGGTGGAACATGGAACATCCAAAGGCACTGAAAAACTTACCAAGAAGAGATGAGATAACCAAAGAATATGATAAGGCATAGATCAAGTTGACCATCAAAGCTCAAGAGAAGCTAGGTAAATATGTAGTCATAATTTTAAATAATTATCAACAACTTCACAGCATGATGGAAGTTCTTATCAAAGCTTAGAAGATAATCCCCATTGGAGCACATAGAGAGATGAGGCGATAACACAAGATATAATGAGAAATTCAAGAGATGGTAGATGCATGCAAGTTGGCCATCACTGATAAGGACCTGAAGCCTACTAAGAAGGGTATTGAATGACATGTGGTGGAGCCAAAAAAGTTGCACATGATGCTCATCACGCTATTCCACTGAGTACAGTCTAATATGAAAATGATGGTGCCTAATTATTTCGAGTGTGAGGTCACTTATGAAAGGCTGTTATAAAACAAAGTCTTGTCTATAACAACTGATTACAAGGTAGACCATACTTACCTAACTCAAGAATTATGAGTTCAAGCCCTAGCCTTGGCTATTTTGGAATTAGTGCCATGAAGGATGTTTATTTTTATTATTTTGAATTTTAATGTAATTATGTGAAAAATAAATATGATTAGAAATAAAATAAAACAAAAATTAGACATGAGGGTATAAAATAGAAGAGTCACCTCATTTTGTATAAATATGCACTCCTGGCTAGTAAGAAAGGACTTTTAGTTTTGGACTCTTTTGGAGCACTTTGAAAGGGAAAGATTATAAACTTCTTTGAAGATCATGTTAGGGTTTTACATTCCCACTGTTGGGTATATTGGATGCTATGTGTGATTGTACATGGGATATTTCAACATCAATATTCAAAATCTTTTTTGGAATGCAACAAGCATAATTTTATTTCACATGTTATTGAACGTTGTAAGACTATTCTTTGTTGATATTTGATGGTATGTGATTTTTTCATTTGTTGAATATTAATGACTATTTCATTAATTGAAAATTTCTATCTCCCTAAAAATTGTTTGTTGATTTATATATGTTTTCATGTTGGTTATTAGTTGCAAACTACTTTACAATTGATAGCTAGTGTACTTCTATATTCATGCATCTTAATTAAAGTTTGAGAATATTCTTTCTTTGAGATTCATATCCATTACAAATCCGTTGTAATATTATTTTTGTCTTCTAATTAAGGTATTTCCATAAGTTGTTTCAACTTGCATCCCATCGAGAGCCTTATTTGGGTTTCGTTTCCCTTGTTTTTTTCCTGCCAAAACTTGATTTTCACCAAACACAATATGGCAGTCAGGACAACATTTTGGATGGAACTCTCATACCAACTGGCGTGAAGTCTAATTAGGACATCATACCGGGGAGATCCCCTAAGACTGTAAGCAGCGCATTTCGCCCCGTCAAGAAGACATAATAAGACCGTTGTGGTAAAACATGATGAAAAAATGCAAAATAAATTGCAAAAGTATATAGTGAGAACCTCGACCAACATTACCATAATGTTAATTTTCCCAAACATGGAAAATGAGTGTATTATAATTTAACTATTTTTTTTTCTTATTATTATATATGGTTGTATACATTATCAAGGACTATCCAAGATTTTACAATGTTTTCTATTTTTTTGAAAGACTAGCCAAGAATTTGTCCTATTTTATAATTTAGTGAAAAATTCACCAAGATTTGACAAAATTTTATAATTTAGTGAAAGATTCGCCAAAAGATTGTATATGCATATTATATTATTGCCAAAATAGCCTATACATTTGTTTATATACCATGGAGATTCTTCCATTTATTATACATATAAATTGGGGGGTGTTTCATTTAAATTTCCTTGGTAAAAGGATACATGGACTACCCTATGTTCAAGAGGGATATATGTTCAACATATGTTTCCAAGAAAACACTACATGTTGGATTTTGAAGATGGGATATATTGGAGAATCAAGGTGATGATTGAATAGGTTCATAGTAATGTTTGTGGTCCTATGCAAATAATTTTTGTTTATGGTACAAGGTACATTTTGTTGTCCTATAAATGTTTCCCCATAAAAAATGTGGCTCTACTTTCATAAGAACTCTATTCCCTTTTATGAGTCTAAAATTTTTTAAGTAGCAAGAGAAATGAGTATAGAAATTGTATTACAATCCTTCAAACTAGTAACAGAGGAAAATTATATTGTCTTAGATTTGATACAGAAGCTATACAAAGGCAATATTTTTCATCATGCACTCCTCAACATAATGAAGTTGGGGATAGAAGTGAACAATGGTTGACATTATCATATGTATGTTAGAGTGTAGGATGACAATATACATTATTTTGTATATATTGAATAAGTTTCCCACAAAACCAATGGAAGGTTCACTCTGGGGGAGGCTTGGTTAGGAAAAATGCCACCTACTAATCATCTTAGATTTTTGGTTGTGTAGCATATGTTCTAATTCCAAAAGAAAAGAGAACAAAATTGGATGAAAAACGTAGAAACTCCATGTTTGTTGGTTATAGTGACTAACATAAGGCTTGTTGGTTGATATATGTGGCTACTAACACACTGACAATCAACCAAGATATCATTGTTGTCGGAGAGTGTAAGCATTTTCAACATAATTCATAATATTAAATTAAATATAAAATTTTAGGTTGAAAATCCAACCAATTTGTTGGCAAGTAGGATAAAGTAAAATCATCAAGAGTAATTATACATGAACAACTCAATAATGAGGATGCCAAAAATATTTCATATTAGAATGAGATCTATTGATTTGGAGGGTATATCATATAACAAAGGCCAAAGTAGTACTAAACACTTACGGGGATACACAATTAGAGCTTCTTAAATTGAGAGAGCGATAGCTAAGTGAGAGATCAAAAAGGGAAGGTAATTAATGGGTTTATTTTTCCTTATTTTATGTGGTATTAATCTTTAGAACATCATATTATGAAAATAATGAGTGTAAAAACCCCTTGGGGAAGGTGAAGGAATATTTTCTTCTACAATGAAGTATAATAGGACAATTTCAACCATAGGAGTTCATTTAGTTACTACAATAGCAATGTGAAGGTGAAGAGTGTTAGAGTTCAACAATGAGAGGTGTTGCACACAATTTGGACTCTTGATAAATAATGGCAAAGCTGAAGAGAACTAAACTCTTTAGTTTAAGTTTATTATGCTACGAAGATGTGGGAAACGTGATATTGGAGAACAAATCAATTACTACATCAATGGTAGATGTATTTAATTTTTCAATGATCATTAACTGTGGTCATTCTAGTGAGACAATGGATGATCAAATGGTTGTTCATTTGACATGATCAAAATCAATCAAGTCAGATAATCATCTTGTGGTTAGCTTTGTTACATGGTGCATACATAATACATATGGATATAGAGCTATAGCTCATTACATTCTTGGATCAATGGAACCACTTAAAGGCACAACACAAACATATTCTACAACTTGCTTGTTGCAAATAAGATGGTTATGTTTTGGAAAAAGTAGTTGTATTTAATATGACCATTTAAGGATGGTATTGAGTATAATTTGTAATAGTTATATGAACTAATTATATTATCACAAGCAAGTATCTTAAGACATGTACTCTACATTATATTGTAATAAATTTGGGATGACTTAATCAAATAATATATCAGTGATTAGGTGTTGGGATTGCATATATTACATATAACTTACATATCATTCATTCATGGAGTCTCCAGTTTGTAATTTTTTCCATACCTTTTAAGTTTTAATTATGATGCATATTGAAACTTTCTCTCATGTTTTCATTCATGTCTATAGATATAATTTTTATTAAGGAGAGTTAAAAGGAAAATTAATAATATAAATCAGTCTTCCATTACTTTGGGGATGTGTTACTAAATGATTTTTTTATGAGTCTTCATCTAAACAAAGATCTTGAGGAGGGCACTTAAAAGGATTCCATATAAGTTCCTCCACATTGTAAAAGGAAGAGTTGAAGAGCACAAATATCTTCTTGAAAGAATTGTTATCCAAACTTTAACATCTCCATTAGTACTCCAATTCCACATATGAGAATAATAGTTCTAAAGGGGTGTATCTAGATTATCATATATTAATTAATGTCAATGTTATCTCCTTCATGATTCTCAATATAAATAAAGGTACTAGTGTGTTCCATAAATATGTTCTTAAAAAAACTAAAACAAATCTACCAATAGATATGCTCATCATGCTTTTCTAGCAATATTCCTTTTGATTAATAGCCAATGCTTGTGACACTTTTACAAGGCTAGTGAATAATTTTGTTATACCATATTTCAAAATATATGGTTGTTTTTCTATATAGCATGTTCTTTCACAAGAGTAGAGGAAGCATAAAGTATATCTGAAGTTCTTTCAATGCACCAAGTCACAATTTATTACTTCAATATCTCTAATTGTATGGTTTCATCATTTTGAGATTGTTGTATTTGAATTATCTTTTATATAAATAGTGATTGTTGTCATAGGGTACTTATTGAGTGAGTGAAAGAAAGGTCGTGTTATTGATCTCACCAGGTTCAAACCCTCCAATAAGTGGCATGCTGACCCCCCATGGCCTAATGAACCCCACATAGGAGCCATTAAATAATAGTTGTGATGGTGGCTAAGTTGAGCTAGAGGGTCACATGCCATGAAGTGTGGCACAACATCCCAAGTCTTGGTAGGTGGAACATTCTCAACACATTGTGAGTCATTGAAAGCACAAAAGAGTAAAATGTGGTTATTGTATCTTCTTTAAGAAGAAGTTATAAATTTAATCTATTAAATACAAAAGTATATCCATGACTTATAACTTTTTCTTAACATTTTTTCCTTTCTTAATGCCACTTTTCAAACATGCACATGTTTAGATAAAAGAAAAGATTATTAATATTAAGTATAGATATTTTATTTAAGTAGATCCGAAGCTTATTTTCCCCTTTAAGATTGATAATTACTAAAATTGTGTTTAAGCAAAAAGATTGTTTTGTTCCTCAATCTGCATTCATTTAAAAACATATGAAACAATAGGCAACTCAAAGTAAAAATAGGAATTTCATTTCCTTGTTAACCCCAAAAATCATTTCTTTAAAAGTAAGGTTTCTTGTATTATAATCTTTAGTGTTTTTTTTCCTATTTATATTTGATGGCCATATTCTCACCCTTTTCTTGTTATATATTGCAATAATTAATTCATCAAGAAACATTGTATAAATTGTGGGTGCAAGGAGATTATCAAAGTAAGGCATGTGATGAATTCTCAAGGAAGGACATTAGCATATTAATTGAGTATAAATAAACTCAAAGTTTGATAAGAAGATATAGAAAACCATTGAATGTCTACAACTTTTGTACTCTTGTAGTGAGTAAAAAGAGGATGTAAGCAAAAGATAAGCATGGGACCTCCACTAAATATATATACATTTAGAACATTCAGTCATTATAATTAATTAGGAAATTGTTGATGTATTTTCATGTCACACATCAACCAGAATGATTTTGGTTTATTTGAACCTATATCCTTCTAATGGAGAGAAAATTTTGAAATTTGGAAAATGCCAAATGACCCTCATTGGTCATGAAAGAACCAACAAATCCTCAATAATTCAAAGTTATTATCTATGTTGCAATACTTCCTCACACAAAACCAACATATTAATTTCAATGTTGTAGTACGTCCTTACACAATACCAACAAGAATGGTTTCTCCTTTCAAAAATATTAAAATAAAAAGAGGAACCAATAATGTCCATCCTCTTATTGGATGGCTATATGTCTTAGCTTCATCTAACATGTTATGAAATCAATAAAACAAAGATCTTATGCTTGAGATATTTCCAATTTGGTCTGAGAACCCATGGAGTTAACCCACCCTCATCTTGTTCACTCTATTATCCATTTTATCCTTCTTATCCATATTCCATTTACCATTATTATTTTCATTTTCCATTATTATCTTCATGTGGAATTACATTCCGCCGCATTACTTACCTTAAATTTTTATTTTATTTTATTTTTTAACTTAATCAATTTTCAGAATTACTCCACATATTTCCATAGTTACCTAATCTGGCCGAATTGATAAAAACAATTCAAATATTTGTTAGCTCATTCGATTCGGCTGAATTATTCATCAAAGATCAATTCATTTTACAGTACATGTGGATTATATGGGTGAGAGATTTCAAATTTTTTTTAACTAATTTAATAGAGCTTTCTCTTTGCCTAAATTGTAAAAACACATAACTCGATTGCAGCTTATATTCCAAACAACTTAGAGAGAGGCATGACAATCCAAAGTAAGAGGCATCCATATTCAGATTAAAAGTAGATTTGATATGTTTGACATGTTTTGAAACTGTATATAAGTGAATTGTTTTAAGTATATTAGTGATTTATTTATTTATTTATCTATTTATTATTATTATTTTTATTTTTATTTTTATTTTTATTTTTATTTTGTTTTCTGAATTGGAAATTTTTGAATGGAATTATTTATGTACCTTATGGTATTTGAATCCGAATTCAAATTCAAACTTGGTAACTATGCCTATTTCTATACTTAGTAAGTCATTTTCGAGAACTACTCCTCAACTTATTTCTATATGTACTCACTTTAATGACTTGTGCAGAGATTTTCTTTTTACAATACCTACCCATTTTATCCTTACTATCCATTTTCCATTTACCATTGTTATTGTCATTTTCCATTATTATATTCATGTGGAATTACTTCTCACTACATTAGTTACTTTTTCTTTTCTTTTTTAAACTTAATCAATTTTCGGAATTACTCATCCATCTATTTCTATACTTAGTGAGTCATTTTCAGGAATTACTCCCCCTCCATTTATTTCTATACCCAGTTACTTTAATGACTTGTGTAGAGATTTTCTTTTATAAAACCTTTCCCTACACTTTGCACATCAATTTATCTACACAAGTCCACACACTTAGACATTTGCTTTATTTTATTTTATTTCTCTACATTATTTTTACTTTTTACTTCTCAACATTACTTTTACCTCCTCACTATCTTCCCATCCATATTATTCTCTACACTTAGATTGTTTTCACGTATTCTCATATCCTAAGTTTTACCCCCTTTTTATTTGGCACACTTCACAATGACACATGATAGTGTCTCTTTGTGACACTTGGAAGGTATTGGTTGGAAATAAATTATTGGGCAGTGACTTAGTACGATGACTGGGTAATGAGATGGAAACCTCCTCACTATCTTCCTCATCCAAATTATTCTCTACACTTAGATTAATTTCATGTATTCTCATATCCTAAGTTTCCCCCCTTTTTATTTCGCACACTTCACAATGACACATGATAGTGTCTCTTGGCAACACTTGGAAGGTATTGGTTGGACATAAATTACTAGGCAGTGACTTAGTATGATGAATGGGAAATGAGATGGCAACAAAAGACTACATTATGCATAAGCTATTCAAGGTTCCATGGCTCTTTCTGCTTCATGCACATGACATGAGGAGCTCATTTCTTTATAAATTGTTGTAAATTCCCTCCCACAATGCATGTTGAATAAAAAGGGTAGATTTATAAATCAAAGGACAAGATTTACATAAAGCAAATTAATGGTTGCTAAGTTGCTATCTTACATACGCCATATCTTGAGCGCTCGATGTCTAAGATGAACAAATGAGATCTCGTTGAAAAGCTAAAGACATGAAGAACAAATTGGAAATAGTTTTCGCGACTGAAATAACAATTATAATACCTTAAAAATTAAAATAACAAACATGACTATTTCTAGTATGGAAGTGATTTATTTAGGAAAAATGATTTATTAAAAGGAATTATGAACTTTTAAACTGGAACCTAATTTGAAGGATGAATATCTAAGTTTAGGATTTCATTCGGCTAACAGAAAAAGAGCAAAAAATCTTAAAAAGGAGATGAAGCAAAGATTATACAAAAGATGTGAATAACATTAGAGGAGAGATATCGTTCCGTTCACCATTCCTCTATGAATTTTGTGAGTGTATTTTTACTCTGGAAGCAATTTCCATTCTTTAATCCCAATCATTGACTTCCAACTTTATTAAGTGTGTTGTTCATTTGTAAAATCAATCCCTAGCTACATCTCTATTTTCTTCCATGTTTTTATTACCATTTTACTTGGTCCATGGGAGCCCCATCTCAACCCATTCAAGAAGAATGTGTTTCCTTTCATCGTTTAAGTATCAACAACATTGTGTTGTGCAATACACACACACTTTGTTCAAACTTGAACGTTAATTTGTAATGTTTTTTTACTCTTGCAAAGAGCTATTCTAAGATTTCATAAAATTTGTTATTTCAAAACTTTTCATAAAGCACGAGATGTCATCTATGTTTCTCCCATTTGTCTTGTGATTTTAAATTAATGAAATCATTTAAAGCTTTCTGGAATTATGGACCATTAGTCTTGTTTTGTGTTTATGAATATTGCTTCAAACTAGTTTTCCTAATCATGTGAATGAATGGATGTGATGTAATGAATTCAATTATTTGTGAGGTTATCATCTTTCAGTTGTAATTTATCTGTTACTTTTTCTTTACAATCACCTACTCCACTCATAGGTGCAATTATGAAAGTGTTATCTTATTGTTTGCAAAGATATATTGAAAATCTATGTGAGAAAGAAGATTACCACTTCTACAAAAATGTAGAGGGAACCTTCATAAATTTCCTAAGAGGTTGACTCTTTATCTTTAACCAAATATATATATATATATATATATATATATATATATATACCATTGAAACTCTCTATAGTAAGTTTATACCAAATTTTAGAATGTAATATACAAAAGTAATGCTTAGTGATCAGAGAAAGAATTGTTTATTAATGTCAATTAATGAGTAATTTCATGTTGGCTTGAAAACTTCAAATTCATATAATATATAACACAATCTATTAACATTATTTGATTTGGATGGTTTGGAATGTTCAAATAATGGGAAATAAACACATCTTATATTTTTTTTTATACAATATTTTCAAATAAAAAAATATAAAATTATTTTCAAAAATAAAAATATAAAATTATAATATTTAGAATAAATTTCAAAACAAGAAAAAGAAAAAAGAGAAAAACTTTACCCATACCTTTTCTAATGACCCTATCTAATTTTATTAAAATAAGTTTTTCATTACAAAATATAAAAATTCAATCATTCCTCTATAACTATATTCAATATTGTAAAACATTTTATATCCATATTTGATTATAAAATATAAATAAAATATTAAAACTACATTATGATTAAATTTTTATTAAGTTAAATATTTATTTTATTTTTTTAAGATAATTTATAATTTATAGTATTTTATAAGGAAAAAGTTAATCCTAAATAAACATGCTATATAATACTGATATAAACTTAAATTTAATATTTAATTACAAGTTTGATTTAAATAATTATTTAAATATAATTTATCACTAGTGAAATAATTATATTTATTATTATTCTACAATCATAAAAATATCCATATTCCGCGTATGCATATATATGATCCATGCTCTTACATGATGTAACTTAGTGTAAAAGAAATGATACACGCGCATCATTTGCAATTTCCACCATCATGCAAGTTGGTGCAAGTCTGCGTGCCAGATATCATACATTTATAATTGCAATTTCCATCAGTGAAGTACATTTGAAGCGAATATAACACCTTATCAAATCTTTGTAAAGGGTATATGTATATATATATAACAGACACTTCTCTTCAATGCATGATGAATTGGTTAAAGAGCCAAGACCCATCCATATCTTCGTACTATTACAAATCCCCCAAGTAACTTTGGAGTACCATACGTTTACTTAGCAATAAATAAAGTTTCTGACAGGTAAGCAAAAATACATTTTGAACATCAGCCAGGGTAAAAATTCATGTCAAGGAAATGGAAGTCTAGTAATCTTACATTTCATAGGAGTTTTGTCACAGTGATAAAACACTCAACAAGGACAAAATGAAACAAGCTTATGCTCTCAATGAGTCACTTTCAGAAATTTAGATACAAAGGCATTAGCTGCTTCAAATAAGAAGTGTTCCTTACAGCTGACAGATCATCATCATCTTGCCTCAGATAGTTCAATGGCTTCTTGGTTATATGTAGAATCCTCAGCCCACTCAAACCTTCTAGGCATCAGTGCATATTCTCGTCGACGAATCACTTCTTGTTGCTGCCATTCCTCCCAGCGTTCTGCTAGCCCCTCACCTTCCAACATGCGTACAACTTCTGTCATCTTTGGTCGTTCCTCAGGTGAGGTTTGTGTACACAATAATGCTACCTGGATTATAGCTTCAACTTCCATTGGATTATAATTCTGCTTGAGGTATCTGTCTACAATGACATCTAACCTTTTATCTCTTTGCAATTTTTTGACCTGTGACCAACAACAATAAATAATTTAAACTCCTCTCTGTGATTCAACAGAAGATTCATGTACCATGACCAGATATGTGACGTCCACACAGATTATACAAACAACGTAAATTTAAAACACTGAAGCCCATGTATTCCTCGATCGTGTTCTAATCTAGACTTGGCATTAAATTGTTCCTATTTGGTACACATATCTCTGCAATCAATGTCAAGGGAGAACATATGAAATCTTTAGGAACATGGATCAGGTTGTGTTCACTTTTGGGGAGTGTACTGTATACAAACATGTCAAGCTATGGCATGCCATTCCTATATTTAAAAAAATTTAAGGATGCAAGCTGAGTTAAGATATTCTTTTGCTACGAGCGTTGCCACAAACCATGGAGATCAATAACAAACTTCGAGGATGCAAATAAAAGAAAATGTATTTGATACAACAAGACTTTCTTCTTCAAAGTCAAGGCAACGCCGAAGCATTCAAAAACACTACATGTATTGCAATACTTCAGGGGCTTCATGTCAGTTTCTTGCCTGTTAGACATATGACATGTTTTATGTATCAAACATCTCTTAGAATGGAACATGTGTTGAAAAATTGTAGCAAGAAAGTCTCGTTTTGACTTTAGCCTTAATCAAATTGAGTAAATTGAATTTCCACATCAGCGAAACAACTTGGAGGCAGTTAACTAGTGTGACATGGATCTTGTCACTCAGTTAGCTCAGTAAATTCAAGTTAGAGGGCTTCGAATTCAGTTACGCATATGTGATGGTTAAATTTTAGTAATCCAGTTGAGTTGTTTTCAGTTGTATTGAGTTAACTGACCTCTAACTATAGATAGAGTGAATTGAAGGTTAGTTGTGCTGTGAGACAGTGATCTAACTCAGAGATTTGTTAGTTAACTAATAAATCAATCCAAAACAGCTAGTGCACGCAAGGAATTCATGTTTCTCAGCTGAAGTGGAGATGACAACGCAATGTAACATCAGTTGTAAACTAGTTGTGAGTGTACAAGTGTTGCATGAGTCAGAAGATCAATCCTTGGGAATTGCGCAAGAAATTTAGAGGAAATTCCTAAATAATAAGAGCTAATTTCCTTAGGATTTACGCAAGGAAATAAGAGGCTTGTTGAGCAAATAATTGGCTAAGTGTTGCGCAGAGTTTGTTATTGTGCAGAGAAAACAGTTATTCTTTTGCAACTTGAGCTCAAAGCTGGAGCTACCAATTGTAATAGTTTCTTTATTCAACCAATTAATGCAAAGAGGCTTGAGGGGTTTTTCTCAGTTGGGTTCCCCTAGAAATCACTGTGTCTTTGTGATTTTGCTTATTGCATGTCTATGCATGTTGTTCTAAATTGTGATTTACAATCCACAGATCAGTAGAGTAAAATTGTGTCTCTTTTTTTCAATGTGAAATCTTGAGCAGTTGCAATTTCTATCGAATTTATACCTGGTATCAGAGCCTTGAAATCACATTAGAACTAGTATTTCGAACTCGTCTCTCAAGAATTTCGAATTTGCAACTTTTGTGAAACAATTTTTCTTCAGGATCGGGAGAATGTCTTTCAACAAACTAAGATTGGAGTATGCCTTGTAGGGTAGCTCAAATTTCATAGCCTGGAAGGATCGAATGGAAGTTGTGTTCAATGATAATGGTGTGTTAGAATAAGTCAAAATTGATTGCAAAACCCCAACAGTCAAGTGCACAGCAATTAGCCCAATGGAAGAAGGATGTTGCAAAGGCCAGGAGAATTCTTCTAGAAAATGTGAGGGACCATGTGGTCTCAAATCTCTATGGCAAAGAGACATCATTTGCTATGTGGAAGACACTGGCTGAGCTATTCGAAAATAGCAGTGACTATAGAAAATTGGCCTTGAAAGACAAACTTCGAAACATCAGGATGTAGAAGAATGATACTATTCCGCAGTATCTCTCTAGATTTACACAAGTTCGTGATGAGCTTGGAGGGGTTGGGGTGAAAGTTGCAGAAGATGACCTAGTGAGCCTAGCTCTTCTAGGCCTTCCAAAATCCTGGTATATCTACTAGGACTCTATGAATGGAAGGAAAGAAATTATCAAATTGGGAAAGGTTGTGGTCTGATTTGGTTCAAGAATAGTTTAGGAGAAATAACAGAGATGGAACATCATCCAAAGCTGAGGATGAAGAGAATTTTGCATTGGTTGGAAAGGGGAAGAAGGGCAAAGGAAAGAAGACCCAAAGCAAACTTGAATCCAGCGAAAATAATGCCAAGAAGAAAGACTTGAGCAAGATAAGATGCTTCCACTGCCACAAATATGCAACAAAATGTCCGCACAAGAAGTCTACCAAGAAGCCTTCAAGAGGAGCAGCAGATGAAGCACTGACTTCACAATTTGAATTAGACTTCACCCTAATAGCATGCATAGCCAACACTGTTATGGGGAGTGTGTGGTATCTTGATTTCAGTGCCTCATTCCATATGATAGGGTGCAAAGAGTTTTTCAATAGCCTAGAGGAGAAGGATCTCCATATTCATATCGAAATGGGGGATGATGGGAGGTACAGTGCTACAGGAATTGGCACTGTCACCTTGAGGGGGAGAAAGCCTCTCCTCTTCGCCTCAAAAATGTTATGTTTGTATTGTTGATTTTGGGTAGCATCAGATATGCTCTAGCTCCAAAATTTTGTGGAGGGGCTAGAACACATCAGATCTCCAAGACCTAGAAATTGTTTGGAGAAATTCCACCTGAATGAGGAGTTATTAAAATAATTAATATTTTTATTGGGTTCCTAAGTCTAATCTTAGGAAAATAAAAATATTGATGGGTATTAATAAAGATACGGGTGAGAAGCTTCTAAGAGACGAGGATCAAGTATTTTTTAATCTTAGCCGTTGATTAGAGACTTAATCTCGATCATTGATTTATCAACAATACAAGTATAAGAGAAGACTTGAGAGTTGCACATGCACCGGGCAAATACCCAATACCCAGAGGGAAATCGATTCTCAAGGAGGAGTTCGATTTCAGAGGGAGAGTTGCACGGTGGAGAAGAGGAAGGCATCAGCAGTAGTCAGTGATTGAGGAGGAAGTGACACAGGGCATTCGAGAGATAGCGCAAAGGGAAGAGCAGGCAAGCAGCACCATTGGAGACGTAGACCTCACGCAGAGTGACGCTGAAGTGACGCAGAGGTGGGTGAAGGGTCTCCAAGGTGTCAGAACTTCTCCAAGAGGAGGAGAAACTTTGTCTCAGATGTTTTCTCTCAGAAGTGTCTCAGTTTCTTTGTGAAATAATTCCTTGTAAAACGATTGTTGTTGAAGATTAATAAAACCCTCATCTATTGCATCGGTTTTCCCACATTGGGTTTTTCTAGGGACAATTGTCCAAAAACAACTGTGTTGATGTGATTACTTCTTGTGCTTGTATATCACTGTTATTTTCTCTATATAATTATGTGATAACTACAATAGAATTTATTTTAATGTTTATTGAAGGGTTTTCGTAAATAACTTATTTTGAGAAATAAGTGGGTGAAATAAAGCAGTCACTACAATAGAATTTCGTATTAGAAATTTTCACATGGTATCAGAGCAGAGATCGAGCAACAGGATAGAAGAATCTGCTATGAGTCAGGAGCATGATGTCGAGGCATCAACCCAGAGGGACTCACGCAGATCTCCAGAGAAAGAAGAGAGCACGAAGAACATGGATCATGACTATTCTATGTTAGCTTCCAGACTGGAAGAAGAAGTCACTTGCCTAGTAAGTTTTGCCTCCTCTAAGGTTTGGTATATAGATAGTGGAGCTTCCTGGCATATGATAGGAATACTAGAATGTTTTTCGAATTATCAGGAAGAAAGGATGAATTTTCAAATCGCCATGGGAAATAAGGCAAAGTGTACCCCTGATGGAAGAGGTATTGTAGTCTTTCAAACAGAAGCAGGGGATCGGCTTCGAGCAACCAATGTGCTACATGTGCCAGGATTGAGGATGAACTTACTCTCTGTATCTCAGCTTCAAAACAAGGGCTATGAAGTTTTCTTCATTAAAGAGAAAGTATATGTTAAACACCCAAGTTGGAAAAAGAAGGCCCATATTGGAATCAGAGGTAACAGGAAGTATAGATTACAGCTAGAATCACCAATGGCACTCATAGGCAACAGTGGGGATAAAGATTTGAATGAACTATGGCACAGAGGATAGGACACTTACACCATGGGTCCCGAGAATTCTCGGGAAAACAGTATTAGGAGTTCCAGAATTAAGTACCGAACGAGATGACGTATGCAGAGGATTTTGTCGAGGCGCCCATAAATGGGAAAAGGAAGCGTAGACAGCTAGACAGATACCAAGCCTTGGTAGCTCAAGTTGGAGAACCCTCTAGTTTTCAGGAGTTCGTTCAACATCAAATATGGGTAGATGCTATGGTGGAGGAATACAGTTCCATAATGGTCAATGATGTCTAGGAAGTGGTACCTGGGCCTTAGGACAAGTCAATTGTAGGGTCGAGATGGCTCTACAAAGTCAAATACGTTGCAGGTAGCAGTGTAGAAAATACAAAGTCAGGTTTGTGGCTAAGGGGTTTGCTCAAAAGGAAGGGATAGACTACAAAGAAACCTTTGCCCCAGTAGCCATGTATACTTCTATTAGATCCGTGATATCCCTTGCAGCTCAGATGAGGTGGGAGATTAACCAGATGGACGTCAAGGCGGCGTTCTTGAACGGGGAGATAGAAGAAGAAGTATATATTGAACAACTAGAGGGTTTTGAGACATATGAGAAGAAATCTCATGTATGAAGATTGAAGAAAGCTTTATATGGGCTTAAATAAGCACCTACAGCATGGTACAATCGAATTGATGGCTACTTGCAAAAGATAGGATTCGTCAAGAGTGACGCAGATCCTAACCTCTACTATTTGGTTGTAGAGAATGAGCCTCTAATCTTAGTTTTATATGTGGATGATTTCTTTCTGATAGGATCATCCTGGCTCATCAAAGATTGCAAGGAGAACCTAGCCACGAAATTCGACATGAAGGATTTAGGATGGATGCATTATTTCTTGGGGTTGGAAGTTTGGCAGCAAAAAGGTGAAATTTTCCTTGGGCAAGGGAGATACACTACAGAGATTTTGAAAAGGTTCAAAATGAAAGACTGTAGACCTATGGCTACTCCAATGATCACCAACTAGAAGAATATTGATGCATCTGAAGGTAAAGAAGTCGATCCCACCTTGTATATGCAGCTCATAGGGTCCTTGATGTATCTGGCCAATACCAGGCCGAACATTTGTTATGCTGTCAATACCCTCAATCAGTTCATGGTAGAACCCAAGAGGGCGCACTGTGTAGCAGCCAAACATGTTCTCGATATATACAAGGAACAGTCGAGCATGGACTATTGTACACCCAAGGCAATGACATCATATTGAGTGGGTTCACTGACGCAGATTGGGTTGGAAGTTCAGTAGATCGGAAAAGTACCACTGGGTACTATTTCAACATTAGATCAGGGATGACCTCCTGAAGTAGTAGGAAACAGAAATTCGTGGCTCTGAGCTCAGTTGAAGCTGAATATATGGCAGCTAGCATAGTTTCATGCGAAGCCATATGGCTTAGGAAATTGCTTGTGAAACTATTCAGGAGAAAGATGGAAGTGACCAGTATTTTATGTGATAATTAGAGTTGCATCAAGCTCTCTGAGAATCCAATCTTTCATGATCAGTCGAAGCACATTGATATCAAGTGTCACTTTATCAGACACTGTGCCCAACGAGGGGCAGTACAGTTGCCTAACAGGAGAACAGGTGGCAGACATTCTCACCAAGGCCCTAGGAAGAACAAAGTTTGTTTACTTCAGGGAGAAGATGGGGATGGTGAAGAATCTGTTTCAGTAGCAGAAGTAGATAGTATAAGGAGTTGCAGTGCAGCAGTTAGCAATGACAGTGCTATGGGCAACATGATGCAACATATTCAGAGGGAGCTAGAGTACGGATGTAGCAGTGACAGTCTTAGTGTCATGGGCAGCGATACAGGTTGCAGTAGTGATCCAAGTGGATATTGGTGGCTAATCGCCAATTCCACTTGGATCCCCACCATCGTTTCTTTCAGTTTTTCAATTTCCTTAATTGTAGCACAATTTACTACTTTTAACAGTTTTTCGGGTCATAAACTTCCAGAGCCATTTTGAGGCCCTAAACGATGTTTTTTTGGCAATCTACCGCTAGCAATATTTTTATAAAATTGTCTTTTTTGTCGTAGTCCTCGAAGATATCTCTCCAATGGGTATCATGCGCGTCAAACGAAGATAATATGACCAAGTCACAACCCCAGGAAGTTGGTTGTCCAACTAATCCCAACAGGGCCCATAAACTCTTGTTACATCTCCTTGGGTTAGGGTTTTGGTTATTTATGGTTTGCTCTTATTGTTAAACAATAAAAAGGCCCTTGAGCCTCATTGTAAGGTAGTTTAGAGGCATGTAACCGCCACATCTGTTCTCAGGGATAAGCTACCATCGCCCGAGCTAGTTTATTTCCATTTCTGTTACTAGGCATATTTCAATATTTTACATTAATGAAATGAAGCATTATTTCTGTTGCATCTCTGTATTTATGGTTATATTTATAATTTGTTGTGTTCCTGTTTAAATCCAGATCAGTGATATCAGAGGGGTCTGCTCTTTCTATGTTTTTCTTTGCATGTCCCCAACGAGGTCAAGATATAAGGGGTTAGGGCTTGAACTGGTTGAACCTTTGCAAGACCAACCTCGCAAATCTCGGCGGCCTCCCATGGCGGATGAAAAGAAAGATAAGGGGGCAGGAGATCCTATCAAAATTTTGCTCGAAGAGGCCCTCGAGCGACAAAGGAACGCGATGATGGACAACTTTGCCCAGATCCTTCAGCGGCTACCCAGGGGCAACACATCTACTTCTAGCAGCTACTTTGGAAGCACCACACCCTTTAAGGTACAAGTTAACTTTGACATTCCCACATTTGACGGTCAGATAGATGCAAACGTTGTAGATAAATGGTTAAATTTGCTAGAAGGGTATTTTTTTGTTCATAATTTTTCTAGACAGGAAAAGATTACTTTCGCTCTTCTCAAAGTTTCCCCCCACATCAAGGACTGGTGGGAAACCTACTGCAAGCAAAAGAATGAAAGTACGGCCTCACTGTTTTCAGTTGCACCCACTTGGAATTCATTATGGGATGCCATCAAGCAGCAGTACTACCCTGTCGGAAGCTATGAGGATAAAGACATAAAGTGGACCATGCTGCAGCAGGGAAGGGACCAAGACGTGACAGAGTTTACCAATATTTTTCATACCCTTCGCACAAAGTTGGGTATCAAGGATACTACGCAGCATTTGGTACTCAAATATCGCGGCTGCCTACACAAGTACATCCAGGACGAGATGGAGTTCCGAGACATCTCCTTGCTCAGCATGACGTACCGATACGTTGTCAAGATCGAGCAGAAGTTTAAACAGAAGAAGTGAGACTTTGGATCTGCGAATCCAAAGCAAGGGAAAGGTGCCCCCAAACCGCAGAACAAAGGACAAAGCCAAGGCAGGGTGGCCTCGGACAACCCGCAAAAGCAAAGAACAACACTGCGAAGCCGAAGAAGAACATGGGAAAGTGGTGTGAGTTCCATAAGAGCTCCACTCACAATACAAGTGAGTGTCGGGCCAAGAAGACACTGGTGGCCGAGCTAAAGGCTTCAAAATCAAAGGCATATTCCGACTCCGAGTCAGAACCTGACAAGGGGAATGACAAATGGAAGCAGATTATTGATGCGGAGCCCAGCACCACCGTTGCCACCACGAAGATCCAGAAGGAGGAACCCGAAGATCCAAAGGAGAAGCGCTTCTTCCACTCCCAGATGTGGGTAAAGGGTTCCCCACTATAGTTCATTGTCGACAACGGGAGCCAAAAGAACCTCATCTCGACAGAGGTCGTGAAGCGGCTAGGCTTACCAACCACAGCAGATCCCCAACTGTACACCATCGAGTGGCTTCACTAAGGACGGGATCTTCGCCTGAGCCAGCAGTGTCGTCTTCCATACAACATCAAGCCCTTCACGGATGAGGTATTATGTGACGTTGTTCCCCTTGATGTCTGTGATGTATTATTAGGCCAACCATACTTGTGGAAGCGACATGTTGTGTATGAATCAAGGCCTCGTGTTGTTATTGTTACTTTGGGAAATATGTTGTACAGGATATCGGAGGTAGCACCGCCTACCGCCATCTCTTTGGTTACTGCAAAACCCATGTTGCGGGGGGGGCGCCCCCCCCCCCCCCCTCGAACCCGCTCCCGAAGCGCGCTCTAGGCGGGAGCGGCTCGGGAGCGCGCTCCCAAAATCGCTCCCGGACGGGAGCGATTTTCGGGAGCGTGGTCCCGTAAAAAAATTTGCGCTCCCTGGTCTGTTCGGGAGCGACTCAGGGAGCGATCGCTCCCGCGCTCCCGGAGCGACTCAGGGAGCGATCGCTCCCGCGCTCCCGGAGCGATTTTTAATGCCTGGGAGCGATCGCTCCCTGATCGCTCCCGGGCATTAAAAATCGCTCCGGGAGCGAATCGAGCCGGGCCGGGAGCGGTTCGGCGGAAAAAAAATCCGCCGGACCCGAAAAAATTAAAAAATTTAGAAAAAAAATTTTGTTTTATAAGGCCAATGGGCCAAAAAACATTCATTATAACTTCATTGAGCAAGTTTGGAGCTGGAGCAAGAGCATTGGAGCGAACAGCAAGTGCTGAGGAGCGAGGAGCAAGCCAGCAGAGGTAAGTAACTTAGTAATCTAGTTAGTTTAGCTGGTTAGGTAGTTAATTTAGTTGTTTGAGTTTAACTGTTTAAAAATCATGTATTTAAATTAAATTAATTAATCCCAATAAATTAAATTAATTTGCAGATTCAAGACTCAAAACCCTACAAATATCAAACACCATGGACTTGGCGATATTTATTGGCATTTTCCTCTTCCTGGTCCCTTTTATGGTTATTATGGTGCTGGAGAGTAGGAAACGGAGGGGGCCCCAAACTGAAGAGGGGGATGAAGAAGCCGGAGAAAGTCAAATGGGTGAAAACCCCAATGAGGAGGAGGTGGAGGAGGGTGAACATGACCCTCAAAAAACTAAACAAGACCAAACTCCATTGTGGAAATATGTTCACAGGGCTGAAACAGGGAGAGGGGGTGGAACCACTAAATTTCATTGCCCCCATTGCAACACTGATTACACAGGTTCATACACCCGTGCTAGAAGACACCTCTGCGGGAAAAGGCCATGGGATGGAGAGAAACAAATAGGAATCAAAACTTGTGCAGCGGTGTCAACAGCAGATAGAGCCAAATACATAAAGGAAGAGGAGGACGCCCAATACAGATCAAAAAGATCAAGGGGTTTCTTTGAACCAAGCTCACAATCACAAAGAACTCCTTCAGCATCCTCCCAAGGCAGTGGATATGGACATGGAGGCACAGGGTCATCATCTTTAAGGCGTAGAACCATACCAGATTTCCTTGATGAGGGGTGTAGGAATGATGTGGATTCAAAAGTTTACAGGTTCCTCTATGCATGTGGGATACCATTCAATGTTCTATGCTCACCTTATTGGCACGAAATGGTTTCTGCCATAAATGATGCCCCTAAAGGATACAAGAGCCCTGGGTATGACAAGGCAAGAATTGTTGGCCTTGATCATGAAAAAGCAAAAATATCACATTCTTTGAATAAAATGACAAGTTCTTGGACTGACAATGGGGTGTCCATTGTATCTGATGGATGGACAAATGTAAAAGGCAAGCCATTGATAAGTGTTCTTGCTATGTCTGTTAGTGATCCCATCTTTCTAGCTGCACATGATTACTCAAACAAGTTCAAGACCGCTATCAACATTGCAGAAGCATTACTTGAAACAATTGAGCGTATTGGCCCATACAATGTCATCCAAGTCATCACTGATAATGCTCCTAATTGTAAGGCAACGGGAGCAAAATTATTGAGGATAAATACCCGAACATATTTTGGTCTGGATGTTTGGTTCACACATTGAACCTTCTGTTGCATGATATTGTCAAAAACAAAAATGAACAATACCAATGGATTGGTAATTTGTACAAGAAAGGAAAACAAATGATAAAATTTATTACAAATCATAGCAATACCCATGGCCTTTTCCGCAGTCACTCGAGATTGGAGTTGCTGAAGATTGCGAGGACTAGATTTGGTAGCTATTACCTCACCTTCAGGCGCCTTTTGAAGGTAAGAGAGGCATTAGCTAGCATGGTATCAAGTCCACATTGGCAGGTGTTAAAGGAAAGGGCTACAAATGTAGCTGACATGGCAGGTTTTGAAATGGTGGAGGAGGCCGCTCTTGATGGGCAGTTTTGGACAACTGTGAGGCAGGTATTGGATTTCACCAAGCCAATTTATCACATGATTCGGTTTGCAGATACAGACAAACCAGTGATTGGCGAGGTGTATGAGCAAATGGATACCATGTTGGGGGAAATAAAAGACATTGTTCATAATAGAGATCCCAACTTGTACAAACTTATTCATGATTGTGTGTGTGAACGGTGGAATAGGCTTAACCTTCCACTACATTGCTTGGCGTATATCCTTACGCCAAAATACTACTCTACATCTTGGTTGGGCCAACCTGCAGCAGGGGGTGGGGTTAGGACCAAACCCCATTTAGATCAAGAGGTAACTAAAGGATATCTGGAAGCATTAGAAAAGTTGGTGCCTGACAGGGAGGAATGTGCAGCTGTGCGCCTTGAAATAGGCAGATACTTCAGTGGCACTGGTTTGTATGGTAACTTCCATGCAATGGACGACAAAGATAAATTTGATTCTCTCACATGGTGGGAAACATATGGCGGCCACGGACTTTTGCCAAAATTGGCAAAAAAAGTTCTTTCACAGGTTGTAAATTCTTCTTCTGCAGAGAGGTGTTGGAGCACCTACAGTTATATACATAATGTGAAAAGAAACAGACTCAATGAAAACCGAGCAGAAAGCTTGGTTTATGTGCACTACAACTTGAGGTTGTTGAGTCATTACTGTGATCGGGCTAATGAAGATCCCACATATAAAATTTGGGACAATCACCCAGAGGACGACAATTTGGAGGATGGCATTGTACATATTGAAGAACTAGAAGAGGAACTTGTAAGGGATGAAAATGAAGCAGCTGCAGCAGCCATGCCACCTCCACCTCCACCATCCAGTAGCAGTGCTCGAGGCCCGAGTCTTGTTCCATTGCTGTCGCCACCTCCATCGACACCCTCGCGTGGAGGTTCTAGTTCTGGTCGTCGGTCTGTGCGGGAGACTCCTAGAAGACCACCACGACCTGCTTATACTCCTGGAGACTCTCGTGGCAAGGGCCACATGTAGATTTACAGTTTACTTGTCTTTTTTAGTTTCTATTAGACTTTAGTTTTCATAACTGTTGAGTTTTGAGTCCTTGACTCTTGACTCTTTCATATCATTATGATATTTTTTGTAAACATTATATCACTGTGACAATGAAAATTTGAAGTTTGAAGTTGGGCCTTGGCAATTATAACTCATTGGTAATGATTGTGAATTATGAATATGATGCTTTGTGAAAGACTAAAGTTGTTTCATTTCATCTCATTATTCATGTTTCATTTTATAAATTTTTAACATTAAAAGACTAAAGTTGTTTCATTTCATCTCATTATTCATGTTTCATTTTATAGATTTTTAACATTTCATATCATGTTAACAGTTAGAAGTTACGACTTAGAAATATCTTCGATATTACTTCTTGTAATGGTTAAACTTGGCTTACAAGTACAACTTTGGTGATCAATGATGATAAATGTTATTGAATTTTCAATTCTGAAAGCTTGAAGTTGAAACTTTAATATTGAATTTGATGAAACATGATTTATAAGACTCAATATGTTGCAGTTGTAATATGTATTTTACTAACTTGTGGACATGGTTGATGACGATTATAATTTCTAGATGATTTATGTGATATGGTTCAATGATCAATTTATGTTTTTTTATGTTTTTTATGTCTATTTCATCATTCTACATGTTTTTGTTGACATATATGTATCAAAAATTAAAAAATATAAAAAATATATATATTTTTAAAAAATCGCTCCCGGATTCGCTCCCAAACCGGGAGCTTCTGAAAATGGTCGCTCCCGCTCCCGTTTTCGCTCCCGCTCCCGCTCCCAAGTAACATTGTGCAAAACAATGCAGTAAGCTCATTTCCAAAATCGGGAAATTTGTTTTCCTGATGATACGCCCTCAGGGAAAGAAGAAGATTGTGGCCAAGACCTCAAGACAGGGCCCCTCCACACGACAACTACAGATGGACAAGGTTGTGGAGGAGTACGAGGACATCTTCACCTCCTCCGCAGGGGTTACTCTGCACTGCCAGGTCAAGCACTCCATCGATCTGACCCCAGGTGCACACTGCCCAATGGACCAATCTATTGGCGCTTCATTCTGGAGAACAACGAAATCAAGAGGCAGATTCAGGAGCTATTGCAGAAAGGTCACATCCGACCGAGTTCATCGCCCTACAGGAGCCCGATCGTGTTAGTACAGAAGAAGGATGGAACTTGGAGACTCTGTATTGACTATCGGGTGTTGAACAAGATCACTGCCCGAAATAGTTACCCGATCCCACGGATTGATGACCTTTTGGACCAACTGAAGGGGGGAAAATATTTTAGCAAGATCGACTTGAAGTCAAGATATCACTAGGTACCAATCAAACCCTCCGATATGTGGAAGACTGCCTTCAAAGCCAAGGAGAGCCTTTTCGAATGGTTGGTTATGCCTTTCGGGTTGGCGAATGCTCTTGCAACTTTCATGAGGTTGATGGATGACACCTTACGGCCATTCACCAACTCATTTGTAGTGGTATACTTGGATGACATCCTGATCTTCAGCCAGAGTTGGGAAGAGCACCTCCACCACATCCGACAGATTCTCCAAACACTGCGGCAACACAAGCTATGTGCCAATTTGGAGAATTGCACTTTTGGCATGACCCAAGTTCAATATCTGGGATACATTATTGATGAATGGGGGATGCATGTGGATCTAGCCAAGATCCAAGTCATTCGGGATTGGCCATCTCCAACCACTTTGACAGAGCTCCGCAACTTTCTGGGTCTTGCCAATTTCTACCGCAAGTTCGTGTTGGGATTTTCTCATATCACTTGGCCCTTGAGTCAAGTCACCAAGGGAGGAGCGAAAGCAAAATTCTTTTGGTTTGAATCTCAACAGAAGGCATTCACAGAGTTGAAACATCGCCTTTACTCGACACCAGTGCTCGCATTACCAAACTTGCAACAACCATTTGAGATCGAGACAGATGCCTCTGACTATGCTATTGGGGTAGTGCTTACTCAACACGGGCATCCAGTGGAATATCACAGTGAGACACTTTTAGACACAATCACGAAGTATCTCACTTATGATAAAGAGATGTATTCCGTTGTGCAAGCCCGCCAATAGTGGAAGAATTACATTTTGGGGAAGGAAACGGTCATCCACACAGACCACCGGCCCCTGCAGTTCATACAGACACAAAGGAAGTTGCAGAATGATCGCCATCGGAAGTGGTCCACATACCTGCAACAGTTCCATTTGAATATCAAGTATAAGAAGGACAGCACCAGTAATGTTGCAGATTGCCTTAGTCGACCACCGATCATGGCATTAACCACCATGTTCAATTCTTGTGGGTACAAGACTTCTAATTGGCCACTTCTATACAAAAGAGACCCTGAATTCGGCCACACATACCAGACACTCTTGGAGGGTCAGCATGTTCCAGACTTTCACCTCCAGGATGCCCTGTTATGCCACTTGGGTCACCTTTGTGTTCCTTCAAGCGAGCGTGCCAAGATGATTTGGGAAGCACACTACAGTCAAGCTATTGGGCATTTCGGGGACGACAAAATGGTGGCAGTACTACAGAAGTATTTCTATTGGCCGAATCTTCGACAAGATGTCGGGAAGTACATCAAATCCTGCACTACCTGCACCATTGCCAAACCAACCATCAAGAAGCAAGGCCTCTATACTCCGTTGCCTACCCCTAGTCGACCTTGGGAATCCATCTCCATGGATTACATGTCGGGCCTTCCTTCTACTAAGCATGGAAATGATTGTGTTTTTGTGGTCGTCGACAGGTTCTCGAAGATGGCCATTATGGCGGCCTGCAAGAAGAATATCACAGCAGAAGCCACTGCTAAACTCTTCTTTGAACGAGTGTGGATACACTTTTGGATCCCACAGTCTATCATCTCATATCGGGACAGCAGGTTCCTCAGTACATTTTGGTCCAGTCTCTGGTCGATGCTGGACACCAAACTCACTAAGTCCACAGCCTTCCATCCCCAAACTAATGGCCAGACAGAGGTTGTCAACAGGATGATCGTACACATTCTACGCATGTACAACTCAAAGCATCCACGCACATGGGATGAGAGCCTCCCCTATGTTTAGCACAACTATAACCGGGCTCTCCACAGCTCAACTGGCCACAGCCCTTTTTAGGTGGGCTTGGGATTCCAGCCACTATGTTCCGTTGATGTGGCCATGCCATTTGCAGCTACTCGGGCAAATTCGGCTCATGTCCAGTCCGAAACAGATAAGGCAAACAACTTCATTGAGCACATCCAACATATCCACCAGTAGGTCCACGACATTTTGAAGAAATCAAATGCCAAGTACAAGCAGCGACATGAGCAACATCGGGTGCCACAAAAGTTTCAGGTGGGCTACAAAGTCTGGTTGCATTTGCAAAAGGAACGCCTTACTGGAGCCTATCGAAAACTCAAACCACTCCGATATGGTCCTTACACCACTACTAAGGCTGTGGGAGACAATGCATTTGAGCTCAACATTCCCCCATTCCTTGGCCTGCACCCAGTGTTCAATGTGGACCGCCTTCGGCCATACTTTCCACCATTACTAGACACATCCGACATTGCAGAACAGCTCACACCAACAGAGTTAAATCTAGATTGCATGGAACAAGCTGCAACTGATCGGATCGTGGACACACAGATCAAGCACACTCTCCAACAAAAGATCCAACTGTATCGAGTTGTCAAAGCAGGCCAACTCCTTCACCAGGGACAAAGTTCAACAAAAGTTTCTTCATCTCATGGAGGAACTCAACGCAATGGGGACCATTGCTTCCTAAGGGTGGAGGAATGATCTAGGTGGATATTGGTGGCCACGCGCCAATTCCACTTGAACCCGCACCATTGTTTCTTTCAGTTTTTCAGTTTCCTTAATTGTAGCGCAGTTTACTAATTTTAGCAGTTTTTCGGGTCCTAAACTTCCGGAGCCGTTTTGAGGCCCTAAACAACGTTTTTTGGCAATCTACTACCAACAATTTTTTCATAAAATCGTCTTTTCGTCGTAGTTCTCGAAGAGATCTTTCCAATGAGGTATCATGCGCGTCAAACGGAGATAATATGACCAAGTCACAACCCTGGGAAGTTGGTTGTCCAACTAACCCCAACGGGGCCCATAAACTCTTGGTGTTACATCTCCTCGGGTTAGGGTTTTGGTTGTTTAGGGTTTGCTCTTATTGTTCAATAATAAAAAGGCCCTTGAGCCTCATTGTAAGGCAATTCAGAGGCATGTAGCCACCACATCTCTTCTCAAGGATAAGCTACCATCGCCCGAGCTAGTTTATTTTCATTTCTGTTACTAAGCATATTTCAATATTTTACATTAATGAAATGAAGTATTAATTATATTGCATCTCTGTATTTACTATTTATGGTTATATATGTAATTTGTTGCGTTCCTGTTTAAATCCGGATCAAGCAGCGCAGTGGATGAGGGGTTGTAGGTCGAGCATCAACAGCGCAGAGGATCGATGTCGTGGATCAGTGTGATACTTTTGTTGAGAAGTATTGCTAGAGAACATTCCTCACTAAGAGGGAATGTTGATTTTGGGTAGCATCAGATATGCTCTAGCTCCGAAATTTTTTGGATGGGCTAAAACACATGAGATCTCCAAGACCCAGAAATCGTTTGGAGAAATTCCACCCAAATGAGGACTTATTAAAATAATTAATATTTTTAATGGGTTCCTAAGTCTAAACTTAGAAAAATAAAAATATTAATGGGTATTAATAAAGATATGGGTGAGAAGCTTCTAAGAGACGAGGATCAAGTCTTTTTTAATCTTAGTTGTTGATTAGAGACTTAATCTCTGCTATTGATTCATTAACAAGAAAAGTATAAGAGAAGACTTGAGCGTCAGTTGGACATACACCAGGAAAATACTCAGTACCCTGAGAGAAATCAATTCTCAAGGAGAAGGAGTTCAATTTCAGAGGGAGAGTTGCAGGGTGGAGGAAGAGAAGGACATCAACAGCAGTCAGTTACTGAGGAGGAGGTGACGCAAGGCATTCGAGAGACAACGCAGAGGGAAGAGCAAGCAGGCAGCACCACTGGAGACGCAGACCTCACATAAGCTGACACAGAGTGACGCAAAGTGACGCAAAGGTGGGTGAAGGGTCTCTAGGGTGTCAGAACTTCTCCAAAAGGAGGAGAAACTTTCTCTCAGGTGTATTCTCTCAGAAGTGTCTTAGTTTCTCTGTGAAATAATTCCTTGTAAAGCGATTGTTGCTAAAGATTAATTAAACTCTCATCTACTGCACTAGTTTTCCCACATTGGGTTTTTCCGGGGAAAATTGTCCAAAAACAACTGTTGATGTGATTGCTTCTTGTGCTTATATATCACTGTTATTTTCTCTATGTAATTATGTGATAACTACAATAGAATTTATTTTAATTTTTATTGAAGGGTTTTCATAAATAACTTATTATGAGAAATAAGTGGGTGAAATAAATCAATTACTGCAGTAGAATTTCATATTAGAAATTTTCACATGTACCTGGGCTAAAAAAGAATCTGATTTTTGTAGCAGTATTGGAGGATCGTGGCTATGATGTTATTTTTAGTAAAGGGAAAGCCTTTTTGAGACATAGCTACCAGGCAAGTGAAGCAGATCGGGGTTCGAGTGAAGAACATATACAAAACTTGAGGTGGGAGATTGCACTGCATTGAGCAGTAATGCTATTAAAGTGCAGAGTTGAGATGTTGGAGAGAACTCTGGCACATGAGATTGGGTCATCTACACCATGGTGCCTTAAAAATCATGCAACAAATTACCACTGGTCTCCCTAAAGGCTCCCTTGACCAGCAGGATGTCTGCAAGGGCTGCACATTGGGGAAATATGTCAAATCCACTTTCCATGACCGAGAGAGCAAAGCAAATGCAATCTTGGAGCGAGTCCACTTTGATGTTTGTGGACCCTTTTCTACAACCTCCACAACAAAACATAAGTACTATGTTATTTTATTGATGATTTCTCTAGAAAATGTTGGATCTTCTTCATGCGGAAGAAGGATGAAGTTTTCTCAAAATTTGTTGAGTTCAAGGCATTAGTTGAGAAGGAGACTAGGAAGAAGGTGAAGGCTCTCAAGAGCGACAATGGAGGTGAATTTGTTTCGCATGCCTTCATGGATTTTCGTGCAAAATAAGGTATTCGAAGAGAATTGATAGCACCCCATAACCCACAGCAGAATGGGTTCATTGAGAGGAAGAACGGGAGCATAGTGAGATTTGCAAGGGCCATGTTACATGATCAAGGGCTGCCATTGCATTTATGGGCAGAAGCATGCAACACAACAGTCTACTTGCAGAACCAGAGTTCTCATAGAATACTTGGTATGATCACACCGGAGGAAGTTTTTTTGGGAGAAAGCTTCATTTCAGAATTTTTGGTGCTTTTGTTTATTGTCACGTCTCCAAGGATTTGAGGAAGAAACTTGAGCCTACAACAGAGTTGGGAGTTTTTGTAGTATACACCGAAACTCCAAACAATTACCAAGTGTATTTTGCTTCACTAAGGATGACAGTTGTGAGGAGAGATGTCAAGTTCGATGAGGACAAGACTATGAGATGCTCTTTGAAACAAGAGTTGAGTATCCAACCAAAGCAGGAGCTTCTAAATCCAAAGAAGGAGCCTCAGGATGAGCTTCAGGAGGTTGTGGAGCAGCCACATGCAGAGGAGAAGACAGAGGCAAAGTGGAGGCACCCACTCAACCAGAATCTTCCAAAGAGGGGAGAAAGAGAACCAGAGAAGCTGATAGATTGTTGCAGGATGCAAGGGAGAATGTGGGAGCCCCCACATCACAGCGCAGGCAGAGGAGGTCACCTGATAGGTACACTAGGTACATGGCTCTCATGATAGAGCTCATTGAGACAGAGCCTTCCTCATTTGAGGAAGCAGTTTCTCAACCTATTTGGGTTGATGCCATGGTGGAAGAATACGAATCCATCATGAAGAACAATGTATGGGAGGTGGTGCCGAGACCAGAAGGGAAATCAGTGGTTGGTTCCAGATGGATCTACAAAGTGAAGCATGCAGTTGACGAGAGCATCGAGAAGTACAAGGCCAAATTTGTGGCCAAAAGATTCTCTCGGATAGAGGGAGTGGACTATGAGGAAACTTTTGCAACAGTTGCAATATATTCCTCAATCAGATCCATTCTAGCATTGGCTGCACAGATAGGGTGGAAAATCCACCAGATGGATGTGAAGACTGCCATTCTCAACAGTGTTGTTGAGGAGGAAATTTACAAAGAGTAGTTACAAGGATTTGAGACATATGATAGAGAGTGGCATGTGTGCAAACTCAAGAGAGCATTGTATGGTCTCAAACAAGCGCCCCGAGCATGGTACACTCAAATCAACAGTTATCTCAGAGGATTGGGCTTCACCAAAAGTGAAGCAAATGCGAACCTCTATCACATTGTGGTAGATGGTAAGTTGCTTATTCTTGTTTTGTATGTTGATGATTTAATATTGACAAGTGATGAGCAGTTGATCCACTCTTGCGAAGAGGATCTTGCAAGGGAATTTGAGATGAAAGGTATGGGCTCAATGCATTACTTCCTCGGGTTCGAAGTATGGCAAGGTGATGGTGAATTATTTGTGTCTCAGGGAAAGTATGCCTCTAAAATACTTCAGAGATTTCACATGGAGAACCATAAGCCCATGGACACACCTCTAGCTACAAACTAGAGGAAGGCGAATGCCACTTCAGGTGAAGAGGTTGATCATTTGATGCTACCATTTACAGGCAGCTTGTGGGGTCTTTGATATATCTTGTGAACACAATGTGAAAATTTCTCAACTGGAATCCCTACTGCAGCAACTGATGATATTACTCCTATTTGTTAAATTCCTTTAAACAAATTAATTGCAGTTTCCTACGGCAAATATCGCAATACATACACTGCAACCTTCACTTAATTAAATTATATGCGGAAACAAGAGACTAAGCAAGAAAGAAAATACAACACAATTGACATCGTTATTTTCGGACAAATGTCCCCGGAAAAACCCAATGCAGGAAAATCAGTGCAGCAGCTCTGAGAGTTTTATATTATTAAGCAGTAGTTTCTAAATACAACTCTGGATGTCCTCCTGACAATCTAGTTAGAGAGAAATAAATAGGCAGAAAAACTTAGTGAGATTACCTCACTCTACCCAGCAAGTCTCGGTTGTTCCGGCAACTAAACTAACTATCCCTGGCTACAATTGCGCTGCCCCTGCGCAGTAACTGCCTGGGCCTGCATGGAGCTCTCTGAGGCTATGCGTCAGCTCAACCGGGAAACATCTTGTCTTTTGGAGCAGTTTCCAGCCCTCCCGGTTTAGAAATGTCAACACCTCTGAAAAACTCGGACTTCTGCATCGGTGTTGAGCTACCTCTACGTGAGCCCTTTTCGCTTTGCGTTAGTGCTGCATGGGCCCTTTTGGCCCAGCGTCAACCCCTTTGGTGTCTCTATGCCTCTCTCTGCTGCATATCCTGGGTCCTGGAGAAGATACTCCAAGCCAACTATCCCTTCCCCTCACTGCAAAAGCTCACTATCGAAAATCTCCTGACAGTTGCTCTGCCTCAAAAAATCGATTCTCTGAACTCCCTCTGTGTATTTTCCAAGTGACCCTCAAACCTCCTTAAATAATCTCCTCATTGACATTCAATAGCCCATATTAGAAGCTAATCAATGGCTAAGATTGTTTCTGCTTGATCTTCATCTTCTTCTAGAAGTTACACTCGCAGTTTATATTAATACCCTATAATTATTTTATTTTCCTAAGTTTAGACTTAGGGTCCCTTTAAAAATAATTAATTATTTTAATAAAATTGTTTCTGGGTGGAATTTCCCAAAACAATTTCTGGGTATTGGAGAATGCATGTGTCTAAGCCTCCCTGCAAATTTTGAGGCTTAAAGCACATCCGAGAAATCAACACACAAAACTGACATGTGTTTTGCAATAAACTAGTTGAGTCAAGCTACGGTGAGGCCTACCAAGTTGTATTGGAAGGCAGTAAAGCATGTGCTATAGTACCTCAGAGGAACTACTGAGTATGGATTATGATAAAAGAGGACAAAGGGAGTGAAGCTCCAAGGCTTCACCGATGCAAATTGGGCATGAAGTCCATCAGACAAGAAAAGTACTTCAGGTGTTATCTTGAGTGTTGGGTTCGTAGCTATTTCCTAGTATAGCAAGAAGTAGAGGCTTGTGCCGCTCAACTCAGCAGAGGTTGAATACATGGTTGGAAGTCAAGCAGCATGTGAAGCCATATGGATGAGGAAAATACTTATGGGACTTTCCAGTCAGGAGATGGATCCGACAATGATATATTGTGATAATCAAAGTTGCATTAAGCTCTCTGAGAATCCAGTCTTTCATGATAGGTCCAAGTACATTGATATCTGGCCTCATCGTTTGTGGGACTGTGTAGAAGAGAATTAGGTTGCTACAATACATTCCAACTGAGGAGCAAGACGTTGTCATCTTGACAAAGGCATTTTCAAGAGGTAAATTCAAATTCCATAGATGCAAGATAGGGGTGGTGAAAAATCCCTTTCTTGCTAAGAGGGAGTGTTGAAAAAATGTAGCAAGAAAGGCTCAATTTGACTTTAGCCTTAGTCAAATTGAGTAAATCGAATTTCCACATTAGCAGGACAACTTGGAGGCAATTAACTAGTGTTGCATGGATATTTTCACTCAATTAGCTCAATAAATTCGAGTTAGAGGGATTGGAGTTCAGTTATGCATGTGTGAATCGTGATTGCTAAATTTTACTAATCCAGTTCATTTTTTTCAGTTGTATTCAATTAATTGGCCTTTAACTATTCATAGAGTCAGTTGAAGGTTAGTTGTGTCATGGGACAACAGTCTAACTCGGTGATTTGTCAATTAACTGATCAATCAACCCAAAATAGCTAGTGCATGCAAGGAATTCGAGTTCCTCATCTGAAGTGGAGATGACAAGACAATGTAACATCAGTCGTAGACTAGTTGTAAGTGTACATGTGTTGCATGAGTCAAAAGATCAATCCTCGGGAATTGCGCAATCAATTTTAGAGGAAATTCCTAAATAATAGGGGCCAATTTCCTCAAGATTTGCGCAAGGAAATAGGAGGCTTGGTGAGCAAATAATTGGCTTAGTGTTGGCCAAAGTTTGTCATTGAGCAGAGAGAACAATTATTCTTTTGGAGGTTAAGCCCAGAGCTGGAGCTAGCAATTGTAATAGTTTCTCTATTCAACTGATTAATGCAAAGAGGCTTGAGGGGTTTTTCCCAACTGGGTTCTCCTAGAAATCACTGTGTATTTGTGGTTTTTCTTATTGCATGTTGTTCTAAATTGTGATTTACATTCCGCAAATCAGTAGAGTAGAATTGTCTCTTATTTTTCAGTGTGAAATCTTGAGCAGTTGCAATTTCTATCAAATTTCTACAATATGTGTCAAACACATTGGATACTTGTCAAACACCAACATGCAAAATCTAAATTGATTCACTATCATTATTATATGAATTTATAATTTAAAAACACTCAAAATATTTGATATACAAGAAAGCAGCATGGACGCATACACAAAAGTCCCTCAAAATTGGGTAACTACAAGATGAAAAATTGAAAGAGAATCTTTGAGCTCTATATACAAGCAACTCAATTCAATGAGTAAATCAACATCGGCTACAAAAAGCAAAATTGGAAGAGACTCATTACGCTGTAATACTAGAAACTAAATCCATGTACAACCTATGCCCTTGTGTGTTGAAAGGGAGCTAAAACAATATATTATTTAGTAATTACTTTCTCAAATTTTACACTTATGAGAAATTTCAATAAGTAGCTTCGAGCATATAGCAATTAGAGAAATTTTGAGGTCAAAAATAGGCCTCAAAACAAGAATATACAACCAAAATCAACTTCATAAGAACCAATATGATTCAAGATGATGATGTCAACCATGGGTGGCGATTCACCATTTTTGGAGTAAAAAAATAAAAAATAAAAAGAACTATTTTTTTTAACTTGTATTTTCAACTTATCTCCCTATGGTTTTACTCAGATTTCGAGCGGGAGCACTCGTTAGATGCAAAATTTAATTCCTCATCCACGAAGTACCCATGTTGCATACTTTCGATGGACCTTGCCACATGAAAATTAGAATTACATGAAAAAAACGTAATTGCAATCACGTTTTTTCATGTAATTCTCATTGTTTGTGTAGCAAGGTCCATCGAAAGTATGCAACATGGGTACTCCTTGGATGAGGAATTAAATTTTGCATCCAAAAAGTGCTCCTGCTCAAAATTTGAGTAAAACCATAGGGAGATAAGTTGAAAACAAGAATTGAAAAAATAGTTTTTTCTTTTCTCTCTGAAATTTGATGATGTAATCTAATTTTATTTTATTATTTCTACTACTATTTTATAACATTCCTTAGGAGACCCATTTTAGACCTCAAAATTTCTCTAAGGCATAAACTGGTAAAGTTATAACAAGCTTTTATTTTTTGAGAAAAACTATATATTTATGTTTATATTTCATTTTCCCCGGATGGGGTATTTGAAGCGGGACAAGTGGGGGGGCACATTTCCACTGCCCCCCCAACTATTAAGGAGGATGGGCATGGCAACACCCCCCCTCCACCCCCCCAATGATCATTATGATGCTCATCGCATTGGGATCAAGATTTATGGCTCATAAAATCACCCTCATGTCGAAGGTCCTTTCCTCCTGCTTCAATTTATTGTTGGATCTCTTTCGGTGCACACAGAGATTTTGGTGGGTGATGCTCCATCGTCCTCAGCCGCTAGATTCTTTAGTCTAGCTAGGCATCTTGGTGTACATCAATTTTTTTTGTAGGTGGGGGGTTTCTCATTATGCACAGTGCTACCACCTACACATGAGAATAATTGATTCGTGTTTGCATGCGGTGTCACGTCGGGTTTTATGATTAATCATGGCAGGGATTTGCTCTGATCAACTGGTTCGACTTTAGGTACTTTTATGGTTTGTTTCCATGCAATTTGTAGCTTCATGCCTTTTACTTTGTCATGCCTCAACCTCTCCGGAGAGGTTTTCAGACTCCCTCGTTGTGTCTTTCTCAGCTCATAGGTTTATGTGGCGAAGCTAGGTTCCCCTCTTTCTCTCACCTCTCGTCTCGACTAAGCACCTATCTAGTTCATTTCCTTGTGTTTTTCCTAAAGTACGGTCTCCTCTAAACCTTCAATGTGTCAACTCATCCTTTGTCCCTACTTGTTGGGCCTCTCTCTCCGACGACTCTTTCCTCTATTCCCTTTCCTTAGTTGTTTCCCACTCGGCATCACCCTTTCTTTTAGGTCCAACGGAGTCTTTCTTGTTGGTGTCCACCATGCTCTACCAACATGCCCAAGTACATCATGGAGCTACCTATTATCGCAAGCAAGGAGGCTCTTGCGCTCAATTCAGAGAACTCACTCCACTGCAAACCCAAGAGGAGATTGCTAAGGCGGATAGGGACATTACGGACGAACAAGGTTGTCTAACCAACTTTGAGGTGCTTCCAAAGGTGGAGGACTTGGTCCTAGACACAAGTCACTCTAGCATTGGAAGTTGTAGCTCAAACATGTACTTCTAAATTGGTTTTGTGTCTAGCATGTGAAAGTGTCTGAAAGGGTACACTCTAGATATTAACTTTATTTTATAAAGTTAAAGAGACTTTCACTTTATAAGGATTAAATTTTAAGAGGTGACTTAAATTGTGTCAATGAGAGATTAAGTCACAATTGTTGATCTCAAGTAATCAAGATTAGAACTTGACCGTCAATCACTTTGGAGATACGGTTTTAGTCATTGGAAAGTTATAAAAGCAAATCTATGGAGAGGAAGAGACATACATTGCATGAGAAAATGAGGGTTTGAGCTGAAGAGGAAGAGGGAAAAACATTGCAGCAAAAGAAAATTACAGGGGCAGCAAGGAGGGCTCAGGCACACATTTCAAGGAAGCCCATCACAGATTTTGGGCACAAAATTCTAGGCAATAGAGAAGCAGTTTTCAGGTAGTAGGACAGCAACAACTCATTGTATGGTACTATATGAACCCATATATGTACAATCATATGGACAAGCAATATAGGTCTTGAAAATTGTGTTGTGCAAAGTTATTTTCGCACAGCTCGAGGCATATTTCTGCGGGTGAATTTCTTAGATTCTTGGGCCAAGTACAAGTTCATAAATTGTTCTAATAAATTCCAGAATTATGGACTGAAATAAAAGATTCATTTGTTTGCTAATTTTCCCCACTGGGATTTCCCAGGTAAATCACCATATCAAATTTTCTATGTAAATGGTTTCTATTTCCACTGCATTTTAAAGTTAGTGAACTCCATGTATTGTTGTACATAAAATCAGATCTGGAAACTATTTTATTCTCTGAGTTTAAAAATCTGGGTATAATTTTTATTGGAATAGAATATCATATTTGGGTTCAGTAAAAAAAAACTAACATTGTATTAGAGGTTCATCTCTGAAAGGGAAACCAAGTTATTTTGACACAAGGGTATACAGGTGTGGATTGTTATGAAAGCAAGTTTCTTCTTCATCAAGTTAAAATTGTTTTTGGCAAGGATTTGATCAGTTGAACAGTGATGGCTACTTGTCTCAAGTTTGAAGATCATATGGATGGGTCATCTAACTACAATATCTAGAAGGAGAGAATTGCATTGGTGTTAGGGGAAAAGAAAATCTGAGAGTTTGCAAATCAAACTCAGACTCCTCTTACCAATGCGACACTTTTGGCCACCCATAAGAAGGACATGAAAGCCAGAAGGATTATTCTGGACAGAGTTAAGCATCACATTGTTCCTCATATGTCTGGGAAGAAAACCGCAAGAGAATTGTGGGAGGCATTGACCAAGTTGTACCAAAGTGACAACCAGAACTGAAAAATGGTGCTAAGAGAGAAACTCAGGAGCACCAACATGTCTAAGACTGAGACAATTTCTTCTTATCTCACCCAGCTATCTCATGTATGAGATGAACATGTTGCAGTAGGGGAGATAGTGTTAGACTCAAAACTGATAAGGATAGCTCTGAGCAGGTTCATAGAGTGGTGGGATACCTTCATTAAGAGAGTCGTGGCATGGAAACATCTCCCAGCCTGGGAGAGGTTATGGGATGACTTCACCCAAGAGGAGACTCGTGCGGAGGCTCTACATGGCAGCTAAGTAAAAGGTGAAGGGGATGACGAGAATGTTTCTCTTTCAAGTCATGCAAGAAAGGGCAAGGGGACTGCCAAACTAAACAAGAGAAAGAATTCTCTCATGATGGGAAGAAGAAGGACATGAGCAAAGTCAAGTGTTTTACATGTCACCAACTAGGACATTATGCAAGCTAGTGCCCAAACAAAAAGAAAGGCAAAGGGAAAACACAAATTGCAGCATCAACAAATATTGACAAGTTTGCAGCAAAATTTAAGGAGTTCTCATTGGTGGTTGTTTATCTTTCTGGCATTAGTTCTAGAAGTGCCCAATTTGTGGACAATGATGCATGGTTCATGAATAGTGGAACATCTTGCCATATGTTGAGAAAGAAGGAAATGTTCCTTAGTGTTTCAAAGATAGATTCAGCATTGCATGTGAAAATTGGTATGCGTACCATACATGCAGTGAAAGGGGTTGGAACAGTGTTATTCCAACTAGAATCAAGAGGATCTCTAGAGGTGGTAGAGGTGTTATATGTCCCAAAGTTGAAGACGAACTTGTTCTCAGTCTCAGCGCTGGAGGATGAAGGGTATGACGTGTTCCAGAAAGGACAAGTATTCATACATTTAGAGCTACTTAGGACACAACAGTAAGGCTTGGTATCAAGAACGGTTTGTTGTAGCTTGTAGGGTTGGCTCATAGGTAGATCCAAAGGTATCTTGGATCAAGGACCGATGTTAGTGACAAAGAATGAGAAGGAGGCTTTGAAGATTGAGTTGAGACGGGGGACTTAGTTTTCTAATCTAGAAGATGGGCAAAAAACCTCTTTCAAATCTGTCAGAACCTAAGTCACCTGACACGGGGATTCGGGACACGTAGGATTCGGGATTCGTGGTGTCGGATTCGGGACACGCTGACCCCCCGGAACAAGACACGTTAGGACACGTTATATATTATTTTATTAAAAAAATATATATATTAAAAATTAGATATTATCATATTTCTTACACCAATTTTAATTAATGATACAAATTTATTGATTTCAAACATAGATCTTCATCTATAGCTATTAGCATGCATGGTACATACAAAATTCAAATAAATGTCAATGGTACTGGTCACATAAATGATAAATCTATTAAAAATTTAAATCATGATTCATAATTCATAACTGAAAGACAACTTACAACTACAAGATAGTAAGATAAACACACTGACAACTGTAGTTTTCTCATTAAGTCATCAAATCAAAATATGTTACATAGGTAGTGTTGGTGCAATGCCAATGGCAAATAGAAATAGAAAATATAAAACAACTACAGGTATACAAGCCTCAAGGCATCAATCAGCATCAGAATCAGCATCACTGTCCCCATCATCATGGTCCCCACTGCTCTCCTCTACATCCTCCTCCTCCCCTGTATCCATAGTCGCCTTTGCATCTGCTGGTATGGAGGCTGACCCCTCTAAGTCATCAAATCTAACAGGCTCTAGCACTGGATCATTGAGATCCATGTTGGCCAATGCCAACTCAACAATGGTGTCCAGACCCATATCATCAGGAACAGTGTTACTTGGGAGCGGGAGCGAAAGCGAGGAGCGGGAGCGAAAACGGGAGCGGAAGCGACATATTCAGAAGCTCTTGGTTTGGTGCTCTTGATTAAATACGAGTTCCATACCCTAATACATGACAAAATTCAATGGAAACATTGCAATCCCCCAATCCTAAAATCCTGAAAAACTGATAAGTCTGCTGGATTTTGAATGAAATCTAAAATTCTACTTTCTCCATATGAAATCCAATGAGGCCAGAACCACTCTCAAACATCCTGAGTCATTTCATGGTAATGTTAAAAATTTAAGTAAAAGGATGAAAATGAAGATTAAGGATAATGTCACTTTTACTTTAAGAATTTAACATTACCATGAATAGCATATCAATACTAGGGCCTAGACTTGATTATGAAGCTGCCAAAATGCTCTACTCCTTGCTGCAACAGCACAAATCACTTACCAAATGAAAATATTAATGAGCAAACACGCCTTTTCATACCCGCGCTGAGCTTAGCGAGTCCTGGAAACCGGACACGTGTCCTAAAATTGCGACACGCCCCTGAAAATCGCGACATGCCCTCGGACACGACGTGTCCGAAATGGACACGACGTGTCCTGTGATTTGGACACGAATCCGGACTGAATCGTGTCGGATTCGTTGGATTCGGGATTCGCAGGGGGTTTAGGACGAATCCGGTTTCCTAGGTCAGAACTAGTTGGTATGAGCTAACATTGATGGATGCTTAGGAGCGGGTTAAGACTCCAAGGAGCATGGTTGGGAGACACAGATCTTCAGTACAGATTCCAAAGCAAGTAGCAAGGAAGTATTCCAGTTCATAGGGAGTAGCTATAATATCCCTATGGAATTTTTGCCCTTAGGGTTATCAAGAGCATAAAGATATATTGCAACAATAACACAATATTCTTTACAACTTATAACAAATGACAATTAAGGCGCAACAATGAACAGATAAATGAATCTTTAGCAACATCAACAAGACACATCAGTTTATAATCCTCATAGATTTACTTCCTAATGTGGTTACAACACTAAACAATTAAGAACAATAGCATACCTGAGATTGCATTTAATACCATCAACAGTTCATGTACATGAAACTAGTCCTCCATACATATTGGATTTAATCCACAACCCTTCAAGCTTCACACTACAATTGAGGTACACAACAATTGCTAAATTAACAACAATCCTACTAATCTACTTATCTTAGCCAAACCTTATAATTAGCTTCAAAAATCAGCCAATTTTGCTACCTCCTTGCTATCACTTGTCTAAATTAACAACAATCCTACTAGTCTACTAATCTTAGCCAAACCTTATAATTAACTCCAAAATTCAGCCAATTTTCCTATCTCCTTGCTATCACTTATCACTGACTGATTGCTGCCACAGGCTTGACTTGTGGCCAAGATCAGGTCTAGGGAGAGGGTCATTGACTCAACAGAATCTTGGAAATGGGTCTACTTCCTCAGTGTACACTCAAAACTTGGTTTGAAACCCTAAAATGGCCTATACTTGTCTGTAGAAGGGGATTCATTCACCCAATTTATCTTCAACCTTATGTTGCACTTTCACTGCTTGGAAGAGTTGTTGCGAGTTTTGGACGAGATCTGTTGCCTCCTGAGATTGATCTGTAGCACTAAAGGGGCCTCAGGAACCTTAGTACTAGTTTGAAAACCACACAAAACCTTGTGTTGCTACAAATGAACCCTAGAGGGGGTCCTCGCTGCTCCAAATTTGCCTTAGATTAGCCCTTGATGCCACATAATGGAAGGTTGTTGAGTGGATAAGGGTTCCGCTGTCCTGAAAAGACCTCAGCTCAACCCTTGCTAGCCCAAATAGAGGTTTGGTGTTAGTTTATGCTCCACATAAGCCTTGGGCTACAATGTTGTCCTTGATGTTAGCTTCAGAGAATTCGGAATAGAGGAAAGATGCCACAACACGTCACTTCTAAGACAATTCACCCACAAAAAATATCCCCTTGCTTGCCAAAAATTAGATGGATATGCCTCAAAAAAAATTATGCCAAACAGATGAGAGAAAAAGAGGGGGATTGGCTAGGGTGGGATCATGACCACCAAAACCAATCAAGGAAAAATGGGTCTTAAAACCCTCAGAGCCTCGGCTCAAAAAACAGAAACATTTAACCAATCAACAATGAGAAATTGATTTCTCCTCTCTTATTTATAGATTCCTTTTGGGGTCTCTTCTTATTTTAGTGTGAGGGGTTACAAGTTTCCCTCCACTTAGCCCTAAGTCTGGCTTCCTTAATAAGTTTTGCCCCAATTAACCCAATTTACCCAATGTTGCCCCAAAGGCATCGAATAATAGGTTTCCCCCTTTACCATTGACTATAGCCTATGGGGTTGGATAGGCTACTTAGTCCTCCCTAGGGAACATTACAGTAGCTACAACAATGGATGACGTGGTGGGATTGGAGATAGATCCAAGTGGAAGAGTTTCTTCCAGAGGTACCTTCCTCGCTAAGAGGTATTGTTTAAAGTTGTAACTCAGAAAGGTACTTCTACATTGGCTGTGTGTCTAGATATTAACTTTATTTTATAAAGTTTAGGTGATTTTTACTTTATAATGACTAAAAGGTGACTTAAGTTGTGTCAATGAGAGATTAAGTCACAACCTTTGATCTCAAGTGATCAAGATTAAATCTTGACCGTCAATCACTTTGGACTCTGGAGATAGGGTTTTAGTCATTGGAAAGTTATAAAGGAAAATTTAAGGAGAGGAAGAGACACAATTCCATGAACAAGTAAGAATTTAAACTGAATAGGAAGAGGGAAAAAGATTGCAGGAAGAGAAGATTACAGGGGCAGCAAGGAGAGTGAGCTAGTTTATGCATTTCAAGGAAGCCCATACATAGATTTTGGACACAGTTCCAGGCAGCAGAGAAGCAGTTTTCAGGCAGTTGGACAGCAACAGCTTGTTGTATAGTACCGTATGGATCCACAATGCATGGAGTCCGTACAGTTGTACAGACAGATCGTACAGGCCTCGAAAACCGTGCTGTGGAAAGCTATTTTGCCACACATTTCGAGGAAAATTTCTATGGTTGAATTTCTCAGAAATTTTGGGCCAAGTAAAAGTTCATAAATTGCTGTACCAATTTCCAAATTTATTTTCTGTGGGCTGAAATAAAAGAATCACTTGTTTGCTGGTTTTCCCCATTGAGGTTTCCAGGGTAAATCACTAAGTCAAATTTTCTACGTAAATGGTTTCTATTTCCACTGCATTTTAAAGTTAGTGAACTCAGTGTACTGCTGTTCATAAAATCAGATCTAGAAAATATTTTATTTTCCTAGTTTAAAATTATGGGTATAATTTTTTTATCGTAATAGTATATCTGTCTGGGTTTATGGACAAAGAATAACAATAAAATAAATAAATAAATAAAATAAAAGAAAAAAAAAACTAACATCCAGGGGCGCCCCTACAACCACTACATGCACACCATTGACATTTAGTGGCATATAAAGCTGTTGTTGGGTCAGGTGCTAGTTGATAGGAATGAAGCCAGAGAGCAGAATTTCCTTCAAATGGACGAAATGCAGATGCATATGTGCTCAATGCACTGCATACTTTGGGAATATCGAAGCTCATTTAGGCATCCCCACTGATCCAAGTTGTTCTCCATGCAGTGACAAACAACCTATTCCTGTTGAGGCTTCAAAATCTGATAAAGGCTTAAAGATGGTTTTTCTGTTATCCTTTTTTCTTAATTTTCAGTCCTAGGTTATTTTTGTTACCAGCTCAAGAATGGCCCTACAGGCCATGCATTATAGACAAGCATCCTCATTTTCTGGTTCACATCAAGTAAACTTTTTATTTGGCTACTGTGGAAATTGAAGTTTTCTCTCTGTTTTGGTTTCCCTAGTGGCAGGCCAGGACAGACTTCAATTCATTTTGATGTGCAATCTTGAATTTCAAGAATAGCTATTTTATTTCATGAAAAAATAAATTTCATTTTTTTATTTATGATCTACTATCCAATATATATAATTTTTTAATTATATATATATATATATATATATATATAACATGTACCATCTCATATTTCCAAATATATATAATTTTTTAATTATATCTATATCTAAGTCACATGATACGGGGATACAAGACACACAAGTATGTTTTATATATATATATATATATAAAACATGTACCATCTCATATTTCCAAGGTCAATATGTCCTATGTCGAATACCTCTGTGTCTTGTATCCCCGTATCACGTGACTTAGATTGCACTATTTTGTTCACCTCTCCAATAGATTCCCTCTTGAATATGTGGAAATAAAAAAATGGCAATTTCCAAGAATCATTATAAAAATCAATAGTAAGTGAAGGTATTCAAGAGAAATGTTAAAACCTCCGGACAGTGCATAAATGATACATGGTCGCACGACGTGTTATGAAAGAGATAAAGAGCTCTATTGAATATTCGAGTTAAAATAAGCACAATTTATAGTTCTTTGATGGATTAATCATGTTCCTATTTCCACAAAATACAATATCACTGTACAAATTGAGCCAGCAAAAAATTAGAATGTAAGCTAATACGGTGTTTATTCCTTCTCTCATTAGCAGTTTGAGTTAGTGACTTCCAAAGGAAATAGATAACATGCAACACCATCTTATATGGGCATTCTGCAACCAAGGCAACTCAAATGTCTACCATATAGACTGATTCAAAGTGTGTATCTAGAGAAAAAGAGCGAGAGAAATGCTTGTTTTGGAGGCGAAAATTATCTATTTCCCTGGTGAAGGAGCTTGTTAGGCATACAGTACCCATAATCCAAAGAGGTCATATGTTGGATTAAGGTAAAGAAGGCACAATTAGATATTAAAGCTTCTAATAACTAAAAATGTAAGTAAAGTTTGTGTTCAGATGTCGTACATGATCGAGTAGTAACACCTCCTCTTCTTCTTCAAGACGAGAAAAGTCTATGGCACGCTGCCCTGTGACAAGTTCTAAAAGCATAATACCATATCCAAACACATCTGTCTTCTCTGATGACCTTCCAGTTGATAAGTATTCAGGAGCAATATGACCCATAGTTCCACGTACTTGAGTTGTGATGTGAGTTTTTTTAGCATCAACCAACTTCGCTAATCCAAAATCACCAACAACTGCTTCGTAATCTTCATCTAACAAAATATTGGCAGCCTTCAGGTCACGGTGAATGATCTTTGGATTACAGTGCTCATGAAGGTACTCCAAACCACGAGCTGCACCAAAAGCCACCTGCTTTCGTGTAGGCCAGTCAAGTCCTTTCTCCCCAGGTTTGAGTTCTGCACTGATTAATGAAAATAAATCATTTCCACACTATAATCTGATCATTCTACTCTCTTGGACTGTATGCAAAAATAGATTTCTAGTTATTTAGCATGGCATCCAAGGTTGGATTAAGAAATATTCAACAGCTTGGTAGAAGAAAATATAAAAATGGATGACAAAGCTACAGTTATAGAATAGCATATTGATTAACTGAAAACAACTTACTAGACAATCTGCTTCATTCCAAATGTAAGAGCAATTCATCAAGGAAAATTGCAAGTGCAAATTACGAATGAAATAACAAATTTGATGACAAAGATAAACATACCCCGTAGTCGATATGCAACACTGAGATTCTCCATGTAAGGATACACAAGAAGCCTTTCCGACGAAGTAATACAAAATCCTATTAATTTTAAAAGATTACGGTGAACTGCCACACTAATCATCTCAACTTCCCGCAAAAAAGCTGCTTCACCACCAGGGCTGTTATAGTCAGTCAAGCGTTTCACTGCAACCTTTGTGTTATCTCCAAGTATTCCCTTGTACACTTTACCAAAACCTCCCTGCCCAAGCACATTTTTCTCACTAAAATTATCAGTTGCTAGCTGCAGTTCACGCCAAGAAAACCTCTTCAACTGTCCAAAAGCAATCTTTCTGTCATCTTCACCTGCACACATGTACGTACATATACAACACTCAGACAAAGAAAAATGCAGAAAATGAACCAAGTGTGCATGAGACCAAGTCATCCTGTTATTTCATAACCCTTGAGGCTTTGTTCGTTTTTAATTGAAGAAAATCGTCTTATTGTCGTCAAAAACCCAATGATCTGGTATTTAGAGTATGATCTTTGATAATATTACAAATATGGATGAACTTGAGTTCAACTAAAAGCATGTCCTATGCTGCTCTATTCATTCCATGATGCCCCAGTATCATATTACAGCTCCAACATACTCTTCTGAACTGCTAAATATATCATATGGAACCTTTATTTATAAATTTCTCATCCTATTTTTTCCCCTTTTACTTCTTTTCCCTTTTTCCAATCTATTTTTCTTGGTTTACTTTTTTCATCATTTGAATGTTTTGATTAATTTTCATGTGCTATTTTATCCAGTGAATGTATGCAATCCATGCTAGTACAGTTTAGCCCAAAGGAAAAAATAGTGAATTGATTGCATAATGCACAGAGAGGGAAAGATATAGTCACTGAGAAAGAAAATGACCAGAAACATCAACAAAAACATCTCGCCTATAGCGCCACCATTGGCCCTTCCATAGAAGGAAGAGAAAGAATGCCAAGATGAAAACAGCCACTCCAAGGCCACCAATCAGAACTCCAATTTTTGACTTGGGGTATCCTGGAAAATAAAAATGGTTACATTTTGGGGCCAGCGTACAAAAGTATATTTCTAAATAGAATCGCAAACCACAAGCATGACATTGAATAGTGAAAGATAGTAGAAACCTGATTTTGAGGAGAGAGTAGAGGCACATGGGTGTTGTAAACTTGAACCACAATTAAGATTATTACCAGTGAAACTGCCGGCATGACACTACAATCATGTTAACTGCTAAAATAGCAATGTAAAAAATGTATGATACTATTTTAGTTTTAATCCAATTCAAAGTGAATTTCACTGCAGGCATGACACTACAGTCATGTTAACTACTACAATATCAATGTGAAATGAAAATATAAGATACTATTTTAGCTTTCGTCCACTTCAAAGTGAATTCACTCTGAACGCACTCTATCCAAGATATCTGCTGTTCAATGTTCATAGAACTACATCTAGCTATCCTTTGAACCAGAAAATTCATAAAATTTGCCATCAATATCTCAACAATACTAATTAAATGTTCTATTGTAGCATGCGTAAGACAGTTATCAAGCACCTAAATTGTATCAAAATCGTGATGGTTTCTTAGTGTAAACTTGATGACACATTAAAACGTGTTATTAGCCAGTTTTCATGATATAGTAAGGAATCTGGTGGATAAAATTAACTGCACTCATCTAACTCGCTAAACAAAGATGGCTTCTTACTTGTATTTAGCTACTTTAAATATAGCCTCCGGAATCTTTCCAGTGAGATGATTTGCAGATAGGTCCCTAAACACCAAAAAGGTCCCAGTGTCAACAAAGCCAAACAACATTTCTATACTTCAAACTTCAAGATGTTACTAAAGAGAACTAATTATACAACTAAACTTCCACAAATGAAATAGTTCCCTGTTAAAATGCAGTAACCAACTCTTACAGTTCTATCAAAGTTGGAATCCCTGCTATTGAAGGTGGAATCTCTCCACTAAGTTTATTGTTTCTTATCACCCTGTTATTTAGTCAAAGGGAGTGAAATATGAGAAGAAAAATAAGGTATAGATGCCTACATACAGTCCAAAATCAATTTGAAATATATGAATGGGAAGAAACATGAAATTCAATGTAACGGTTAACTTTTTCTTTATTATTCCCAAAGTTGTTGCTAAGCACAATACTATAATATGTTTAAACAGGTAGAGCTAAATTTGTTGATTTCCATTGTAAAGAATCCATATATCATTTTCTTACAGATATTGAAGATTACGAAGCTGGCCCAAAGAACTAGGGATATCCCCAGTGAGATTGTTGTTTTCCAGATTCAAGTTCCGCAGACTTGTCATGTTACCTAGTTCACTTGGTAGTGTGCCAGATATGTGATTGTCTTGTAATGCTCTGCATTGATGTGAAGCAAAATGTAAGTTTGTATCAATGTCATGACCTCCCCTGCTTCCTTAAAGATAACATAAATTTGTGTCTGGATGATTTAGAATAAAGTGATGAGGTTAAAACTTAAAATCCTCAGTTTCCAAAATTATACAGACTCTTCACAAAGCTACTTATAGCATAAGTATGACAGTAACAAATTGACAGGATAACAAACCCTATAATCCTTAGTTTTTCCCAACATGTAATATAAAGTATTGGAGGATGACATATTGACAGGATAACAAGTACTATAATTCCATGTTTTCCTCATCATAAAATAAAAAGGCATTGGAGAATAATTCTGAAGTGATCAACGTCATCAATTGAAAATATATATATATATATATAAATCATTACTAGTCAAGTTTTCTCTCTTAAATGTTCATGAAACTTAATGTTCAAACAACTTAAGAATAGACACACAAAGAAGAAAAAGGTCATATGCCTTGTCCTTTCCCTTCTGTTCAAAATGTACTGAAACTAATAAACAGGTTTCTGAATATATAGAATAAAGTATCAGGAAGGGCTGCAAATTGCAATGAGATAAAACTGCTTTCTTCATACAGGTGAGGCTATTACCTCATATGACCACTATCTATAGATAAAAGAAGGTTTACAACAAGATAATGTACACCAAAAGTATGAGGGTTATAAGTTGGAAAAGAATGGCATTCTTACGCATAAAAATAGAGTTTATGTCCCTAATTCTTATGAATGAAGGAAGCTTGTATTAAAAGAAATGCATAATGTTCCAAATGTTGAACATCCTGGTTATTAGCATACAATTGCAGAAATAAGATGTCAATATTTTTGCCCCAAAAATGAAGGATGTGGCTAATGATATAGCTAGGTGTATAGAATGTCAAAGAGTAAAGGTTGAACCCAGATAAAACTGCAACTTGCAATGAGATAAAACTGCTTTCTTCAGACAGGTGAGGCTATTACCTCATATGACCACTATCTATAGATAAAAGAAGGTTTACAACAAGATAATGTACACCAAAAGTATGAGGGTTGTAAGTTGGAAAAGAATGGCATTCTTACGCATAAAAATAGAGTTTATGTCCCTAATTCTTATGAATTAATGAAGCTTGTATTAAAAGAAATGCATAATGTTCCATATGTTGAACATCCTGGTTATTAGCATACAATTGCAGAAATAAGATGTCAATATTTTTGCCAAAAAAATGAAGGATGTGGCTAATGATATAGCTCGGTGTATAGAATGTCAAAGAGTAAAGGTTGAACCCAGACATCCAACAAGTTTGCTATAACCATTCCCAATCCAGAGTAGAAATGGGAAGTGCTAACTATTGATTTTATTACTAAGTTGTCCCGATTCAATAATGGTAGTGGTGCACAAATTAAACAAAGGTGCTCACTTTATTTCAGTTAAGTTGGCTCATACTGGTCTCCATCTCTAAAATTATAAAAATAGAAATAATACTGATAAAATCCTAACAATAACAATTCATCCCATGCAAATTCATTAGTGTAAGCCAATGGAAATGCTATAATCCTGCCAATCCTTAAAACTATTAAGTCTGATGAATTCTAAATGGGATATGAAATCCTACTTTCTCCATATGAAGTCCGAAAAGGTTGGAACCACTCTTAAAAGTCCTAAAACAATAAATGGTAATGTTAGAAATTTAACTAAAATGATAGAGTAAGATAAAGGAGAATGTCATTGATACAGGAGAATGTCACTTTTACTCTATTGTTTTACTTCAAGAATTCAATATTACCATTAATTATCATGGTCACAAACTCCTCAAAGCTCTATCTCCCATCTTTCTTCTATCTTCATGACTTATCGGACAAAAGCTTTGGAGGAGGGGGGCAACTAGACCCCCCCCGGGGAAATGTTTCCCGGTGCATTTCCCTTTGCTTTTCCCCATGCGTCCCCCCTTCCATATGCATGGGAAACGTGGGGGCAGGCCCCACCCTGGGGGATGCATCTCTGTGGAACATTGGTTAATAATAAATATAGCATAGATTTACTTGAAAGAGATTTCCAAGTTGCATCGAGTACCCAGGGCAATTATTTTAGATAGGGATCCAAAGTTTACCACTGACTTTTGGAAAGGATTTTCGAAGTTTTCGTACAAATCTGAACTTCACTACAACCTATCATACACAAATAGGTGGGAAAATAGAGTCAAGTAATTAATGAAATATTAAAAATGTATGTGATGGATAAGCACTCCAAGTGGGAGTACCTGCATTTTGTAGATTTGTCTACAATAATGGATATCAAACTTCAGTAAAGATGACTCCATTTAAGGCATTGTATGGTAAAAAGTGTGATATTCTAGTTAATTGGAACAATCTAGCAAACAAAGTGGTACATGGGTCAGGACTACTTAGAGAAATGGAAGAGCAAATGGTCAAGATAAAGGCCACATATATCAGGGAAAAACGTTATGCAAATAAAGACAGAATATCAAGGGAATTTATAGTTGGAGAGCACATGTTTTTGAAAGTGAAACCAAAGAAAGATTCCTCAAAGTTGGAAAGCTACAAAATCCAAGTAGCCAGAGATTATGGTCCATTTGAGATCTTTGATAGAACAGGCCTAATGCATATATGCTTGCATTGCATGCCACCATAAAAGTTCATAATGTGTTTCATGTGTTGTTGTTGAAAAAGTATTTACATGTTCTTTAACCATGTCATTGATTGAGATTCGATCTAGGTGGAACTAGAAGGAGACTTCTAGGTACATCTAGTTTGTATATTGGACATGAAGGTCACTCAACTCAAGAACAAACCCATAGAGTAGGTAAAGGTCCAATGAACCCACTATAGCCCTAAATAAGTGTTCATTTTTGTAGTGTCGGACATGTGTTCTATTCTCGATTTGTATCTACGAGACTAAGGAACATGAGATCTACAAAACCCAGAAAAGGTTTTGGGAGAAAACACTTAGAGACCACTCAATTAAATTAATTGATCGATAATTAAAAAATGCCTAAGTCTAACTTAGGGAAATCAATTAATTAAAGGGAATTAATTGAGTATGATTGAGAATGCTCTAGAGACTCACAAGGATCAAGTCTAAGATGATCTTAGTTGTTGATGAGGATTTAATCATGGTTGTTGAAGCTCCAACAAGAGATTATAAGAGCAGATTGATGGAATGAGGAGACACAAGTGAGGAAGCAAGCCTCCAAACAATGTGAATTTCCTAGTTCACAGAGATCAAGTGAGGGAAGAATTTGAGCCAATGGAGGAGCATTAGTGATTGAGGGAGCAGCAGAAAGAATTCCAGAAGAATTTCCCAATAGATTTCCAGTGTCGGAGAGGCAAGAAAGAGAAGGTTGAATTGTTCTACAGAAAAGTCGTCCAGGTAATGCGAGTGAGCCAGAAAACCTAGTACGAGTGCCAGGGAGAGATCGATTCAGTTGTTGAATGCCCGAAGACTATCCGGAAGGCAGAGTCAGCCATTTCCAGAGGCAGAGGGAGGCTAGACAACTCAGTTGGAGGAAATTTCAGGGGTCACCCAGAACTGTGCAAACCAGCAGTGCAAGCAACCAGTAGGGAGTGCAAGCAGGCCAGAAGGAGACCAATTGATTTGCAGAGGGAGAAAATTCTCCCCCATAAATTTTGCCAAATTATTTGTCAAAGGATTTCTAGTGAGGCATCCAAATTATTGTACTCAAATTTTTACTGTTGCATAATAAAATAAACCCTCATATGTTGCACCATTTTTCCCTTCAGGGACATTGGTCCAAAATAATTGTGTTGATTGTGTGAATGAATTTCTCAGTTCTAATTTAATTTTCCACAACATATTTATTTTATTATGAAGATTGAAGTAGTGAGCTATTCGTTATTTGTCGTTAAATTAATTAATTGAAGACAAATAATTTGCATCAATTAGAAGAATACTTTCCAGTTATTGTAATCGAGGAATTTATGAGAATGTGATTGATCATATATGAAGCTTAGAGGCAGGACACAGTGAGATCGTGTTGTTTCAGTGGACGATCTGAAGTACTTTCTCCATATCTGTGCAAGCCTTCCAGGGGTGCAAATTGTAGAGGGAGTGAGGTTTGATTTCTAGTTGCAGGTGCAGAAAAAATTCGAATAGCCTCAAAAGCAGAATTTACAGACGGTGGAATCATCAGATAGAGGGTTCTAGAGAACATATCATTCGGTTTGTTGAGCAGATCTGGGCGCAAAATTTTTGTAGCGAGGGTTTAAGACGCAGACTTGCGCACGAACAAGAAGAGAAAAGCACATAGAGGAATTTCCAGATCCAGTTTTTAGGAGGAGATCTGAGATTTCAAGTTGCAATAGATTATAGCAGTTTTGTCAGTCAGTCAGCACAAGCTTCAGGAGCAATAGATCGTGTGTTAGATTCCAGCGAAGGACTTCCGTGTTAGAAAATGAGTGTTGTCACTCATTGCCCAATGTGTTTTCAGCCGTGAAACAGGTAAGAAAGAGCAATGAAGTTTGAAGCCATCTTCCAGGCCACATAAGCACTCAAGGTCAAATCGGACCCTCTCCATTGCATAGTGCTCAAAACTAGCTTTCCAACGGTATATGGAAGTCCAAGAATGGACTTTTGGATCAGAAGTTAGAGCATACTGAAGCTGCCTTTTGAAAAGCTAGAAAACAAAGAGAAAAGACCAAAGGACCAAGGCAAATCGCATATCGAAGGTCCAGGAGCTGATCGCAAATCGGGCATATCGGCGGGTCCAGGCTTATCGGCAAAACAACTGAGTTACAGCACCAGAACCTTGCGACATCGCTGATGTGCGATGAGTGTTAAGGCGCCTGGAGGGGCCGAAATCCGATTAACAAAGGAAATTCATGCAAAAACCAAGGGCAGGCGGCCCCTTTCTCTCTCCTCCAGGGGGGCACGTGGCGGGATATGATTGGTCCTTATAGATGACGTGGCAGTACAGAGGACACATGGCACGCAAATTCGACATTTTCAGGGATCCTATGGGGGCATTTCCGCATGACACATGTCACCACTCACAGGGGGACACGTGGCAGTGATGACGTCAACCCCAAAGATCGATGATCATACTAGTCAAGGCGCTCCTACACCAAAGTCCCCCCAGCCTGCGATTACGATATGCGAGAGCCCCCCCCCAAATGCGATATGTTATGCAACATGCTTTATAAAAACTTCGCGTCCGGACTATCGGTCGGTGTTGTAAAACAACACAAAGTCCCTCCCTCTATCGTGTGGCGATTATGATTCAGTCAGTGGGTCGGTTTCGCTGATCGGCAATCACAGGTATCACTGGGTGTTATCAAAGGCAAGCGCAAGATATCTCTGAAGTGCGGGATCCTGTGTAACAAAGGAAAAAGGCCCCCGGACAATAGTCAGAAAGCCTTAGCACCTGAGGGATAAGCACTCGGTCGCAACCCCCGGTCATATGAAGAAAATAGCGAAAAGGGGCTATACCAAAGGGGGCCTAAGGGGGCATCAGAAAGCGCCTGATTTGTAATGTTTCAGTGATAAAGGCCCGCACCTGAAAGACTTTCGTGTTACATCACAAGTGCATCCCCAAGTAGACCAGGGCGTCTATAATATCTTACATGGCTTTAAAGGTGTGATGCCTTAAAGGTGTGATGCCTTAAAGGTGTGATGGCTTTAAAGGTGTGATGCCTTGGGCGTCTATAATATCTTACACAGCTATGGCTTTAAGGGAAACAGGTGGTGCATTCAAAACCGGTATGGGCTGATACAGAAAGGCCCATTGCGACACAGGAACAAGGTACAGTGTAGGGATCCTCCGCTTCAGTACCACACCATGAAACTGATAAGCGCCCATTCCCAGCTTTAAAGAGCGAATAGTTCAAGCAGTAAAGGTAGAAGCAACAGGAGTCAGCTAGGCAACACAGGAGGCCAAACAAAGAGCGAACTACAACTTGAAGCAAAGGAGATCACAGGGATGGACACAGAGATTTCATTTACGTTTTTGTCTGACTGTTTACTTATTTCTTGTCCTGTAATGTGCCTTCTTTCAAGAAGAGAATTAATTTTGTAATGTTTTGGGCCACAGAGTCCTCCTGGGCCGAAACCGTTGGTCATCCTGACAGCTAAGACTAGTCCCGAAGATATTTTGTGTAATGAATGACCACGGTCCTCCTTTCCTAATAAATAGGAGGAAGCAGGACTTAAAAAAGGTTTAGAAATTTGAAAGAAAAGACTGCCTGTTATTTTCAGACTATATGGCTTTGTAATACAAAGCTTTCATAATATCAATGAAATGGTGGTGATTCCCCCTTCAAGTATTACAGTATGTTATCCCTCTGTTAAACCCATTTTATGTTCATACTTCTTCTCTGAATTCATGCAATCATAGCTATTAGTAATATTTCAAGCCTTCCTCACAAATTCATTTGTATCAACAAGTTAATGCAAGTGCATGTAATTATATCACAGATTCATATATCGACATTGTTAATGCATGTGCCTATATGGATTATTGAAATTATATCTTTAATAGGTGCGCTTCATGAACCATAGCAGCCAGTCTCTTTATTGTCCATTATATTTGCTTGTAACTCAAATAAGTATAGAAATTCTTAATTCCTCAAGCTCTATGTGTTAAGTGTAGAATTCTTGAAGCCTTATGCTCCATACGATGAGTTGCTCCTTCTCCTTATCCTCTATCATTGCTCTACAAAATCTTATTAAACTGTAAGTCCTTGAACAAGTCGGCCTCCACTATTTTGTGCATATTTCTGTGAGTTGTGTACGAGAAGAAATACCTTAAATACATAACTCATATCTTTGGATGAATGAACGAGCCCGATTTCTATAAATAAATATATATATAGAGAACATAAGTGATGTCTCCAGTTTCCTGCAAATCATTTGAGACACACAAATCAAGATGTGCCCAGGCACTGGTCTTGAAAGCAATCCAAGGTTGTCTCTGGGAGCTACAACATTTTCCAGCGTCGTTGTCGGGGAACGTATTGAAGGATTTTTCCCCTGGGATACGACAAGTTGAACACTCTTTGCATAGGTGGACAAAGAGGTTATGAGTGCATTCATCATCACCTTGGCGACTCCACAAACCCCCATTATTATTTATCATCCTGGCTTTTAAAATGCCTCACACTCGCTCAGATACATCTCAGCAGAAAGCTCCATTTGTATTTGACTCAAAAAGATTCATTTTTAGAAAAACTGGAAAGAGAAAATTCCCCTTGCGTGTGCTACCATCTCACCAGCCTTTGAAGCTTCCTCATCCAGCGCTCAACCCACTGTTACTCACTACTGAAGGTTTGTTCCTAAGGCCTTGACATACCCCGCATTCAGTCTAGCCACTCCTACCACTGTGTTTTTGGGCCAAGTTCCTCAGGCAAGCCTCAATCCCCCTCCATTTACCCAAATGGCTCTTCCAGGTTTTTTGTTAAATAAATATGCACCTCTTAATTTACCTCGGCCTCTAAGCGCGATGCCCCAAGACTACCTAAAGCTTCTACCTAGGTTTAATGGGGAGGATGACAACATTGCGCAGGGGCACGTTGAGACCTTTTGTGCCTTTGCTGAGAACCTAAACCTGGAACAACTAGATGTAGTCATGAGACTTTTTGTACAGTCCCTTGATGGATAGGCCAGAAAGTGGTTCAAAGCCCTACCCAATGCCTCCATCACCACCTGGGAGGAACTTGAAAACTCTTTTACACAGAAATGGGGTGAAAAGAGGAATCATGAGTACCTCCTCACAGAGTTTAACGCCATAAAGAAGAAGCCAAAAGAGGATATCTCAGAATTTATAAAGAGGTTCAACAAGCAATACAATAACCTGCCCATTGAGATAAAGCCTCCTCCAGCTGCTGCTCGAGTAGTCTTTTTGGGTGCCTTTGAATCTGATTTTGGCTTTACTCTAAGGGAAAGGAAGTCTATCACTCTAGATCAACTCCAAATCAATGCACTTGACATGGAAGCAAATTTCGCCTCAGCAGGAAAGTCAAGAGGCAAACAAGAACCTACTGAGAATAAGAGAGGGAAAGAAGAGGCATCCTCCTCTAGTCGAGATAGAGAATCATCAGACCCGAAGTGGGACGAACTAGACAAACTCATCAAGAGTTTATCACAAAAGGTTGGAAAGCTTGAAATTGAGAACAAGAGCCTCTCCAAACAGAATGCTCAAGTCAATAACCAGGGTTACAACCCGCAGTATAGAAGACCTCCATTGCAAATACTTCCAAGGGAAAGGAAGGAACAGCTCGATCAGATCCCTCATCCTCTATATTTAGAAGAGGATCTTGATGAGCAATCATCGGATACACAGGAGATGAAGGAAATTTTGTATTTTGATTTTTTCGAAGACGAACATGAGAGAGAATATGGCTCACCAGGAGGCCAGCCACGTCAGAGAAGCAGCAGCAGAGGAGGAAGATATAGATTATTATTGCAAACAGTTTGCAAATTTCATGCAAGCACAGCCACAATGTAAGTATAATCTAATATCTTCAAAGAAGAGGTCAAGAGAACCAAAGCAACAGGAGGGAACTGCTCCCCAAGTTATCCCTCCAGTACCAGACAAAGGGAAAGGTAAGCTAAATCCTGACCCTTCCAAGATAAAAGTCTCTGCAAATAAGGAAAGCAATAGTTCTGAGGGACACACAAAAAAGGAGGCACCTGTTCTGCTGAAAACTGCCAGTGGGAAGGAAGAAGGAACAGAGCCAGGAGGTACAGAAAAAGTCCAACCCACATTCAATCTCTAGAAGGAGCTTGAAAAGGTAAAAATTCATGTTCCTCTAACTGAGCTTCTAAAGCAGCCTAATTATAAAGCTCAAGTCTCTCAATTCATGCATCCACCTACCTCAGCACCAACTCATGATAGTTTAAACCAGTGTTGATAATATCAGTATCGACAAAATATCGGCGAGGGTCCAGAAAACATCTTATCGGCAATATTGACGAAAATATCGACAAATATCGGCAAGCATAAAAAATGATAATATATTCATTTTTTCCAAGTTTTTAAACATATAAAGCAATAACAACATGAAATAAACACATTGGCACATAAATATGAAGAAATCACTGATATATATGATGTCAAATAGAAATGATACATCAAAGGCGATACCAAATCCTGTTGATCCCTGATAATTGTCCAATCAAGGACTCAAATGTGGAGAACCAACAGAAAATAACATCACATATATAAAAGTATCTCATCATCATGAGTTATATGTAGCAAAACAAATAAAACTAGCAGCTATCTATCTGAAATCAGTGCCCTCTCCCCCTTTTACGGGAAAACATGATGGGTTGTTTGCCAGGCCTGCCCCTAGCAGTAGAAGGCCTTGCCCCTGCACCTAATGTCAAATAATGAGTGTTAGGTATGGAGTTGTGTTCTCCTATATCTATAGCAGATGGTGTTGATGTTGATGCTCCCACAGTCTCCTCCTCCTCCTCCTCTGCCTCCTGCTCCTCCTCTGAGTCCTCCTCTTGTTGCCCCTGTTCTAATGGATCATCTGGTTCTAACCATGAAGGTGACTCCTCCAAGATGGGCTCCTCAGACTCCACCCTCCACTGAGACAATACATCAATATTGTCTAAGGAAATGGCATCTGGATCGATTGGTGCTTCTATTTGCTTCACTCGAAGTCGGATATTGTAATGCATATACACTAAATCATTGAGGCGTGCAAACTCCAACCTGTGAGAGTGTCAAAAACACTAATGAGTCTTGACTCTTGACTCTTGACACTTGAGGGTCATAAATTAAAAATTAAAAATTACAAAAGATGTAATTGCTCAACTGAATGCTAAAGCTCAAAGTTATACCTGTTGCACCTTTTTTCATGTATTTTCTCAAATACACTTCAATTGCGCTCACACCCTAAAGAGCTACATGTTTGACTTAGGATTCTTATGGGCAATTTCTGCAAATTTGGTGCCTTTGCACCATAGCTTCGCCACCAAATATCTACCACCAAATATCTACCACAAAATAAAGAAATAAAAAAGTCAAAAAATTAAAACATAATTAAACTTTCAAATAAAAGTTACATAATTGAATTTTAAAAATCTAGAATTATAAGGAAATTCTAAATTGAAAATCTAATTTCTAATGAGTGATGACTTGTCACTTACGTGGCATGAAGAGGGTCCTTTCCCTAATAGCATCATCAAAGCCAAATAGGCCAACACAATCCCGATAAAACTATATATCGCGATTGATTTTGCTACGAAGCTCAAGATCAGGTACCATCATCTGAATACAGGAATGGAGCCCTTCCATCACCTCGCCATCAAAATCAAAGGCGCATTTGTATGAAAATGCGAGGTTGAAGAAGAGTGCTACTGCATGAATGGGTCGATGAAGCATCCCTGTCCACCGACTATCAATCACATCCCATAACATCATATGCCTATCAAGCCCAGCAGAACCCTTGTTTGCATAATAAGAACGAATGGCCTCCTTGACCCTATCCATGGCCTCATACAAATAAGTCATTGCAGGCTTCTCCCCATCTACCAATCTCAAAACCTTTACTATAGGTTCACTAACTGAGCATGCTTCTTCTACTCCCTGCCAAAACGTGTCAGAGTACACCATTTTTGCAATGGCTCTCCCGTCCTGTCTCCTGCTGTATCTACAATCACGCCACTCATCAGAAACAAACATTTGCTTCAACTCGAACTAGCATCGAAGCAAAGACTGAAGAGTAATAAATTTTGTGGCAAAATGTGTGATTACAGGATGCCACAGCTCCTTGTTTCTAGTGTAACTCCTCATGAGGCTAAGAACAAAAGCATGGTTATAAATAAACTTGGGAACACTCCTAGCCATATCAATCACCTCCTTGATGAAGGAGAGTTTCCCCATATCCTCAAGCAGCAAATCGATACAATGTGTTGCACACGGAGTCCAGAACAATGCGCGATGCCTCTCCATAAGCATCCTGTCGGTAAACACATAATTAGCTGCATTGTCTATTATGACTTGCACCACATTCTGCACACCAATCTCCCCAATGAACCCATCTAACAACTCACATATCGTTGCTACATCTTTGATATGTGCTGATGCATCCACTAATTTAATAAACATGGTACCTTCAGGACAATGTACCAAGAAATTTAGAAGGGTCCTACCCTTCCTATCTGTCTAATCATTAGACATCACTGTACATCCAGAAACTTCCCATGTTTTTTCAACTCCGCCAATCTAGAGTTGATGTCCTGCTTTTCTGCTTGAAGAATTGGCCCCCGCAACTCCTCATATGTAGCACTTTTGTACCCTGGGCCCACAACAACAATAGCATCACACTTTGGCTGCCAAAATGGATTGGTTCTGGTGATGCTGAGAGGTATGTCGCTCCAGAAAATACACCTCCCCATAACTCTATTTGCTTCTTGCTTCTTTTTTTAACAATTGATTTTATGGAAGGTTGTGCTCCATCTCCTATTCGTGGGACAAAAAATGATGACCTCGCACTAGCAGTAGCAAGTGATGTTGTGGAGCCCCCCCCCCCCCACTACCCTTAGCCTCAAAATCAGAAGAAGATATCCCGAAAGATCTACCTGCACGTTCAGCCTTGTTTCTTTCTACCTCTTCCTTCTTTTTGTATTTTTCATCCATTGCTTCAAGAGCTTTTTGTATAAGCTCTGGACTAAAAACTGTACAAAGCCCAACATCATGTCCAGAGAGTCTAGCCAGATGGTATTTCAATCACGTAACCCCTCCTGTCATCCTGGTCCCACACAATTTGCATGATAGATATGCCCGATTTGTCCCACCATCAGGCTCCCCATACTCCCAAAATGGGTCCAAGGCTTTTGGCATATTTGTAGTGAGCTAATTCAAACCTAGGGCACCAAAAAAAAAAATTGGAATTAATGATTAAAGTTACTCCACCCATACACAAAAAATAATAAGTAATAACCACCTCATTTTACAAAATAATTTTTTTGCTACATTATTTGCAATGTGAATTCAATGAAAAATGACAATAAGAGGGTGCATTTGAAAGTTAAAAAAAGAAATGGAGTTTGCTATCCAAATATGGAGAAAACCCTTGCATTGGCTCATGGGCATGAAAATCATAGCAAATGGAAAAAAAAAAAATGTTGGTAGGCAAAGAGGCAAGCAAGAATAACCCTAAATCTATCAAAAAAACCATTAACATAGGGGTTTTTTAGAGCATACTTGTTAATGGAAGAAATGAAGATTGTCTCATTATTCTTCAATCTTTGATCAATAAAAAATTCGTTGTTGGTGGCGATAATGGCTCTTCAACCCTCAATTCTTCCTTGACAACAACCATAATGCTCTCCCCTTCCTTCTCCAACACTCAGAAAACAAAAATGAGCAAAAAAAATCCGATTTTTGCCTTTTCTAGCCGCAGCCCAGTAGGCCAGCGAGTTTTTGCATCGTCAAGCAATATTTTCCCAAAATATCGACGATATTTCAAAAATATCGCGATATTTTCAAGGAGCAAAAATATCGCGATATTTTGGCTCTCCGAAAATATTGCGATATTTCTGAAATATCGCCGAGATCATCACTAGTTTAAACCTCCAAGAGGAGAGGCCAATGGTTGTTTTTGGACCGCATGTGGAAGAGTTGGATCCTTCCACCGCACCCTTCTACGTGACCCTAGTAATCCACGACCTCTTACTGCATAATTGCATGTTGTTCCGGAGCCTCACACAACCTCATGCCACTAACAGTTGGGCTTGGAGATCACCAGACCATACAAGAACTGTACTCCTTCGACTCCAAGAGAGTCAAGTGCTTAGGAATGATAAAGGACCTGGTGGTAAAGCTGGCTCAAATCCATGTGAAGAGTGTGGTAATGGACATAATGGTGGCCGATATTCCTCCTCGGTTTGCAATGCTCTTATTAAGATCATGGGGTTCCAAGGTGGGGGACTCTATGAAGCTAGATCTGGCTTATGCCACAATTCCCACTTTTGGAGGCAAGCAAAGGAGGTTGTACAGAGAATCCAGGTTTGTAAAGACTGTGACCCAACTAAAGGCTCAGAAAATTCCCCAGTGCATGGGAAAGAAAGTGACCTCTCCTGCCTATTTCTAGAAGAAGACGAGACTTTCTTAGAGGAAACATTAGTGCACCTAACGAGGCAGTTAGAGGATCAACCTGCAAATGAAAATGAAATATGGAAGTTATATTTCGACGGGGCAAACTCAAAAGAGGGAAATGGAGCTGGAATATTGTTGGTATCTCTAGAGGGCAACCTGATACCCCTCTTTCAAGTTGGGATTTGAGGCGACCAGCAATGTGGCGGAGTATGAAGCATTGCTCCTTGGTTTACAAATGGCAAAAAATATGAATATTGAATGCCTAACTGTCTATGGAGACTCTGAGCTAGTCGTAAGGCAAATCAGGAATTAATACCAGGCCAAACACCCCAGACTGAGGACATATCGGAATGAAGTGTGGGATCTAATTGATAATTTCTTGTTGGCCTTTAATATCCAATATCTTCCATGGAAGGAAACAGGATGGTTGACTCCCTTGTCATAGAAGCAAGCAGTTTTAGGCCCCCACAAAATCCGCTCCATAGATATGAGGTAGAAGTCAGATAAAAACCTTCAAAACCTGATAATGTCAAGCACTGGCAAGTATTCAAGGATGACAAGCAGGTGAAAAGGTTCATAGAAGTCGTTGGGGAGTTCGCTCACTCCACCATCGATCAAGAATTAGAAGAAACAAATCAAGAAGCCACTGCATGGAAAGACACAGTGGTTGGGCACAAAATTTTGCAACTAAAAGGGAATACCATCCCTCGCGGACTAGTCCCACTGGAAAGGCTTTTTAATAAGGATGACATAGTCTCCAAACCAATGGCCTCGGAGATAGATGATCAAGTAGAAGACTGCAACATCGGATCAAAGGAGGAACCCCAGATGATCAAGCTATCAAAAGGAATCCCCTTGCAATACAGACAAAGGTATTTAAATCTATTCAAAATTTACAAGGATGTATTTTCTTGGTCTTATGAAGATTTGAAAGCATTTGATACTAACATCATTCAGCATAAGATTCCTTTGAAGAGTGGAATAAAGCCATGCAAACAAAAACTCAGGCAGATAAATCCACTCTTACTCCCCTCCATTGAAAAAGAGGTGAGAAAGTTGCTACAAGCAAAGATCATAGTGCCTTTAAGGTACTCTGAATGGGTGGCCAACCTAGTCCCTGTCCGGAAAAAGAGCGGAGAAATAACGCTATGTGTTGATTTCCGGAATCTAAATAGGGCATCGCTGAAAGACAACTACCTGTTGCCTAAGATGGACCATATATTGCAAAAGGTGGTTCGCTCAGCCAGAATGTCCATGATGGATGGATTCTCTGGCTACAACCAGGTGGCAGTCCACCCTGAGGATCAAAAGAAACTACTTTCACCACCCTGTGGGGAACATTCATGTACGCTCGCATACTCTTCAGCGTTATTAATGCAAGGGCCACATTTCAGAGAGCCATGGACATAGCTTTTGTAGGGGAGCAAGACAAATTTGTGGTGGTTTATTTAGATGATATCACAGTCTTTTCTAAGACTAATGAAGAGCACATCCTCCGCTTAAAGCTCACCTTTGAAAAATGCAGAAGGTATGGTCTCTCTCTAAATACTAAGAAATCTCAGTTCGCCTACTTGGACACATAGTAGCGCACAAAGGAGTAAAGATCGATCCTGAACGAGTCAAAGCCATCAACCATATTCCCCTGCCCAGGAATAAGAAAGAGGTTCAAGCCTTTCTAGGGAGAATAAATTTCTTGAGAAGGTTCATACCCAACTACGTAGAAATTGTCAAGGGTATTACAAACATGCTCAAGAAGGAAAATGAAGTCAGTTGGAGCCCTGCCCCAAGAGATTCCTTCATCAAAATTAAAGAAGCTTTAGCTGAAGCCCCGGTACTGGTCAACCCCAACTATTCAATGCCTTTCTACATCTTTTCTTTCGCCTCTCCACATATTATTGCTGCAATGTTGTTGCAGAAAAATAAAGAGGGTCATGAACAACCCATCGCTTTCTTCAGCCGAGTCCTAAGGGATGCTAAGCTGAAATATAACATATTGGAGAAACAAGCCTATGCACTAGTCAAGGCTCTGAAGGCATTGCGTATGTATGTGCTACAATCAGAAATCATAGCGTTTGTCCCAATGACCACAGTCAAGGACATCCTGGTGCAAGGAGACAGCGAAGGAAAGAGGGGTTGGTGGATAGCAAAAATACAACAATATGAGCTAGAAATAAAGCCTACCAAGCTCATTAAAGGCCAGAGGTTGGCCAAGGTTTTATCCGAATCCAATTTCCAAGCTCTAGGGATAAACCTGATCACAAAGGAAGGTAGACCAAAGGATCATCAGAGCAAGATTAAAATATCTAAGCAGAAAATCTATGCCAAATACGAGGGATCTCCCTGGTATAAGAACATCATTCATTATCTCTTATTCCTGAGGTGCCTGTTGGGGTTAGATAAATCCAAATACCAAGCTCTAAGATTGCAAGCGCAGAAATATATTATATCCAATGGCCTACTTTACTGGAAGGACCCGGTGGGGGTATTGCTGTTATGTTTGGTGGAGGGTGAAACCCATAAGGTGATAGAAGATTTTCACGGAGGAGTTTGTGGAGGACACTTCAGCTGGAAGACCACGGCACATAAAATTCTTAAGGTAGGGTTCTATTGGCCTACACTATTTGGGAATGTTCATTCCCAGGTCAGGGCATGCCAAAAGTGCCAAGTATGTGCTGAGAGGCAAATGTTTTCTCCTCTCCCCTTGATTCCAATACATGTGGAAGAACTTTTCAGACAATGGGGACTTGATTTCATAGGAGAAATAAACCCACCATCCAGTGGCCAACACAAGTGGATATTGACGGCCACGGATTACTTCACCAAGTGGGTAGAGGCCATCCCAGCCAGAAATGCTACAGACACAGTGGTAATCAAATTTATGAAGGAGAACATATTGTCTCGTTTTGGTTGTCCCTCCAAAATTATCATTTATAATGCTCAGGTCTTCAAATCTGCCAAGTTCACCAGCTTCTGCCTTAAATTCAATATCATCATTGGGCACTCCACTACATATTATCCTCAAGGTAATGGCTTGGTTGAGTCCTCCAACAAAACTATGGTGAGGGTGTTTAAGAAGACCATCACCAAAAATCAAAGGAACTGGGACTCCCAACTGAAGTTTGCTCTGTGGGCCAACCGAGTAACGCCTAAACGATCCAACAACTTTAGAATTCATATGTTAGACTTCTACTAGGATTTAATGCAAACACTAGATTTCATAAATGAGACACTAAGCTTCAACAATCAAAACCAATCACGGCACAATCCAAGGTTTCAACAATATGACCAACCTTTTTGTAAACCCTAGATTTTATCATAACATTTGAAACAATGTCATCACATCATATCTTAGTTACAAACCCTAGTACTTTATGAACATCAACAATTTTGGTTAGCACATATATCTAGGATTTCATAATCATACACAAGCATATCACAACAATATCCATTAGGTAAACCCAAGACACAAATATCAATACATTTAAAGTCAAACATATAACGATCTTGATTAGGCTAGGGTTTTGATCAAATGGACAAACATACACCTAGGGTTTCATTCCTAGGAGCTTACTCTTGATACATAAGGGTTTTACTCATAAACCCTAATTTACCAGACCTCAAGGTCTAGGAACATATTACCATCCAACCCTAAAGGGCTAAGGTTTCCATAATAATACTAAAACTCCAAACATGACATTACCATCAAAAACCCAAACATCAAAAGAATACTATTTTCTAGATTTCATCAGTAACCCTAAGTAGACTAGGGTTTTTCACATTAGCATTAGCATACCCTTAGGTTAGGGTTTTACACAAAACCTTTTAGGGTTCCACAAACATAATGATTTTAACGAGGGTAGATTCAATCTAAAGATTAATCACCCAAACAAGAATCTTTAAGATTCAAAGGTCCTACACATAGCACTTGTTAGTAATGTAAAGCAGATTCATTTACAATGAATGAATGTACCTTTATCTTGAAGAGAACACAACTTATGATCTAAAACATACCTTTGAGTTGTTTTCTAGACAAACCTTATAGGACATCAATTCCAATGCTTTGTCTTGTGAGATATTTTCCGTAGCCCTTGAGCATATTAGCAAGCTTTTCCTAAACAAGGAAAATATAAAAAGAAATGTTATTAGCATCCCTAAGAAACCGGATTCGTCCCCTAGGGCCGATGTGTCGCGAATCCGACGAATCAAACACGATTCATGCTGATTAGTGTCCGAAAATCAGGACACGTCGTGTCTAATCAAGACACGATCGAATCTGGATCGTGTACCGATTTTCAGACACGAATATGAAAAACAGTGATCCGTGCGGTGTTAAAAAACGACTTTTCTCCCTTATTTTTTCACATTCACATGTTTACTCTATTGTGGGTGTTTGGGAGCAAGGAGCAAAGGGTGTGGAAGCATTTTCAAGGAGATTCAAGCAACAGGTGAGTGCATTTTCTTTCTATTTTTTTGCATTTTTATTACAGCAATTTGCACAATGCATATGCATTTCTTTGACAAATTTGTACATTTTTTTTTTTACAACATTCATGACTCAATCAAGGGCAGCAAGGAAGAACGTCCCCATTGGAGATGCCCCTCCTCTCCCAATTTCATCAGAGTCTGCTGCAAGTATTCCCTCTATTGCAAGTAATGTTGAGGGAAGACTTCCTCCTCAATGTAACATTGACAAATATCCCTTGTGGAAATATGTCACAAGAGAGCAAGGGCCACTTAGAAAGGTGAAGGGAGGAGGCAATGTGAGTTAGAAATGCAACTATTGCCACAATACTTTCAGAAGCACATATTTCCGTCTGAAAGGCCATTTGTTGGCTTTACCACGTTGTGGAATTTGTTATATAAAAAGTTAATTAATTAGTAGTTATTAGCCAAAGGGCGTGATCAAAGATCGTGCCCATTCACCAAGAGGCACCCAAGGTAGTATAAAGCCAAGGGCCTCCCACAAATTGTAATCATCTTCTATCTTTTCATAATAATAAATATGAATTTGTTGAATAACCTGAGTTAAATGTGCCATCTAGTATCAAAGCGGGTTATTTCCTTCGCCCAAGGTCATCAAGATTGTGTTAATCGATTCCATTAAGTTGTCTTCTGGTTTTCCACTACACAGATTGTCGGTACCTCAGTCGCTGATGAACCTACCTACCCCCAATAAAATCGTCATCCCTCTCTGCTATGCCCCCGCCCTCAATTTCCGCTGACGTGCTTCCCCGACGGTGCCTCCCCGTCCGTGCTCCCTGTCGCCATCTTCCTCTCCGTTGGCTTACATCCACGACCACCGCCTGCCTGCCCAGCGAGAACTCGATCTCTACGTATCAAAGTTCCAGGCCGACCAGAGCCCGACCAACCAGTGCCATTGCTGCCATTGTCGACCAACCGTCGCTGCTGCAGGCCATGTGGTTGTGTTGATCGCTGACTGTGCTCACTAAAACAAACCGCCACCTGACCGAAGCCCCTTTTCACGATACGGTCAACTTCCACGCCGGATAGGGCAAAGGGTACTTCGTATACGTATTATTAAACAATTAAATTATATGTGTGTATATATATATATATATAGATATAGATATATTTTATATAATTTATAATTATATAACATATAAAATTTTTAAAAAAAATATTAGTCAAATTAAGGAAGAAAGTTAAGCTGGCGGCCAAATATACACCCCCACAAACTCGCTCAATGTCATCGATGACAATGACCAATTTTAGCGAAAAATTGATTGATCTCGAGAATAGGATTACTAGCCACTCCGATGATTTCAACCAAAAATTAGTCGATCTCGAGAGTAAGGTTACTAGACATTCCGACGATATCAAGAAGCTTCAGCATACGACAAATCGGATAGAACAACAGCTCGGGCAGAACCATATCAAATCCGAAATGAATCATAATCAGACAATGGCAATGCTGAGAATTTTGTGTGACAGGATGAAGATTACACCCGAACAACTACTCCAAGATGATAGAGGTACTCAATAGCACAATTCATCAGTTTCAACAAATCCAGCAGATTCTCATGAAAAAACTGAGTCTCCAAAAAAATCATCCACGCACCATCAAAGAAATAGTAACGGGACTTTTTCAAATAAGCAGCTTTAGAATTCATTCACCAATCAATACCTTCTTTTCGCTCCACCGTTAGCGACGTATCAATGAAGAGCAAAAATCTAGCTACCCAAATTCGATGGTAACAAAAAATGTAGTGTTGCATGGCTGAATAAGGCAGAAGAATATTTCGAGATTGATGATATTGACAATGATGACGAAAAGATTAGGCACGCTTCCATGAAAATGGAAGGCGAAGCATATAATTGGTATGTGTGGTGGAAGAAGACGACACTCACTATCACTTGGAGAAAATTTAAGGATGCATTCTTTAAAAGATTCCAAGGTGTCAAGGAAGAACAATTTTTTTCAACACTCATCAAATTGCGACAAAAAGGAGATATGGATGAATACACACACGAATGGGAAACCTTAGCAACCCGAGTACCTGGGTTATCAGAATCTCGTCTAATTCAATCATACATCTCCAGACTTAAAACTCATCTACATGTAGAACTTGAGCTTCATGACATTACGTCGATAGAAGTAGCAAGATGAAAAACAAAAGTTGCTAAAAGGAAATTTGAAAAATTATTGTGGTCAAAACCGGAAAAAGTATATTCGAGACGAATAATTCCCCAGTCTGTGGATACGGATAATACAAGATATGTTCCACCACATCTCATGAAGGCGAAAAATCTAACATGGAAATGCAAAGGATAAAAGAAGGCAAGTGCAAACGCTGTGGTGAGAAGTGGGACCCTAAACATAGGTGTGCTAAAGGAAAAGAGTCAAAGAACTTATATAACTGTGAAACAATTAATGATTCAAACAATGATGAATCAGACATAGAAGGAATAGAAGATACCCCAGAATTCTCTCCAGAATTAGATGACAGAAGTATTCCGCAAGTGTCACTATCAACTATGACAGGTATATCACAACCCCAGAGTTTAAAATTAAAAGGACATATAAAGAAGAACAACGTAGTGGTTCTCATCAACTCTGGTAGCACCCACAATTTTTTAGACGCAACCATGGCAAAGAGACTCAACATTTTCACATTCCCCTTGCCCAACATGAAGGTGATGGTAGCCAACGGTAAGAAGATTGAAAAGGTAGGGAAATGGCATAAGGTCAAATTACAGATTCAAGACTTTAATTTAGAATCCTCATTCTTCACTGTACCATTAGGAGGAGTAGATGTGGTCTTAGGTATCCAATGGCTACGAACCCTAGGCACTTACTCTGCCAACCGTCAAGAGAAGTTCATAAGCTTTAACTAGGAAGGGCAGAGGTACAAGTTATACGGATTCCAAGCACTAGAAAATCAAATTGTGTCATCATCCCAGAGGATGAAGATGATTCGAAAAGGAGCACCAGCTTATGTAGTACAATGTCACCAATTAGAAATGTAATCTGTAAACGCAATCAACGAAGAGTCACCAGAAGTACAAGAAATAATTTAGAATCATGAAAAATTATTCGAAGACCTACCTATGAAAATGCCTCCTAACAGGGAAATCGAGCATACAATAGAAGTCAAAGCAGGATCAAACCCCATCAACATGAAGCCGTATAGATATCCACATCACCAAAAGACTGAAATTGAGAGATTAATCCAAGACCTTTTAAAATGTGGGATCATATCGAAAAGTAAGAGTCTGTATGCTGCTCCAGTGGTATTGGTAAGGAAGAAGGATGGATCATTCAGGATATGCATTGATTATAGAGGATTAAACAAAATAACGATTAAAAAAAAAATCCCAATTCCCTTTATCGGCGAAATGTTGGATGAACTGCATGGCGCAAAATACTCCTCAAAATTGGACTTAAGGTTGGCCTATTACCAAATCAGAATCAGGTTGGAAGACATACCAAAAACTATGTTCCGAACACAACAAGGTCATACAAATTTAAAGTAATGTCCTTTGGGTTAACCAATGCACTAGCAACATTCCAAGCCACTATGAACGAGTTATTCCGTCCATATCTTAGGAAGATTGTATTAGTATTCTTTGATGATATTTTAATTTACAATAAAACTTGGAAGGAGCACCTACAGCATCTGGATAAAGTTCTTATACTTCTACGCCAAGAAATCCAAATGCACCTTTGGGAAGGAAGAAGTAGAATATCTCGGACACATAATATCCCATGAAGGAGTAAAATTAGATCCTAATAAAATCAAGGCTATAAAGGAATGGACCAAACCAGTTAATATCTCCAAGCTAAGAGGGTTCTTAAGATTGACTAGATATTACCGAAGATTTATTAAAAACTATGCACATATAACGACACCTCTAACAAACCTTTTAAAGAAGAATTCATTTCAAAGGAATGAGGAAGCAGGAAGGTGTTTTGAAGAACTGAAGGAAATTATGTCTAATGCCCCAGTATTGGCAACTCCAGATTTCTCTAAACCATTTATCATTGAGTGTGATGCTTCTGAGTTCAGTATAGGTGCAGTGTTAATGCAAGAAGGGCATCGAATAGCTTTTGAAAGCAAGAAGCTCAATAAACGAGAACGTTTTAAGTCCACATACAACAAGGAAATGCTCGCTATTATGCACGCACTGACCAAGTGGAGACAATATCTTTTCAGAAATAAGTTCTCCATTCAAACAAACCATAACAGTGTCCAGCACCTCCTTCAACAAAACATTTTCCAAAGAACAACAAAAATGGATTGAAAAATTTGTCGCATTTGACATGGAGATACTACATAAAAAGTGAAAAGACAATGTCGTAGCAAATGCCCTATCTAGGAAGGACGAAGAACCAACATTACTTGCAGTCTCGGTTGTTGTTCCTGAATGGCTTAATGAGATTCGAAGTGAGTATGCCAAGGATCCAGAAATAACTGCGATAACCAATAACCTTCCAGACAACTCAAAATTTGAATGGAAGAATGATATGCTATGGTACAAAGGAAGAATCTATCTAAATTCAAACTCCAAATTTAAACCCAAGATACTCAAGGAGTCACATGATTCCCTGTCAATCGGACATGTAAGATTCTTTAAAACTTACTACAATGCACAGCGATCATTCTTTTGGAAGGGGATGAATCGCAATATTCAGAAATATGTAGCAGACTGACAAATGTCAAAGAAATAAAAGTGAAAATATTACGACACCTGGATTACTTCACCCCTTAAACATTCTGAATTAGAAATGGGAAGAAATATCAATGGACTTTATTGAGGGATTACCTATATCTGAAGGCAAGGATAAGATTTTCGTAGAAGTCGAAAGATTCATCAAATATGCTCACTTTATTGCAATGAAGAAATCAGACTCAGCTAAACAAATCGCTGAGATATTTTGCAAAAATATTATAAATTACATGGTTTTCCGAAAGTCATTGTGAGTGATGGAGATGTCAAATTTAAGGGTAATTTTTAGAAGGAATTGTTCAACCATATAGGAACATACCTAAATATGAGTTCCGCTTACCACCCTCAAACAGATGGACAAACGAAGGTTGTCAATAAATGTTTGGAAGCCTACCTACGTTGTTACGCTACAGAGAAACAAAATAAGTGGGTTTCGTGGTTGCATCTCGCTGAATGGTGGTATGATTCTAAATGTGTCAACAAAAATGACTCTATTCCAAGCTTTGAATGGGTACGAACCTCTGAAATGGAAGGATCTAGCTATCGTCCAGACAAATCTACCATCTGTTAAAAACTAACTAGAAGAAACCCAAAAAATCATCCAAACCGTAAAAGAAAATTTAAATAATGCAAGACACGGTATGAAGCAACAAGCTGACAAAAACAGAACCAAGAGAGAATTTGAAGTTGGAGAATGGGTATTTGTCAAGCTCCAGCCATAAAAATAGTTGTCCTTGAAACAAAAAGGAAAAACCAAATTAGCACCCAAGTTCTATGGACCATACCAGATCAACAAAAAAATCAGCCAAGTTGCATATAGTTTAAGCCTTCCGGATAAAAGTCATGTTCACAATGTCTTCCATGTATCTTGCCTTGAAAGGGCACTGGGCGACCATCAATCAAAACAAACAACGCTTCTGTCCTTAGATGATGAAGGAAGGGTCATTTTAGAACCAAAAGGTATCATATGCACTAGGGAAAAGAAGCTTTGGTCTCGTGTAACCAAGGAATACTTGATCAAGTGGAAGGACTTACTAGAAGAAGAAGCTTCTTGGGAGACTGAAGCATTTTGTCAACATCTGTCGTTACATATGCTTTGAGGACAAAGCATTTTTTGAAAGGAAGGCAATGTTATATAAAAAATTAATTAATTAGTAGTTATTATCACCAAGACGCACCCGAGGCAATATAAAGCCAGGGGCCACCCACAAATTGTAATCATCTTCTATCTTTTAATAATAATAAATATGAATTTGCTTAATAAGCTGAGTTAATTGTGCCAGAATTGGAGCTTGTGCAAATGTGCCTTTACCAAAGAGGAAAGAAATGCTAAGAGAGTCCAACGTTGGTATGGCAGAGGTGGCTGCAAAATCATAAAAAACCAAGAATGAGGACCCCCTTCCATTCTTGAGGAAAAGCAGCAACAAATTCCCATTTGAAAGTTCTGGTGGGGGACAAGCAACAAAAAGAAAGGCAACTTCACTTGGTCCAATGGGCAAGATTTTTCAGAAGGAGAAACGAGAAGAGCTTGATCTCACAGTTGCCTTTTTTTCTATCAAAACTTCATATCCTTTAATGTTGTATGCTCACCTCTATTTATTGAGATGTGTCGAGCTCTAGCTCAAGGGTTTCCATCAAGGTATATGCCTCCTGGGTCAGAGAAGCTTAGAACCACATTGTTGACGAAAGCAAGAAAAGAGGTAGAAAAAATGTTTGAGCCTATTAAAGCATCATGGCCAACATCTAGGGTTAGCATTGTTTCTAATGGATGGACAAATCCAGCACAACACCCACTCATCAACTTCATGGTGTCTTCCTTGAATGGTCCAGTTTTCTTAAAAGCAGTGGATGCACTTGGACAATACAAAGATGCACAATATATGGTTGAGTTGTTTATTAAATTTATTGAAGATGTAGGTGTTGATTCTTGTGTGCAAACCATTACAGATAATGCGCTTGTTTACAAAGTTGCTAGCATGATTGTGGAAGCTAAATATCCACAAGTGTTTTGGACACCTTGCATTGTCCATTCATTGAACTTAGTACTGAAATCCATTGCTTCTGATGTGCTTTGGATTGGTAACATTATTGAGGATGCACGGCATATCCGTAACTTTGTACAAAATCATACAAATTCCCTCACTATCTACAAGGAGTACAAAAATTATCATTGTTGAATATTACGGATACATGATTTGCCTCTTCATTCATCATGTTGACGAGGTTGAGGGAGGTCAAGACCGCTCTTGGGGCCATGGTTATTTCAAAGTTTTGGTCTTTTTGGAGAAAGACGATCAAGTAGCCTCTAAAAGAGTGAAGGACACAATGTTAGATGATGCTTGGTGGGAGAGGGTAGATCTACTTATTCAAATCATGGACCCTATCATTTCTTTGCTTCGATTTGCAGACACAGACCAACCCATCCTAGGAGAGGTTTATGAGGGATAGGATTCCATGATTGAGTCTGTGAGGAGCATTATTTTACAGAATGAATGCCCTGAGTATGAAACATCACCAGAGGCCTTCTTCACCACTATACAGGATATTCTTATCAGCAGATGGGGCAAGAATTGCACACCTTTACATTGTTTGGCTCACTCATTGAACCCAAAATACTACAACCATGAGTGACTGAATGGTGGACCTTCCCGCAAATTCCCTCCTCACATGGATGGTGAAATCTCACAGTGGAGGAAAGATGCATTCAGGGCGGTTTTTCAGGATAGAGCATCCCTTGATGAGTTGGAGGATGCCTTTCCAGAGTTTTCCACTGGCACTGGTTGATTTGCAGGATATGATCTCATTAGAGACATGGGGGCTAAGAAGCCCTATTCTTGGTGGAAAAATCATGGGGCAACAAGCCCTCCTCTACAGTAGTTAGCCATGAGGCTCCTCTATTAAGTGACTTCATCCTCTTGTTGTGAGAGGAATTGGAGCACATATGGGAATTTGTATAGTGTCAAGAAGAGCAGGCTTGAGCAGTCCAGGGCAGAGACAAGGGTGTACGTGCACACCAACCTTCGTCTTATTTACAGGTAGATGGATGAGTGGTTGAAGGGAAAGACAAAGATGTGGGATGTCTTTCCTGATGATATGGGTTTGGACAGCAGTGTTGAGTTGGCATTGGCCAACTTGGATCTCAATGATCCAGTGCTAGAGCCTGTCAACTTTGGATACAGAGGAGGAGGATGGAGTAGAGGAGCGTCGTGGTGACCATGACACTCAAGACAGCGATGCTGATTTTGATGATGACTATGAGGATTGATAACTCATGAGTCATGAGCTACCTACTACCTTGAGGCTTGTACACTTGTAGTTGTTTTGTATTTGCTATTTCTATTTGCCATTGGCATTGCACTACCCATGCAACACATTTTGATTTTGATGACTTAATTAGAAAACTACAATATCTTTATCTTACTATCTTGTCCTTCTCCTATTGGATCATTGATGAATTGAATATGTATTATCATTTATCATTTATGTCACAATTGTATTTGTATGCATAATTTTAATTTGTAAATCTTACATCTAGATGAAGATCTATGTTTGAAGTCAGAGTTGCGCCCCCCCCTCGAACCTGCTCCCAATCTGCGCTCCGAGTGGGAGTGGCTCAGGAGCGGGTCGGGAGCGCGCTCCCGATAAAAAAATTTGCGCTCCTTACCAAGACAGGGAGCGACCTCGGGAGCGTCGCTCCCAGAGCGAAAATTAAAGCCCGGAAGCGATCAGCTCCCGATCGCCCCCGATCGCTCCTAAGCTTTTAATTATCGCTCCGGGAGCGATTCGTGCGGAACAAACATAAACAGAAATTTAAAAAAACAAAAAAAAAAAAAAAAAATTAATTAAAAAAAAAAATTGTTTTAAAAGGGCTTGGGGGGGGCATTTTTATTTCAATGTGACTTGAATGAGTTGAGGAGAGCCAAGGAGATTGTAAAAAGGAGCGAGAAGGAGCGAGGAGCGAGTGCCGAGGAGCAAGAAGCAAGCCTACAAGGAGGTTAGTAACTTAGTCATTTAGTAGTTTAAACTTTAGTTACTTAGTAATTTAGTAATTTAGTTTAGTTTAGTTAGTAATTTAGTAAATATATAACTTATTTAGTAAATGAATCATGAATCTAAATAAATTAAATTAATTTTCTCATTCCCATTCCCATTAAATTTTGCAGATTCAAAAGCCTACAAATATCAAACATCATGGACCTGGTTATATTTCTTAGCATTTTCTTCTTCTTGGTCCCTTTTCTGGTTATTATGGTGCTGGAGAGTAGGAAACGGAGGGGCCAAAATGAAGAGGGGGGTGAAGAAGCTGGAGAAAGTGGATTTGATGAAAACCCCGGTAAGGAGGAGCTGGAGGAGGGTGAACATGACTCTCAAAAAACTAAACAAGACCAAACCCCATTGTGGAAATATGTTAACAGGCTTGAAGCAGGGAAAGGGGGTGGAACCACTAAATTTCATCGCCCCCATTGCAACAATAATTACATAGGTTCATACACCTGTGCTGGAAAACACCTCTGTGGAAAAAGGTCATGGGATGGAGATAAACAAATAGGAATCAAAACTTGTGCAGCTATGTCAGCAGCAGATAGAGCCAAATACATAAGGGAAGAGGAGGAAGCCCAATACAAATCTAAAAAATCAAGGGGTTTCTTTGAACCAAGCTCACAATCACAAGCACAAAGAACTCCTTCAGCATCCTCCCAAGGCAGTGGATATGGAGGCATAGGGTCACCAGCTTTAAGGCGTAGAACCATATCAGATTTCCTTGATGAGGGGTGTAGGAATGATGTGGATTCAAAAGTTTACAGGTTTCTCTATGCATGTGGGATACCATTCAATGTTCTTCACTCACCTTATTGGCACGAAATGGTTGCTACCATAAATGATGCCCCTAAAGGATACAAGAGCCCTGGGTATGACAAGGCAGGAACTGTTGGACTTGATCATGAAAAAGCAAAAATATCACATTCTTTGAATAGAATGACAAGTTCTTGGACTGACCATGGGGTGTCCATTGTATCTGATGGATGGACAAATGTAAAAGGCAAGCCATTGATAAGTGTTCTTGCTGTGTCTGTTAGTGGTGCCATCTTTCTAAATGCATATGATTACTTAGACAAGTTCAAGACCGTCATCAACATTGTAGAAGCATTACTTGAAACAATTGACCGTATTGGGCCATACAATGTCATCCAAGTCATCACTGATAATGCTCCTAATTGTAAGGCAGCGAGAGCAATTATTGAGGATAAATACCCCAACATATTTTGGTCTAGGTGTTTGGTTCACACATTGAACCTTTTGATGCATGATGTTGTTAAGAACAAAAATGAACAATACAAATGGATTGGTGATTTGTACAAGAAAGGCAAACAAATGATAAAATTTATTACAAATCATAGCAATACCCATGGCCTTTTCCGCAGTCACTCAAGATTGGAGTTGTTGAAGATTGCGAAGACTAGATTTGGTAGCTATTACCTCACCTTCAAGCGCCTTTTGAAGGTAAGAGAGTCATTGGCTAGCATGGTATCAAGTCCACACTGGCAGGTATTAAAGGAAAGGGCTACAAAAGCAGCTTACAGGCAAGGTTTTGAATTGGTGGAGGAGGCTACTCTTGATGGTATGTTTTGGTCAAGTGTGAGGCAAGTATTGGATTTCACCAAGCCCATTTATCACATGATTCGGTTTGCAGATACAGATAAACCAATGATTGGCGATGTATGAGCATATGGATACCACGTTGGGGCAAATAAAAGATATTGTTCATAACAAAGATCCCGACTTGTACAAACTGATTCATGATTTTGTGTGTGTACGGTGGAATAAACTTAATATTCCACTACATTGCTTGGCATATATCCTTACGCCAAAATACTACTCTACATCTTGGTTGGGCCAACCTGCACCAGGGGGTGGGATTAGAACCAAACCCCATTTAGATGCAGAGGTAACTGGAGGATATTTGGATGCATTAGAAAAGTTGGTACCTAACAGTGAGGAATGTGCAACTGTGCGCCTTGCAATAGGTAGATATTTCAGTGGCACTGGTTTGTTTGGTACCTTCCATGCAATGGAAGACAAAGACAGATTTGATTCTCTCACATGGTGGGAAACATATGGCGGCCAGGGACTTTTGCCAAAATTGGCAAAAAAAGTTCTATCACAGGTTATAAATACTTCTTCTACAGAGAGGTGTTGGAGCACCTACAGCTTCATACATAATGTGAAAAGAAATAGACTCAATGAAAACCGAGCAAAAAGCTTGGTTTATGTGCACTACAACTTGAGGTTGTTGAGTCATTACTGTGATCGGGCTTATGAGGATCCCACATATAAAATTTGGGACAACCACCCAAAGGATGACAATTTGGAGGATGGCAATATACATCTTGAAGAACTGGAAGAGGAACTTATAAGGGATGAAGATGAAGCAGTTGCAGCAGTCGTGCCACCTCCACCATCTAGTAGCAGTGCTCGAGTTCCAAGTCTTGTTCCTTTGTTGTCGCCACCTCCATCTACACCCGCACGTGGAGGGCATGTGCCTTCTAGTTCTGGTCGTCGGTCTGTGTGGGAAACTCCTAGAAGACCACCACGACCTGCTCATACAGGAGACTCTTGTGGCAAGGGCCACATGTAGATTTACAGTTTACTTGTCTTTTCTAGTTTCTATTAGTTTTCATAATTGTTGAGTCTTGAGTCCTTGACTCTTGACTCTTTCATATCATAATGATATTTTTTGTAAACAATATATGATTGTGACAATGAAAGTTTGAAGTTTGAAGTTGGCAATTATAACTCATTGGTAATGATTGTGAATTATGAATATGATGCTTCGTGAAAGACTAAAGTTGTTTCATTTCATTTCATTATTCATAATTCATTTTATAACATTTCATTTCATGTTAACAGTTAGAACTTAGAAATATCTAAGATATTATTTCTTGTAATGGTTAAACTTAGCTTACAAGTACAACTTTGGTGATCAATGATGATAAATGTTATATATTGAATTTTCAATTTTGAAAGCTTGAAGTTGAAACTTTAAGATTGAATTTGATGAATCATGATTCACGAGACTCAATATGTTGCAGTTGTAATATGTATGTTACTAACTTGTGGACATGGTTGATGAAGATTATAACTTCTAGATGATTGATGTGATATGGTTCAATGATCAATCTATGTTTTTTTATGTTTTTTATATCTAATTCATCATTCTACATGTTTTTGTTGACATATATGTATCAAAAATTAAAAAATATAAAAAATATATATATTTTTAAAAAATCGCTCCGAGATTCGCTCCCAAACCGGGAGCTTCTGAAAATGTCGCTCCCACTCCCAAGTAACACTGTTTGAAATCAATGAATTTGTATCATGAATGAGAATTTGTGTAAGAAATATCAAATTTTTAATATGTATATATATATATATATATATATATATATATATATATATATTTTTAATAAAATAATATATAACGTATCTGAACATGTCCTGTTCCGAGGGGTCAAGGTGTCCTTATCCAACACTCAAATCCTCATATCCATCGAATCCCGAATCCCCGTGTCAGGTGACTTAGTTAGCATCTAGTATAAACACATCTACATAAGAAAAGGAAAACTAAATATAAAAAATAATACAAGGAGTAAGATACATATCTTTGGAAAAATGATGAGGGCTCCCTCTTAATCCAATCTCGAGGGATACCTATAACTTTAACAAAACAATTCAACAATGTTTTTCCAAAGTATGTTAAACCTACAAGTACTAGAAATCAAACCATAAAGGAAAATAATTCAAAACTTTATAGTAGAAGGATAGAGTTCCTAAGAGTCCCTAGCAAATAAGTCTTTGACTTCGGATTCTTCCTTCTTGTTCTTCTTTAGTGGTCCTTCATCAGCGACATTTGCCTGATCCCTATTTCTCTTTCTATTCCTCGAATTCTCAAGACAATCACTTCTATAGTGACCCATCTTGTGATAATTGTAGCATTCAATTATGGATAGGTCTATCTTCCTTCTAGGCCCTTTAGACTTCTTGAAGGTTCCTTTGTTCTTGTTGTTGATTTGGGGTAGCATCGGATGTGCTCTAGCCATGAAAATTGGTGGAATGGCTAAAGCACATGAGATCTCCAAAACTAGAAATCATTTTGGAAAAATCCATCTGGATGAAGAGTTATTAAAATAATTAATATTTTTGATGAGTCCCTAAGTCTTAAGTCTAAACTTAGGGAAATAAAAATATTAATGGGTATTAATAAAGATAAGGATGAGAAGCTTCCAAAAGATAAGGATCAAGTCTATTTTAATCTTAGTTGTTGATTAGGGACTTAATCTCGGCCATTGATTCATCAACAGAAAAAGTATAAAAGGGGACTTGAGGGTCAGTTGGAGATATACTGAGGGAGACCAGTCAGTTCGATTTCTGGAGCGGGGTTTGCTGAAAAATTCGAGCTAAAGGTCTGGATAGCAGCAGAGGTAGCGAGTACGGAACAGAGAGTCAGGAACAATACCAGAAGATCAACGCAAAGATTAGAGAGGCAGACGCAGAGGCAATAGGACTGCGCAGTCACTAGAGGGCCTGTGTGGGTGACACAAAGAGGCCCAGTGCTGACGCAGAAAGGCAGGAGTTGACGCAGAAGGTCTGGAAGTTGCGCAGAGGCCAGCAAGTTTCGTAAATAACTTATTGGAAAATAAGTAGGTAAAATAAATCAGTTGTTGCAGTGATAGAATTTTCACATGGTATTAGAGCAAGTAATCAGAGACAGGAAGGGAAAATCAATTATGGGTCGAGACCATGATGCAGAGGCATCTACGTCAGGAGACTCGCACATATTTTCAGAAAATTGCACAAGAGACAGTAATTTCGATTTCTCTATGTTGGCTTCCAGATTGGAAGAAGAAGTTGCTTGTGTGACTAGCTCTGCATCATCAAAGGTATGGTATATAGACAGTGGAGCCTCCTGGCATATGACAGGAATCCGGGAATGTTTCTCAGATTATCAAGAGGAAAGGATGAATTTTCAGATCACCATGGGGAATAAGGCAAAGTGTACTCCAATAGGGAAGGGTACCATAGTTTTTCAAACAAAAACAGGAGAGCGGTTCCGTGCTACCAATGTGTTGCATGTGCCAAGACTGGGGATGAACTTACTTTTCGTATCACAACTTCAAGGCAAGGGCTATGACATTTTCTTCATCAAGGAGAAAGTACCCAAGCTGGAAAAAGAAAGTGCAAATCGAGATCAGAAGTAAGAGGTTGTACAGATTACAACTAGAATCACCAATGGCACTGATAGGCAGTCATGGAGACAAGGATTTGAACAAACTATGGCACATAATAATGGGACACTTGCACCATGGAGCTCTGAGAATTCTCAGGAAAACTGTAATACGAGTTCCAGAGCTTAGTATAGAACAAGATGATGTATGCAGAGGATGTGCTCTAGGAAAGTATGCCAAAGTGGCATTTCCTATAAGTAAAAACAGGGCCAAGAGTGTACTAGGATTGATACACTCAGATATCTGCGGACCTATGTCCACTAAAGCTCTTAGTGGTGCCGAATACTTTGTCACCTTCATTGATGACCACTCAAGGAAAACTTGGATTTATTTTCTGAAAACCAAGGACGAGGTTTTCTGTCGATTCAAAGAGTTCAAGGCTCTAATGGAGAATCTGACAGGGAAGAAAATAAAATTTTTGCGATCAGATAATGGTGGAGAGTATGTCGATAAGGACTTCACTGATTTTTGCACGAAGGAGGGCATCAGAAGAGAGTGGACAGATACTTACAATCCGGAGCAGAATGGCATATCAGAAAGAAAGAACAGGATTATCGTAGAAGCAGCTAGGACCATGATGTATGACCAGGATATGCCAAAGTTCCTGTGGGCAGAAGCATGCAACACGGCAATCTATGTTCAGAATAGAACTCCTCATCAGGCATTAGGCAAGATTACTCCAAAGAAAGTCTTCACAGGGAAGACACCAAAAGTCAGTCATTTTAGGATATTTGGGAGCTTAGCATATTGCCGCATACCCAAGGAAAAGAGGAAGAAGCTGGATCAAACTACAGAGAAAGGATATCTAGTGGGATATAGCGAGAACACTAAGGCATATGGAATTTATCTTCCAGGGAGCAAGAAGGTAGTAGTTCGACGAGATGTGAAGTTCATGGAGGACAGGGCCTTCAGAAAATCTCGAGAAATGCCTTCCGAGGAGAAATCAAAAGATGAATCATTGGTCAAACCACCTCAACCAATGAAAGTAAAGAATTCTTCCTCAGATCAGGAAGAATCACAAGAGGAGGAGCTAACAAAAGCACCTGCTACCAGAGGAAGAACGAGTAGGGAACTTTGTCAGATTCTACGAGATGCAGAGGATTTCATTGGTGCACCAAGAAACAATAAAAGGGAGCAAAAACAACCAAATAGATATCAAGCATTAGTAGCTCAGTATGGGGAGCTTGCCAATTTTTAGGAGGCTGCTCAACATCAGGTTTGGTTGGATGCGATGGTAGAGGAATATAACTCCATAATGGTGAACGATGTCTGGGAGATAGTGTCGAGGCCTCAAGACAAATCGGTGGTAGGTTTGAGATGGATCTAGAAGATTAAATACATTGCAGACGGCAGTGTGGAAAAATACAAAGCCAGGTTTGTGGATAAGGGGTATGCTCAGAGGGAAGGAATTGACTACGAAGAGACCTTCGCCACAGTAGCCAGGTATACATCTATTATAACCGTGAAATCTCTTGCAGCACAAATGGGATGGGAGATTCATCAGACGGATGTCAAAATGGCATTCCTGAACGGGGTGATAAAAGAGGAGGTATACATTGAATAGCCAGAAGGCTTTGAGACACATGAGAAGAAGTCTCATGTATGTAGATTGAAGAAAGCCTTGTATGGGCTGAAACAGACACCTAGAGCATGGTATGGTCGAATTCATGGCTACTTGCAGAAGATGGGATTTGTCAAGGGTGACGCAGATCCAAATCTCTACTATCTGGTCGTAGAGAATGAGCCTCTAATCCTAGTATTATATGTGGATGATCTCTTCCTGACAGGATCATCCAGGCTCATCGGGCACGACAAGAAGAATCTAGCCACAAAAATTGACATGAAGGATTTGGGACAAATTCATTATTTCTTGGGGTTGGGAGTTTGGCAGCAAAAGGGCAGATCTTCCTTGGGCAAGGTAGATATGCTACAAAAATTCTGAAGAGATTCAAGATGCAGGATTGTAGACCTATGGCTACTCCAATGATCACCAACTGGAAGAAAATTGATGCATCAAAAGACAAGGATGTTGATCCCACCTTATACAGGCAGCTCATAGGGTCCCTAATGTATCTGGTCAATACCAGGCCAGACATTTTTTATGTTGTCAACACCCTCAATTAGTTCATGGAGGCACCGAAGAGGGTGCACTGGGTAGCAACCAAACATGTTCTCAGATATATACAAGGAACAGTCGATGACAGACTCTTGTACACCAGGAGTAAGGATATCAGATTGAGTGGATTTACTGACGCAGATTGGGCTGGAAGTACAGTGGATCGGAAAAGTACCTCTGGGTACTGTTTCAACATTGGATCGGGAATGACCTCCTGGTGTAGTAGGAAACAAAAATCCGTAGCTCTGAGCTCAGCTGAAGCAGAATATATGGTTGCAAACACAGCTTCATGCGAAGCCATATGGCTTAGAAAACTGCTTGTGAACCTATTCAGAAGAAAGATGGAGGTGACCAGGATCATGTGTGATAATCAAAGTTGCATCAAGCTCTCTATGAATCCAATATTTCACGATTGGTCAAAGAATATTTATATTCGGTGTCGCTTAGTCAAAGACTGTTTCCAACGAGGAGCTGTACAGTTGAGCTACACTCCTACAGGAGAACAGGTGGCAGACATCCTTACCAAGGCCCTTGGAAGAACCAAGTTTGATTATTTCAGGGAGAAGATGGGGATGATAAAGAATCCATTTCAATAGTAGAAATGGGTATCATGTTGCAGTGCAGTAGCAATTAGCAGTAGCACGATGTAGCATGATGAGAAGGGGCTACAGTGCAGATGCAACGTTGGGAAGAAGGACCAACAGCAGCACGGATGCAGAGGGAGTTGCAATGCAGATGCAGTGTTGGGAAGAAGGACCAGCAGCAGCACGGATGCAAAGGGCGCTGCAATACAGATGTAGCAGTGGCAGTGATAGAGCCATGGGCAAAAGTACAAGATGCAGCAATGCAGAGGATGTTGGGCGGGGAGGCCTAGCATCAGCACTGGTACCGGTGCCGTATAATCGGAGTGATGCTCAGTGTGGAGTATTACTAGAGCACAGTCATCGCTAAGAGGGAGTGTTGATTTGGGGTAGCATCGGATGTGCTCTAGCCATGAAAATTGGTGGAATGGCTAAAGCGCATGAGATCTCCAAAACCTAGAAATCGTTTTGGAAAAATCCATCCGGATGAAGAGTTATTAAAATAATTAATATTTTTAATGAGTTCCTAAGTCTAAACTTAGGGAAATAAAAATATTAATGGGTATTAATAAAGATAAGGATGAGAAGCTTCCAAACGATAAGGATCAAGTCTATTTTAATCTTAGCCGTTGATTAGGGACTTAATCTCAGCCGTTGATTCATCAACAAGAAAAGAATAAAAGGGGACTTGAGGGTCAGTTGGAGATATACTAAGGAAGACCAGTCAGTTCAATTTCTGGAGCGGGGTTTGCTGAGAATTTTGAACTAAACGTCTGGATTGCAGCAAGAGGTAGTGAGTACGAAACAGAGAGTCAGGAACAGTACCAGAAGATCAGCGCAAATATTAGAGAGGCAGACGCAGAGCCTCTCAGGCACACGCAAAGGCAACAGCACTGCACAGTCACTGGAGGGCCTGTGTGGGTGACGCAGAGAGGCCTAGTGTTGACACAGAGAGGCAGGAGTTGACGTAGAGGGTTTGGAAGCTGCGTAGAGGCCAGCAAGTCTGGCGCTAAGTCTGGAAGAGGCGTTGGAGAATTTATCTCTGTTGGGTAAGCCAGTTTGGCACCAAGTTGTACTCAAGAATCGCTAATTAATAAAATCCTCCTCTATTGCACTGGTTTTTCCGCATTGGGTTTTTCCGAGGACAATTGTCCAAAATATCTATGTTGATGTGTTTGATTCTTGTACATGTATTTGTTTCTATATTATAGTGTGATATCTGCAGCAGAATTTATTTTATGGTTTACTGAAGGGCTTTCGTAAATAGCTTATTAGAAAATAAGTAGGTAAAATAAATCAGTTGTTGCAGTGAAGGAATTTTCACACTTGTGATGAGCGGAATAGGCATTTGAAACTTTCTCCTCTTCATTCTCTTTGTTGCTTACTAGAGAAATTATGACTTCTTGACTATTGTTCAAATGTAGGAGTTTCCTTCCAACTACTAAGCCCTGATGAAAAGGCACTCCAATATGTTGGTAGTCCTAGAAGTGCAGTGATTACAAGTTCCTTTTTAGGTACTATCTCATTGATTGCCTCGAATTCATCTCTGATTCTAGCTATTCTCACAAAGAAGGATGCCACAGTGTCTTCCTTTGTCATCTTTATTGATCTCAGTTCATTCTTAAGACTTGCTATTTGACCAAGATTCTTTATTGTGAATAATTTGGATAATGCCTCATACATCTCTTCAGCAGAATCTATGTTGGATATATATGGGATGAGGTCATCCTTTATTCCATCCACCATTAGTGTCATGGCTAATATCTCTATTTCTCTGAACTTTGCCTTTTTTGCATCACTTAACTCATTTGTAGGCTACTTTACTTTTCCTTTGACTAGATCCAAGACTTTATTCTTCTCGAGGATGAGATTTATCCTCTTCTTCCATGCCTTGTAGTTGGTTGCTCCTTCTAGCTGTTTTCTCCTTTCATTGAATTAGACATTGTCCTTGAAGATGGTAGGCTTGACTTCTTATATGACCCTTTTGATGACCCTTATTCAAACTTTATAAAACTCCTTATTCTCCTGTCAATAGATCTTCACGCTGCCTTTTGCCTCCTCCTTCACCTTAGCTCTGAAACCATGTTAGAAAATCAGAAAGGCAGAAAGATTTTCTTTATATTGATAATTACTTGTGATATTCTTATGTTTCTTATGTTCTTCTTCTAACTTTGATTCATCAATCGATTGCCAAAAAAATAACACAAAGATCACAGACACTAGATGTAGGCAAACAACCAGGGCAAAAACCCCTATCGAGGGGAAAGCCCAGTCAACAACTCTTCCTTAATAATTTCACGAGATGATCCAAGACTTCTTGACCTAGACTCGGACTTCCTCCAACAACCAAGTCATCCCTTCCCTTCTTCTGCAGATGATAACCTTCAGCAACAACTTCAACCTAGATGCAACAACAGAACTTTGACCCAGTAGTAGCCCAACAAAATCTTCGACCCAACAAAAATCTTTGACCCAGTAGAAACTTTGACCTTCCACAAGTAACCTAGTAAATCCACACGTGTAAGAGAGATGTCCCAGAAATTCGACCTTCCAGCGATTCTTCTCCTTCTTCTGCAACTTCGCACTTTTTTTGCCTCCTTTTGGATATCGAACTTGTGTGTGAGATATCTTCAAATGAATTCGAACTGCTTGTATATATACCCTTTTCTGGAGTTCGATTTACCCTCTTGTAGGCCGACTTAATCAGGTAAGGGCCAACTTGGTGTGAAGGTGACAAATGACTTATTTTACTCAATATTAATTCTTTTTACATGGTTCAAAATAACAAGAAGGGTCTCTTTAAATAGACGATGACTCTAATGACTCAGAATAAATCCTAGAAGTCCTCAATAGGGACTTTGACCTAAAAACATGATGACCCAAGCATGAAACCCATGCTTTAATAAGTCATAATAATAATAATAATAATGTCTTTTTCATTATTTTGATAAATACATTTCATTGTGACTCAAATAAATTTTATGAAGACCGAACCTAGTTACATTCTTCAACATTCTGGAAGGTAGAGCAAGTTGCCTAGTTGAGGTAGCAAGCAGTGAGAGTGCCAGAGAAGGCCATCTGAAGGCAAGCAATAGCAGATTCGTGCAATCCTTGTCGATTTGTGGTAGCATCAGATGTGCTCTAACCATGAAAATTGGTGGAGAGGCTAAGGCACATAAGATCTCCAAGACCCATAAATGGTTTGGGGAAATTCCCCCTAGTTGGAGAGATATTAAAATAATTAATATTTTTAATGGGGTTCCTAAGTCTGAACTTAGGAAAATTAAAATATTAATGGGTATTAAGATAAAATTAGGTGCGAATGTTCTAAATGACATGGATCAAGCCAAATCTAATCTTAGTTGTTGATTAGAGACTTAATCTCGGCCATTGAAGACTCAACAGGAAAAATATAAGAGGAGGCATGAGGATCAGTTGGAGACACACCAAAAACTGATCAGTCAGTTCGATTTTCTAGAGCGAGGCTTGCTGAGAAAATTTGAGCTAGTGGTTTGTTGCAATGACGGACAGTGAGTACATATGAGAGAGGCAGGGATAGTGCCAGAGGGTCAACGCAGAGACCGAAGAGGCTGAGGCAGAGGCAGTTGGAGCTACGCAGGGGCAACAGGAGCTATGCAGAGGCAGTTGGGGACTACGCAAAGGCAGAGAGGCCTGCATGGGTGACACAAAGGGGCCAAGTGCTAACGCAGAGAGCCAAGAGGCTGACGCAGAGGCTTCAGGAGCTACGCTGAAGCTAGCAGGGATAACGCAGGGCCAAGAGGAAGTGCCGGAAGGATTTTGGTGCGGCAGACTAGAGCTGAGAGGCTGAATATCTGTCTCCAAGAAGAGGTATTATTGTCGTGTAACAATATCTGTTGGGTGAGCCATTTCTGGCACCCTAGCTGTGCTCAAGAATCTGCATAATAATAAAACCCTTAGAATTGTTGCACCGGTTTTCTCGCATTGGGTTTTTCCAGGGACGATTGTCCAAAATAACAGTGTCCCTTGTGTGTTTGTCTCAGTATTTCAGTTGTTGATCTATATATGAGTTAAGGCTGCATCTGTGTTTATTTCAGTATTTATATTTATAAATAACTTGTTAATTGAATGAACAAGTAGGAGAAATTAAACTAGATAATGCAGTATGGATTTCTAACGTGTCAGACTTAAAAATTTCAACATGGTATCAGAGAATTGCAGATCACAGGAGCACTGAACGCGTCAGCGATATCGGAAATTTGCAACAGTAGCAGCTGTCGCAAGAGACAGAGCTACTCCTAAGCAGAAGGCAACAGAGAAGAAGTGACGCAGAGGGCCTGCGTCATCATTTTGAGCCAAGGAGAGGGCCAGCGTAGAGGCAGAAGAGGCTCACAAAGAGCCACGTCATCCTACTCATCTACGTAGGATTAATGAAGTTGCCCAGAGGAGCGATTCAGCCTTTGCCGGGATTGTGCAAAGCTGAAAGGCTCAGTTACCAAGGCCTAGGGAGCTGTAGGTAGATTGTGGTTGGAAAGTTGGTGGGGTGTTGTTTATGTCAAAGCAGAACAGTCCCTAACGGGATAGAACCAAGGTAGAGAGAGTCGCTACCTTGACAGATTTCTAGCCTAGACATCTAGATCCAAGTTGCAGTTGCAAGGAGGATTGGAGAGGAGCGGTTCGACATTTGGTGGGAGGATTTCCAGCAGGGACGCCAAGACTTAGAGGGAGATTTCCAGGAGGGAAGTCGAAACTCAGAGGGAGTCCAGAAGAGGAGCGGAAATGGCAGTGAACGAGCTGAGGGATCAGGACAAGTTGGACGGGGCTTCCAACTTTGTCATCTGGAAAGCCAGGAACCTGGCAGTGCTGGATCAACATCGCATCAAGGACTTTTCCTTGAGACCCATGGCTATCCCGATTGACCCAACTGAGAATGAGAAGTATGAGGATGCAATGGCGAGGGCAAAGTGCATGATCCTTGACGAGGTCAAAGATCATGTCGTACCACATATTTCTGAAAATAACATAGCAAATAAGATGTGGGATACTTTGAAGACATTGTATCAAGACTCTTCCGTGCAGCGGAAGATGCTATTGGAAAATCAATTGCGATCGTATCAGATGCAGAAGGGAGAGCAAATAGATTCGTTCCTCCTCAAATTGCAGGAGATTCGTGACCAACTTACTTCCGTAGGGTCTACACCGGATCCGAAATTCATGGTGAGGATAGCCCTAAATGCAGTCTCCGAGGAGTGGGAGACATTTGTCCAAAGTATTTTGGGCAAGGCTACTCTTCCAGGTTGGGAGGAGATGTGGGCAGCTCTTCACCAAGAAGAGATCAGACGGTTGACCAAGGCGGGGAGTAGTGGCAAGGGAGGTCGAATCAAGAAAGAGGAGGAGGAGGATGCAGCTCTAGCATCTGCGGGACAACAAGGGAAGAGGAAGAAGAAGGATATCTCCAAGGTGAAGTGCTTCCATTGTGGGGAGCTGGGACATTATGCATCCCAATGTCCCAGGAAGAAAAACAAGGGAGAGGCTTCTGACTCCAAGGCAGCTCCAGCTAAGGCGGAGAAAGAAGTCGAGATTGATGACGACTGTGCCACGAATGCTCATGCACCTAGAGGTGGGGAGATATCGAGTTGTAGTCAAAAGGACTACATACTAGGGGCAGGATACTTGAGGTGCCCAAACTCTTGGATCACATCTGGCTACGGGAGCCCTTAACGACAGTGGCAAGATGACAGAGATCGACTAGAGCAAAGTGTAGTGGAGCAGCAAAGCAGTGCATGGGTGCAGAAATCTGAGGCAGCGCAGTGAAGGTTGCAGTAGTGCGAGAGGCACAAAGGTGTTTGCAGCAGCGCAATGGCCGTAGGGGGAGCACAGGATAGCAACAGGTCCAGCTTCAGCATCATGAGGCCTCCAAACTAACCGGGATGTCAGCATTTGGGTAGATCAATTGCTTACTTCTTGGCAACTGAGTTGCAGTGCAGCAGTTAGCAGTGACAGTGCTAGGGGTAGCATGGGCAGCATATTGAGAGGGAGCTGTAGTACAGATGTAGCAGTGGCAATGGCAGTGTCATGGGCAGCAATACAGGAAGAAGCAATGCAGATGATGTGAGGCAACAAGCCAAGTATCAACACAAGTACCGGTGCAGAAGGATTAGTGTCATGTTTCAGTGGTGGAACATTACTAGAGCACATTCCTCGCTAAGAGGGAGTGTTGATTTGTGGTAGCATCGGATGTGCTCTAGCCATGAAAATTGCTAGAGAGGCTAAGGCACATAAGATCTCCAAGACCCACAAATAGTTTGGGGAAATTCCACTCGGTTGGAGAGGTATTAAAATAATTAATATTTTTAATGGGGTTCCTAAGTCTAAACTTAGGAAAATTAAAATATTAATGGGTATTAATATAAAACTGGGTGAGAATGTTCTAAATGACATGGATCAAGCCAAATCTAATCTTAGTCGTTGATTAGAGACTTAATCTTGGCCGTTGAAGATTCAACAGAAAAAGTGTAAGAGGAGGCTTGAAGGTCAGTTGGAGACACACCAAAAACTGATCAATCAGTTCGATTTTCTAGAGCGAGGCTCACTGAGAAAATTCAAGCTAGTGGTCTATTGCAGCGAGGGGCAGTGAGTACATAATAGAGAGGCAGGGATAGTGCCATAGGGTCAGCGCAAAGACCGAAGAGGTTGACACAGAGGCAGCTAGAGCTACGCAAAGGCAGCTAGAGCTATGCAAAGGCAGCAAGAGCTACACAGAGGCAGTTGGGGACTGTGCAGAGGCAGAAAGGCCTGCGTGGGTGACGGAGAGGGGCCAAGTGCTGACGCAGAGAGCTAGGAGGCTGACGCAAAGAGCCAGGAGGTTGACGCAAAGGCTTTAGGAGCTACATTGAAACTAGCAGGGCTGACGCAGGGCCAAGAGGAAGCGTCGGAAGGGTTTTCGTGGGGAAGACTAGAGCTGAGAGGCTGAATATCTATCTCCGAGAAGAGGTATTACTGCCGTGTAACAATCTCTGTTGGGTGAGCCATTTCTGGCACCCTAGTTGTACTCAAGAATCTGCATAATAATAAAACCCTTAGAATTATTGCACCGGTTTTCCTCCATTGGGTTTTTCCAAGGACGATTGTCCAAAAATAACGGTGTTCCTTATGTGTTTGTCTCAATATTTCAGTTGTTGATCTGTATATGAGTTAAGGCTGCATTTTTGTTTATTTCAGTATTTATATTTATAAATAACTTGTTAATGGAATGAACAAGTAGGATAAATTAAACCAAATAATGAAGTAGGGATTTCTAACGTGTCAGACTTAGAAATTTCAACAATCCTAAGGAAGTGCAAGTAGGAGTTTTTTATGTCTCACCGCATTATGTGTGTTTCTAAACACGAATAATCGACAGAGATTTTCCCTCCAACTTAAACCCCAAAGCTAGGGTGGAATTTATTATCAAAGTGTTAGGTGAGTCCTAGTGTTTTTAGTCAAGTCTATTGTAAAAATGGTTTGGGAATAATTTAAGCTATTTGGCTAAATTATTTTATTACAGATCACTTGATATACTAGATCATAGTGTGTCGTAGAATTGGGTAAATATTAGGAGGGTCTATAACAAATGGGTATTCCCCCTTTGAGGGTTGAAATTGTAATTATTTGATGTAAAAATACTTTAGTGCATGGTCTCTCGCAATCAGAAACCATGGTTGAAGTACTTGAGAGTGGAAAAATAATAAATCCCCTCTTGTGTCAATTAATTAATTTTTCTGGCAAAAATAAAATTAAATCCTAAAACAGAAAATTAATTAATTTAGAGTCAAAAAAATAATTTTAGAGAAATTAACCTTTCCAAGTGGAAAATGACCAAAAAAATTTGTGGGTCTTGAAGAAGTCAAATTTTGGAGATCCCCACCAAGGCAAAAATGGATATTTTAGAAAAATTAAGCCCTTGGACATTGGTGGTTAAGTCAAAATCAAATTTTTAAGGAAATTAATCCAAAATAATTATTTTTTCGATTAATAAAAAATGATTTTAATGAGAAGTTCGAAAATTCCTCAAAAATAAATATTTTTGACAGAGATTAAAAGTTGATCAAGTATTTATCGACAGTCGAGATTATTTTGACGGGGATCAAGCCAACTAACCATTATTTTCCACTTAGAGGAATTTGTCTATAAATAGAAGGCTATTGAGTTTCTATTAGGATCATGATCTTTGGCTGATGTAATTTGGTAAATGTTGGTGTGAAGCCACTGTTCTGTTGGGAATGTTTGAAATTCATGATAAAAGACTTTGGGGTTCAGTTCATGGTGTCTTTGTTTCATTGATTTGTGGTATGTACTTACCTATTTTGTGCTTAAAATTTTATAAGACTTGTTATTTCATTAGATGGTGAAAAGAACATTCTATCGGTAGATTTTGGGTCTATCCTATGTGATCTGATTCGCGTATGTCTAAGTTTTCTTGAAGAAATATATAGAGTTTGCAAGTTCACCAGCCCTTGGGCTCCAAGTTCACAAACTATGGGCACAGACTAACCTTGTTAGGGCTTCAGGAAATTTATGTGATTTTTTTACTTCGCTAAGACTGTGGTGAATATCTATCTTTCGAAATACATCAAGCCAATGTCATTGCTATAAAAAATATTCTTCAAAAAAAAATTCAGCATTATATATTTATATATATTTTGTAAATCAATTTTGTAAAATAATTCTTGTAGAATTATTCTTTCTAACCCTTTTTTTGCAGCTATTTGGGGTTTGGGGTTTATTTTGAATCTTTTGTATATATTGGGGTTTTGGGTATTTTTATTTTCAATTGTGCAAGTGAGATTCAAGAAGATTTGTTCGGGTTTGAGCTAGTTGTAGGCCCTTGAGGGTAAGATCTAGTCTCCAATTATTTTGCGGGGACAACATTTAAGAGTTTTGCAGTTAAATTGAGCAAATTCGAAGATCTGAAGCAAATTCACATTTTTGGCAAGGGTTTCAAAAAACAATTTAGGGCCTACAGGCCCTACGTTCTCCCTCTAGCCCTAGTCGTTGCCTTGTTTAGCCTAGCCGTAGGCCAATTCTGACCTTTTTTCCCTTGTCATGAGGCTTAGAGACCTTGGCCTCCCCTTCAAGCTTGACGACAACCCTTTTTAGGGCTTTTCGTGGGCCTTTTTGGACCTCTAAGGCTTGGCTACAAGCCTTTCCTTGCCTCTTCAGCCCTCTGTTGCCCCTGCTCTCCCTCCTCCTGCCTTCGGCCTGCCCTAATCCCCTCTCCATCCTCCTCTTCTACCCTCGGCCTATTCTCTTTAACCTAGCCTCAGCATTGTCCACTGAAGACATTGCATTGTTGTTGACTCTGCATTGGGCTAACTGCATTGCTGCCAACTCTGCACTGCACTACCCAACATCTGACTGCTACTAGTCTCTACAATTTTCACTCTAGTATCTGACTGCATAAGCTGTCAGTGTGTCATTGATCCATCTAGCTACTGAATATTATGGGCCCCCGTACCAAGGTATTGACCCAGGAGGTGGATTCCTCAAGGATCCTGCCCATCTATAGCGCTCTGGGGCTACAACACCAAGTCACCCCACCTCACTCCTGGAGGTATATCGACGAACATAGCAAAGTCTTCCTCCGGCTTGGAGGAAAGCCTATCTATCACTGTTGAAGTTGCCTGTTGGTCCTGCTTCTCCTCCTTGTTCTGACTCCTTCCTGAGACGACATTGGGTACTGTAGTGACCGAGCTCACCACACCTGAAGCACTTGACCTTTGACAGGTCCTTCTTCTTCTTCCTCTGCTCCCCCTGATTGGAACCTTAGATGTGAGGGCCACATTCTCCTTCTCCTTCACCACCTTTGATCCGCTACAGCTACCACTGATGGATCTATTTAGCAATTCACCTCAATTCCTCCTGCTACAAATCAGCCCACATTCTATCTCAGTCTAGTAGCCTATCTTAGCCCAATATGCTTTGGACAAAAACCTGCCAATACTCTGAGACGCTATTGAGTGCCAATCGCACTAGCTAAATGGATTGAGGCGTTGCCCCAATAGCTGACAGCTGGTCTTGGACCTCCTGAATTCTTGTAAGGTAGGGGTCTATGCCTTCCCCTTTTTGCATCCGAATGAGTCTTAGCTTCTCCTCTAGGTACATCTTTTGTTGCTCGGAACTACCCTGGTATAACATGGAAAGATGTTAATTTTAGGTATGTTCTATGCTAGAGCAATTTATTTCAATTTCTTTTCCACATTAGCAATCACATCAGCATAAAGTAAACTGCAGATAGAACATAAATATAAATCGCAGAAGACAAGCCAAGACAAGAGGACACAAGATGTGGCGCTAGCCAGGGACAAACCCCACAATGTGGGGAAACCCTTGATCAATTCTTCTTTTATGTTCTTCAAAGTTCAGCAAAGAAAGTGAGAGAGATAGTACATTTACAATAGAAGTCAATCACTTTGACTTTTGATATCGGCATGAGATCAGTTGAAGACATATTGCTTCAACTGATTCTCTAAGGTGACTCGTTCACCTATCATAGTGTTGCATCTCGTCTATTTGCTGCACATTACTGTGTGACACCTTGCTGCACTGTCACATCTGTTGAACCTTGATGATTGAGCTGCTCTCATCTTCATGCTGCTCATCATGCTGCATCTTCCATGGTCTTATTCAATGTTACTTGGGAGCGGGAGCGGGAGCGGGGAACGGGAGCGGGAGCGGGAGCGGCAGCGAGAGCGGGGAACGGGAGCGGGAGCGGGAGCGGGAGCGGGAGCGACCATTTTCAGAAGCTCCCGGTTTGGGAGCGAATCCGGGAGCGATTTTTTAAAAATATATATATTTTTTATATTTTTTAATTTTTGATACATATATGTCAACAAAAACATGTAGAATGATGAAATAGACATAAAAGACATAAAAAAACATAAATTGATCATTGAACCATATCACATCAATCATCTAGAAATTATAATCGTCATAAACCATGTCCACAAGTTAGTAAAATACATATTACAACTGCAACATATTGAGTCTTATAAATCATGATTCATCAAATTCAATATTAAAGTTTCAACTTCAAGCTTTCAGAATTGAAAATTCAATAACATTTATCATCATTGATCACCAAAGTTGTACTTGTAAGCCAAGTCTAACCATTACAAGAAGTAATATCGAAGATATTTCTAAGTCCTAACTTCTAACTGTTAACATGATATTAAATGTTAAAAATTTATAAAATGAAACATGAATAATGAGATGAAATGAAACAACTTTAGTCTTTCACAAAGCATCATATTCATAATTCACAATCATTACCAATGAGTTATAATTGCCAAGGCCCAACTTCAAACTTCAAATTTTCATTGTCACAGTGATATAATGTTTACAAAAAAATATCATAATGTCAATAATGATATGAAAGAGTCAAGAGTCAAGAGTCAAGGACTCAAAACTCAACAGTTATGAAAACTAAAGTCTAATAGAAACTAAAAAAGACAAGTAAACTGTAAATCTACAAGTGGCCCTTGCCACGAGAGTCTCCAGGAGTATAAGCAGGTCGTGGTGGTCTTCTAGGAGTCTCCCGCACAGACCGACGACCAGAACTAGAACCTCCACGCGAGGGTGTCGATGGAGGTGGCGACAGCAATGGAACAAGACTCGGGCCTCGAGCACTGCTACTGGATGGTGGAGGTGGAGGTGGCATGGCTGCTGCAGCTGCTTCATTTTCATCCCTTACAAGCTCCTCTTCTAGTTCTTCAATATGTACAATGCCATCCTCCAAATTGTCGTCCTCAGGGTGATTGTCCCAAATTTTATATGTGGGATCTTCATTAGCCCGATCACAGTAATGGCTCAACAACCTCAAGTTGTAGTGCACAAAAACCAAGCTTTCTGCTCGGTTTTCGTTGAGTCTGTTTTTTTTCACATTATGTATATAACTGTAGGTGCTCCAACACCTCTCTGCAGAAGAAGAATTTACAACCTGTGAAAGAACTTTTTTTGCCAATTTTGGCAAAAGTCCGTGGCCGCCATATGTTTCCCACCATGTGAGAGAATCAAATTTATCTTTGTCGTCCATTGCATGGAAGTTACCATACAAACCAGTGCCACTGAAGTATCTGCCTATTTCAAGGCACACAGCTGCACATTCCTCCCTGTCAGGCACCAACTTTTCTAATGCTTCCAGATATCCTTTAGTTACCTCTTAATCTAAATAGGGTTTGGTCCTAACCCCACCCCCTGCTGCAGGTTGGCCCAACCAAGATGTAGAGTAGTATTTTGGCGTAAGGATATACGCCAAGCAATGTAGTGGAAGGTTAAGCCTATTCCACCGTTCACACACACAATCATGAATCAGTTTGTACAAGTTGGGATCTTTATTATGAACAATGTCTTTTATTTCCACCAACATGGTATCCATTTGCTCATACACCTCGCCAATCACTGGTTTGTCTGTATCTGCAAACCGAATCATGTGATAAATTGGCTTGGTGAAATCCAATACCTGCCTCACAGTTGTCCAAAACTGCCCATCAAGAGCGGCCTCCTCCACCGTTTCAAAACCTGCCATGTCAGCTACATTTGTAGCCCTTTCCTTTAACACCTGCCAATGTGGACTTGATACCATGCTAGCTAATGCCTCTCTTACCTTCAAAAGGCGCCTGAAGGTGAGGTAATAGCTACCAAATCTAGTCCTCGCAATCTTCAGCAACTCCAATCTCGAGTGACTGCGGAAAAGGCCATGGGTATTGCTATGATTTGTAATAAATTTTATCATTTGTTTTCCTTTCTTGTACAAATCACCAATCCACTGGTATTGTTCATTTTTGTTTTTGACAATATCATGCAACAGAAGGTTCAATGTGTGAACCAAACATCCAGACCAAAATATGTTCGGGTATTTATCCTCAATAATTGCTCCCGCTGCCTTACAATTAGGAGCATTATCAGTGATGACTTGGATGACATTGTATGGGCCAATACGCTCAATTGTTTCAAGTAATGCTTCTGCAATGTTGATAGCGGTCTTGAACTTGTCTGAGTAATCATGTGCAGCTAGAAAGATGGGACCACTAACAGACACAGCAAGAACACTTATCAATGGCTTGCCTTTTACATTTGTCCATCCATCAGATACAATGGACACCCCATTGTCAGTCCAAGAACTTGTCATTTTATTCAAAGAATGTGATATTTTTGCTTTTTCATGATCAAGGCCAACAGTTTTTGCCTTGTCATACCCAGGGCTCTTGTATCCTTTAGGGGCATCATTTATGGCAGAAACCATTTCGTGCCAATAAGGTGAGCGTAGAACATTGAATGGTATCCCACATGCATAGAGGAACCTGTAAACTTTTGAATCCACATCATTCCTACACCCCTCATCAAGAAAATCTGATATGGTTCTACGCCTTAAAGATGATGACCCTGTGCCTCCATGTCCATATCCACTGCCTTGGGAGGATGCTGAAGGAGTTCTTTGTGATTGTGAGCTTGGTTCAAAGAAACCCCTTGATCTTTTTGTTCTGTATTGGGCGTCCTCCTCTTCCTTTATGTATTTGGCTCTATCTGCTGTTGACACCGCTACACAAGTTTTGATTCCTATTTGTTTCTCTCCATCCCATGGCCTTTTCCCGCAGAGGTGTCTTCTAGCACGGGTGTATGAGCCTGTGTAATCAGTGTTGCAATGGGGGCAATGAAATTTAGTGGTTCCACCCCCTCTCCCAGTTTCAGCCCTATGAACATATTTCCACAATGGAGTTTGGTCTTGTTTAGTTTTTTGAGGGTCATGTTCACCCTCCTCCACCTCCCCCTCACTGGGGTTTTCACCCATTTGACTTCCTCCGGCTTCTTCATCCACCTCTTCAGTTTGAGGCCCCCTCCGTTTCCTACTCTCCACCACCATAATAACCATAAAAGGGACCAGGAAGAGGAAAATGCCAATAAATATCCCCAGGTCCATGGTGTTTGATGTTTGTAGGGTTTTGAGTCTTGAATCTGCAAATTAATTTAGTTTATTGGGATTAATTCATTTAATTTATTAATTTAATTTAAATACATGATTTTTAAACAGTTAAACTCAAACAACTAAATTAAATCAACTAAATTAACTACCTAACCAGCTAAACTAACTAGATTACTAAGTTACTTACCTCTGCAGGCTTGCTCCTCGCTCCTTAGCAGTTGCTCCTCGCTCCTCAGCACTTGCTCTTCGCTCCAATGCTCTTGCTCCAGCTCCAACTTGCTCAATGAAGTGATAATGAAAGTTTTTTTGGCCCATTGGCCTTATAAAACAAAAAAAAAATTCTAAAATTTTTATTTTTTCGGGTCCGGCGGATTTTTTTTGCGCCGAACCGCTCCCGACCCGGCCCGATTCGCTCCCGGAGCGTTTTTTAATGCCCGGGAGCGATCGGGGAGCGATCGCTCCCCGATCGCTCCCGAGCATTAAAAAATGCTCCGGGAGCGCGGGAGCGATCGCTCCCTAACAGACCAGGGAGCGTAAATTTTTTTACGGGAGCGATTTTGGGAGCGCACTCCCGAGCCGCTCCCGCCCGGAGCGCACTTCGGGAGCGGGTTCGAAGGGGGGGGGGCGCTCCCCCGCAACACTGGTCTTATTCATCATCAAGCTACCCATGCTCATGATCTCATTCATCATTATGCTGCCCATGCTCATATCATCATGTTGCTTATTATGCTGCCCATGATCTCATACATCATGCTACCTTCCTTCGGAGACAGATGCTCCGGCTGTTTCGGCAGTTCCCGGTAGTTTCGGATTTTCCAGCAGTTCCGACTTTTCCGGCAGTTCCGACAGTTCCGGCATTTTTGGCTTTTCCGGCTTTTCCAGCTTTTCCAGTATTTCTAACTTTTCTGGCATTTCCGGCTTTTCTAGCAATTCCAGCTTTTCCAGTATTTCCGGCTTTTGTGGTAGTTCTGGCTTTTTCGACTTTTTCGGCTTTTCCAATAGTTCCAGCTTTTCCGGCTTTTCCGACAGTTCCGGCTTTTCCGGATTTTCCTTAGGATTTCTCCTCCTACTAAAACCCAAAGACAAGTAGAGAGAGGAAGAGATCCAAATGTGTGTAGAAATGACTTTAAGTCCTCTTCTATTTATACTAAAACGTAGAGGTTGAATAGACATGATTGTTGGGCTTCTGTCCATAACATAAATAAATTCATAACTTCATAAATACTTATCGGAATCGGATGATCTTTAGATCAATCCTACACCTCTCAATGAGCGAGATCCAATAAAAATATCAGGTGCCATAAATAATATGACCCACATGGAGTTTGGCCCTATTTACCAATTTTAACACTCCCTCTCAACTAGGGAGAACTCCATCCGTTGATCCATATGTCCAACTATACTATCTCTGCCATCAATGCCCTGCACTGCTCTGCTCAGCTCTGCTTAGCTCTGCTGGCTCTGCTCAGCTCTGCTGGCTCTGCTCTGCTCTGCTGGCTCTGCTCTGCTCTGCTCAGCTCTGTTGGCTCTGCTCAGCTCTGCTGGCTCTGCTCTGCTCAACTTAGCTCTGTTGAACCATGAAGAAGAAGAATTGATCAAGAATGTGTGATACCATTCTCCACTGACCCAAAGTCAGTCTGAGAGTGTGTACCACTGGTTCCAGACCAGTCCTCAACTGACCCAAAGTCAGTGTCATAGTAGGTACAACTCCTACCACTAGTCCCAGACTAGTACTCTACTGACTCGAAGTCAGTCTTAGAGTATGTACCACTGGTCCTAGACCAGTCCTCAACTGACCCGAAGTCATTGTCATAGTGGGTACAACTCCTACCACTGGTCCTAGACCAGTATCATTGATCCCAAATCAATGAAGGTCATCCTAGCATAGGGAGTACGGTAGATACAGCGATGCATCCATCGGTACTACTATAGTCCCTATCCTCATTTCCCTGCTCATTGATCAGATGAGCGGTACTTCCCATGAGTCCTAGACTGCATGGGTAGGATGCCTCGACCAGAGAACTTAATCAATCCTGTCCTCACAGGAGAACTCATCATCCTGCTACACAATCGCCATGGAAAACACATCATCCAGGCCTCACAAGAGAATTAATCATCCTGCTACACAATTGTCATGGAGAACACATCATCCAGACCTCACAGGAGAACTAATCATCCTGCTACACAATTGTCATGGAGAACACATCATCCAGACCTCACAGGAGAATTAATCATCCTACTACACAATCATCATGGAGAACACATCATCCAGACCTCACAGGAGAATTAATCATCCTGCTACACAATCGTCATGGAGAACACATCATCCAAACCTTAGAGGAGAATTAATCATCCTGCTACATAGGAGAGCGAAACATCTTGTCCCACAAGAAAGCGAATCATCCTGTTCACAGGAGAGCGAATCATCCCGTCCACAGGAGAGCGAATCATCTTGTCCCACAAGAGAGCAAATCATCTTGTCCTCAGGAGAGCGAATCATCCTGTCCACAGGAGAGCGAATCATCCTGTCCTAGTGCACACCACCAGGGCAATGTGAGTCACCCTGTGGTCGTACTGCTCCAGTAAGAACTGCAAGCCCCCAGAGCTCAATGTATGCAACAGGCAGGACCCTTTTACAAGGGTCTCTCGACGACTCCAAGTCGTTCAGGAAAATCACAAATTTGATCTTTCCCCGGGGCTCTGACAAAGTGTAGCGACCTGTACATCATCTCAGTGTGATGGAACCTCCTTGCTCATCGACTTACCATATCCCAGATAAGGCAGTATCTGATGTATATCTGCTAGAGCAATCATCGAATACGGGATTTCTCAATAATCGAATCCCACCTCTAGTTGTCACAAAGAATTACAGTGGTATTCATCATGTGTACTCACTGAAGAGTTTCCACAACCAGGCAACTACATACGAGGTCATACTCGTAGTTATGTATCTGGTCTCGGCAGTACTTATAACAATCGATTTCTGCTTCCTGCTCATCCATGATATCGAAGCAGAATCCAAAGAGAACTAGCACTGAGAAGTGCTCTAGTGATCCTCCACACTGCCTGCCCAGTCAGCTTTCGAATAATCATGCAGTTTTCATATTTCTGACAGTGTATCTCATTCCATGAGAGATTGTGCCCTAAAGATATCTCAGAGGATTCTTGGCACCAATCCAGTGAGGCTCAACCAAATATGAGCTCACCATGCTAACTGCAAAACATATGTCCGGAGTTCACCAAGAACATCAACGTGATTGAGTTTATAAAACTCAGAGGCATTTCCCAAATCTGGTTCGACATCACTACCATATAACTTCTGAAAGTTAATATCCTTGAGGTAGTCACAGGCTTGTAGTTTATCATTCCACATTTGGAATCCAACTCCCTCTTACTTCTGCAAATGAGAGGGTTTGCACATGTTAGAAATAGGTCATCCTTATGAGGTGCCAGTATGAGAGGTCTATCATCCACAACCTTCGGGTAATGGTTTGGATCGGTTTCACTCCTAGTGAATCTCAGCTTCATCAAACAGCTATCAATCCTCTCATATTACGCCCGGGGTGTTTTGCTTCAATCCATAGAGGGCTTTCTTCCACCTGTATACATGAGATTCCCGTTCATGAATCTCAAACTCCACGGATTGTTCCAAACCTGTGGACCTGCTACATGAGGGAAATGGTCCCCTTGTAAGATTTTCCTTCAGTACATCTCAGACATGTACCTTCATGCTCTTTTTTAATTTAGGCATCTCGGTCACCATCTGACTCACAGACGTCCAATGCTGAGTCAATGGACATGGTCCCCAGTGGACTTGATACAACCCTAAACTCTAAAACATCTTTGAAAAATCTAATTTCAAACACGTACCTTTCCATCGATGAGTGCCACCCTGAAACCTTAAATTTCCATTTCCGAGATGGACACCAGGTTCTTTTTGCGATCAGGTACATAAAAGAAATTCTGGGGTTCCTTGCTTTCTTTGAAGGGTCGACCATTTCCTTGATGACCCACATTACTTATCATTCCTCTGATCATTGAAGATGTCCCTAGAATAATTGTTATCTTCATCAAGAGATGTGTCTCTGCTCTTTGCATGATGGCCGAACTTATTGCAAACAAGGCATTTGCCTTTCCTTCCACCCTTAGTTTGAACTTCCCAATGAAGTGATCTTCTGCTGTATCATTCTAATAATATTCTCTACTTCCACTTCACCCCTAGCGAACTTAAAAGAGAGATGTGGAACTCATTGATCCTTTTGTCTTGTCCCTATTGTCTTTGGTGGTTGTTCTTTCACTCTTGCTTGGGCATTGTCTTCACCTCAGCTCTGATACCATGCTAAATTTAGGTATGTTCTATGCTAGAGCAATTTATTTCAATTTCTTTTCCACATTAGCAATCACATCAGCATAAAGTAAACTGCAGATAGAACATAAATATAAGTCGCAGAAGACAAGCCAAGACAAGAGGACACAAGATGTGGTGCTAGCCAGGGACAAACCCCACAATGTGGGGAAACCCTTGATCAATTCTTCTTTTATGTTCTTCAAAGTGCAGCAAAGAAAGTGAGAGAGATAGTACATTTACAATAGAAGTTAATCACTTTGACTTTTGATATCGGCATGAGATCAGTTGAAGACATATTGCTTCAACTGATTCTCTAAGGTGACTCGTTCACCTATCATAGTGTTGCATCTCGTCTATTTGCTACACATTACCATGTGACACCTTGTTGTATTGTCACATGTGTTGAACCTTGATGATTGAGCTGCTCTCATCTTCATGCTGCATCTTCCAAGGTCTTATTCATCATCAAGCTGCCCATGCTCATGATCTCATTCATCATTATGCTACCCATGCTTATATCTCATGTTGCTTAGTATGTTGCCCATGATCTCACACATCAAGTTGCCTTCATTCGGAGACAGATGCTCCGACTGTTTCGGCAGTTCCTGGTAGTTCCGGCTTTCCCAGCAATTCCAACAATTCCGGCTTTTCCAGTATTTCCGACTTTTTCAGCGTTTCCGGCAGTTCCGGATTTTCCAGCAGTGCCAGCTTTTCCGGCTTTTCCAACAGTTCCGGCTTTTCCGGCTTTTCCAGTATTTCTAGCGTTTCCGATAGTTCCGGATCTTCTGGCAATTCTAGCGTTTCTGACAGTTTCGACTTTTCCGGTTTTTCCGACAGTTCCGACTTTTCTGGCTTTTCCTTAGGCTCTCTCCTCCTACTTAAAACCCAAAGACAAGTAGAGAGAGGAAGAGATCCAAGTGTGTGTAAAAATGACTTGAAGTCCTCTTCTATTTATACTAAAACGTAGAGGTTGAATAGACATGACAGTTGGGCTTCTGAGCCTACATAAGTTGTTGGCCGACTTAACAATCTGTGCATAACATAAATAAATTCATAACTTCATAAATACTTATCAGAATCAGATGACTTTAGATTAATCCTACACCTCTCAATGAGAGGGATCCAATAAAAATATCAGTTGCCATAAATAATATGACCCACACGGAGTTTGGCCCTAGTTGCCAATTTTAACAAGAGAGCATCTCAAATCTGTTTGGCAGTGTCTATGCCAGATATATGTGAGACTATATGATCACTGACTCCATCCAAGATCAATCGCTTCGCCCGTGCCATCTCTTTCTTGTATCCTTTCTGCTGATATGCATCTTGAGTAATTGCCACTACAACATCAATGTAGGCTTTTAGGCCATCTTCATCTAAAAGGAATGACATCATTGCCTTCCAGATGACGTAGTTGGAAGTTCCATCCAACCTATCCTGATCACGAAGCCCAACAGTGGCCATCTCAATGAACTATCAAAAACTCCCCCTTTCCTTCTGCTTGGTTGTTGCTCAGCTACTTGCACTCCCTTCTAGAGTGAGAAGATCCGCTCACAACTACTGCCAATCTGCAAAGGAAAATTAAACTTCTTGAGACTAGAAGTTCCCTGACGAAAATTTTCCCTTTGTGTGTGCTCTTCTCTCTTCCACCTCGACTTTGGCTCTACTCTAGCAAACTGTTGCAAAACCCTCTCCGTCCAGCTAGAGATCTGCCCAACAAAAAATATGAGTTGGTCCCTATGCCTATGGAATCACTCAATCTGGAAGGATCAAATTTTTCTGCCCCTCAGAAAAATTAGTCTTCCTCAAGCAACTCAACCTCGTGGCGAAAGATTGCACTGCGATTGGGAATTTCGGCCTGCTGCCCATATTGAGCAGTGAAGTTCCTTCTTTTCGCCTTTGAGCTCTCCGGCTAATCAACTACGCTCTGATACCATGTGAAAATTCCAATATGGAATCCTATTACAGAAAATGGTATTATTTCTTGTAATTGTTAATTAATTTAACAATTTATCTACTACGACAAATATCGAAATAAACACACTACAACCTTCACAAATAAAATACTGCAAAAAAATAATGCACTGGAAACTGAGAAATGCTAGCACACATACATAAAATATAACACAATTATTTTTGAACAAAAATCCCTGGAAAAAACCCAACTTGGGAAAACTGGTGCAACAGCTGAGGGTTTTTATTATTATGCAACAGTGAGAAATTCTGAGTACAACTGGATGCCAAAATATGGCAATCCTATAGAGAAAAATACTGGAAAAGAACACTAGTGAGGAATTTCCTCACCCCATAGGCAAACCCCGGCACAACCTGCGTTGGGTCCCTTTGCGTCAACCTCTGCACTGCACTACACAGTCTGCTTGACGTCAAGCCTCTCACTGGTCTCTAATGAAGTCATTCTTCCTTCTACTGGTTGGCAAAATGCTTCTCTAGCACTCTGGGACTCCTTCCCAGCCTCTGGATCTGAAGATGGCTTTCCCTCTCAGCAAATCAAACTTGCCTCTAGAAGCTACTGCATAGTCCCTATGTCAGCTTCTCGGAGGCTCTACTACCTCTCTACAAATGCACTCACTGGATCTGGAATACTTCCTCCGGCCTCATTGTCTCTGCCCCTCACACACTGCTTCAATCTCTGGCTCTCTTCGGCAACTAACTACTACTACTCTGGAAATCCATCTGCCAAAAAATCAAACTTTTGGTGTTCTTCGATATGTTCCCCAAGTGCCCATTGACTTCTTCTTATAATCCTCTATTGGGACTCCAACGGCCAAGATTAAATCTTAATCAATGGCTAGGATCATCTTGAAATCGATCCGTGTGAGTTTCTAGATGATTCTCACCTTGGCTTAATTAATACTGATTAGTTAACCAATTTTCCTAAGTTTAGACTTAGGAAACATTAAAAAATGGTTAATAATCTAATTAAGTAAATTCTAGGTGGAATTTCCATAAACAATTTATGGGCCTTGGAGATCTCATGTATTGTAGCCTCTCCACCAACTTTCGTGGCTAGAACACATCTGATGCTACAAAAACTAACATGAAGGGTGGTATTGAAGTCCCCCGTAAAAATCTAGTTAGAGCCCATGTATGAATATTTTACTGTATAGATAAGACCACCAAAAATAAAAATTTCGGTAAGTTGAAGGCATGTAAACTTTGATAATAATGCAAATCTTTACCTAGAAGAACTGTGGTAAAATCTAGAGGCAATCCAATGGAGAGTGCTTTGGACTTGAATCAAAATAAACACTAATGGGAGATAGAGGGTACAGAGACAACAAGAGGCCCCTCTGGAACTAATTATTGTAGTTTCACATCTTTTCCAGATAGATTTACTTCTTTGGAGGACATCCTGATCTTCTATTTTCGTCTCTTAAAGAAGGAGAATTTGGGGTTATTCTTTCTTGATCAAACCTCGTACCACTAAGATATTCCCATCACTCCACGGTCCCTTCCAATTCCAAGAGATGGCATTCATTGTTTATTGAAGGATTTAGGGATACCTACATAACCCACTTGATTCCTTGCAGTTCGGGTGCCTTTGTAGTGCATGCTTTAAGTTGTAGATTGGGTGCCCAATGCTGATTTTTGTAGCATCGGATGTGTTCTAACCACGAAACTTTGTGGAGAGGTTAAAATACATGTATTCTCCAAAACCCGTAAATAGTTTTTGTAACTTCCACCTAGAGATGATTTAATTAAAATAATTAATCTTTTTTTAATGGTGCCCAAGTCTAAACTTAGGAAAACTGATTAATTAAAGGGTATTGATTAAGTCGCAGTGAGAATCTTCTAGAAGAATACGTGGATCGATTTCTAGTTAATCTTAGCCATCGATTATGTTTTAATCTTGGCCATTGAAACCTCAACAAGAGATTATAAGAAGAAATTCGATGGGGGTTGGAGAACACACTTGAGAGCAAGAATTCGATATCGCTGGGAAATCAAACTCCAGAGGAGTAGCAGTAGTTGTTGGAGGTGATTTAGTAGTTTCAAAGTAGTGAGAGAGGGGCAAGGATAGTAAGGTCAGAAGGAAGTTTTTCCAGTCCGGTGAGTGCATAGCAAACAGGTAGTGTACTTCACAGAGATTTGACATAGTGCAGAGAAGTAGCGCAGACTTTCAGAAGGAGATTCGTATTTGCTGAGGAGGAGTCAATTTTCAGAGGAAAAAGCCGGAGTGGGAGCTCGAAGAGCCAAAAGATCAAGTTTCCAGAGCAGTAGCTAATCCGCAGAGTGAGAGAGACCCTAGTTCCAACAAGCTGACACAGAGGCAACACAGAGGCAGCAAGGGGCAGCTCATCTTGAGCTAAGGTCAATGTCGGATCACCGATGGAAGTGAGATTTTTCTCACTAGACGTTTGTCAATCATTTTTCTCTGTATGGAAAGCTATATTTGAGCTTCCATAGATTTTTACTTAGATTTACTACTGCATAATAATAAAACCTTCATTTGTTGCACCGATTTTCCCAAGTCGGGTTTTTCCAAGGACATTGGTCCATAAACAACAATGTTTATTGTGTGTGTGCATCTATTCTTCCAGTGTTTTTATTTCTTCCGCAGTACACTATTTGTGAAAGTTGCAGTGTATATGTTTCGATATTTGTCGTAGGAAATAGCAAATAATTTGGTTGATTAATTTAACAAATAGAATAAACATTATCAGTTGTTGCAATAGGATTCGGTCCATTTCTCCATCTCTATCTATTTTCTGTTCCCTCCTTTCACAGTTAGGCCTTCTTCCTACTTTCATAGATGCCCTGCTTGCGACAACATCCCTATCCCACTCCCCTCCAGAGTGGTCATCTATAGAGGATGGACAAGAGAAGGAAAGGCCCAATGGAAAGTTCCCAATAGTGGGAGAACGATAAATCTCTTCCTTTGTATCTGGATTTGCAAGAGAATCAGTGTGGATCAAGGCATCCTCTAACTGAGGCATTCCTTCTGATTTATCTCCTTCAACCATATGTTCATCAAGGACCGAGGGACTATTTGTGTTGTCCATTTGTGTGAAAATTTCAAATTGGAACCCTATCGCAGCAACCGGAAACTATTCTCCTAATTGATAATTCTATTTAACAATTTATTTGTTATTTCCTACAGAAAATACTGAATAAATGACACTACAACCTTCACAAATAAAATACTACGGAAAAAATAAAACGCTGGAAGCTGAGAAATGCTAGCGCACACATAAAATAAACACATATTTTTAGACAAAAGTCCCGGGAAAAACCTGTTAGTTTTTGTAGCATCGGATGTGTTCTAACCTTGAAATTTTGTGGAGAATACTCGGAAAGTGCTTCTGGAAATTCCACCTAGAAATGACTTAATTAGATTATTAACCAGTTTTTAAATATTTCCTAAGTCTAAACTTAGGGAATATGGTTAATTAATCAGTATTAATTAAGTAAAGGCGTGAATGATCTAGAAACTCACATGATCGATCCAAAGATGATCCTAGCCATTGATTAAGTTTTAATCTTGGTCGTTGGTGCTCCAACAAAGGATTATAAGAGGAGGTCGATGTGTTGATGGAGAGACACTTGAGAAGTTCAATTTCATGAGCAAACCGATTTCCAGAGTCGCAACAGTCAGTTGCTGGAGAGAGAGTTAGTGAGATCGAAGCAGTGAGTGAGGGGCAGAGATAGTGAAGTCGGAGGAAGAGTTCCAAATCCAGTGAGTGCATTTGCAAAGAGGCAATAGAGCCACAGAGAGGTTGACTCTGGGATAGCGCAGTAGCCTCTAGAGGCAAAGTCAAGTTGCTGGGAGAGAATGATGTTTTCAGTTCCAGAGGTCAAGAAGGAGTCCCAGAGTGCCAGAGAAGCGTCTTTCTGGTCAGCAGAAGGTAAAACAACTTCATCAGATTCCAGTCTGAGGCTAGACGCTCAGCCAGCTATGCAAAACAACGCAAATGCTAACGCAGAGGCTCAGAGGGTCGAAATTTTGAAGGCAAGTTGTGTCAGGAGATTGCCCATGGGGTGAGGGAAATTCCTCTCCAGATTTTTGCCAGTATTTCTCTATAGGATTGCCAGTTTCGGTATCCAATTGCACTCAGATTATTTCACTGCAGCATAATAATAAAACCCTCAGTCGTTGCACTGGTTTTACCAAGTTGGGTTTTTCTAGGGACATTTGTTGAAAAATAACTGCGTTAATTTTGTGTGTGTGCTAGAATTTCTTCCAGGGTTTATTCTTTCGCAGTTTTAATTGTGTAGATAGCAATGTGATTTATTCAGTGTTTGTTATAGCAAACGGTAAATAAATTGTTAAATTAAATTAACAATTAGGAGAATAATTTCCAGTTGCTGCAATAGGATACCAGTTTGGAATTTTCACATGGTATCAGAGCACAGTTGATCAGTTGAAGAGCTCAAAGGCAAAGACAGGAGGAGTTTTGTTGTTCATTGTGGGCAGTAGATCGAAATTCCCCAGGACAGCATAGTCACTTTGCCAAGAGGCCGAGTTACTTATGGAGGTTCAATTTTTCTGAGTGGGGCAAAAAAATTCGATCCTTCCAGATCGAGTGATTCTAGAGGAGCTCATTTTTCATTGGGCAGATCTCTAGCTGGACGCAAAGGGTTTTGCAGCAGTTCGCAAAAGCGGAACCAATGTCCAGTTGAAGAGAGAAGACGCACACACAACAAAGGGAAAATTTCTCTCAGGGAATCTCGAGTTTTAGAGATCTAATTTTCCAATTGCAAATTCGCAGTAGTTGTGAGCAGATCTTCTCACTCCAGAAGGGAGTGCGAGTAGCAGATGTAGCAGCCACGCAGTGGGAAAGAGGGAGATTTTTGGGTTTATTTTCTCCAATTTTGAGTCTCACAGTTTTTGCAACTTTGCAAGGATGATCGTACGAGATTGCCAAAGAAGTTTGTGCGAGTTAGCTAGAATGCAGATCTGGGCTGCATATCGACTTCCAGTTGTCGGAGGCAGCGGCGGGAGGAAGTGCAAGTTGTCTAGTGCACGTTGCAAAGAAAAGAAGAGTCCCAGCCAAGGATTAGACTCAAAAGGAGATAGTGGTGCACCAGATCCGAGAGGAGGAATATGAGGCTCCAGTGTGCCAGATGGCCAGGATCCTTGAGGAGTCCACCTCATGGATCAATACCTTGCTACGGGGGCCCACAGTATTCAGTAGCAGGATGGATCAATGACAGTTGATGCAGTTAAATTACATAGTGACAGCTGCAGAGACTAGTGGCAGTCAAATGCTAGGGAGCGCAGTGCAGAGTTGGCAGCAGTGCAATTGGCACAATGCAGAGTCAGCATCAACGCAAATTCCTTAGTGACAGTACAGATACTAGCAACAGTCGGAGACTCGGGTGATAGATGCATTATATTGATCACAGTAGATTCAGTATTTTGGATGTTTTTCAGTTGCAAATGTTGTAGTTTCAGCAGCAACAGATGAGAGGGAGTTGCATTGTTGGCAGCAGTTCAACAGGGTCAGCAGCAGCACAGATGCAGTGTATATCAGAGTTGTGCAGTGGTTGGTGGGCAGTATGGCTAGACATCAGCAGCATGATAGGAGATGATGCAGAGACAGGATGTGGAGTAGCACAAGAACACATTCCTCACTAAGAGGGAGTGTTAGTTTTTGTAGCATCGAATGTGTTCTACCCTTGATATTTTGTGGAGAGGCTAGAATACATGAGATCTCCAAAACCCAGAAATCGTTTTTGGAAATTCCGCCTAGAAATGACTTAATTAGATTATTAAGCGGTTTTTAAATATTTCCTAAGTCTAAACTTAGGGAATATGGTTAATTAATCAGTTTTAATTAAGTGAAGGCGTGAATGATCTACAAACTCACACAGATCGATCCAGAGATGATCCTATCTATTGATTAAGTTTTAATCTTAACCGTTGGTGCTCCAACAAAGGATTATAAGAGGAGGTCGATATGGTGATGGAGAGACACTTGAGAAGTTCAATTTCATGAGCAAATCGATTTCCAGAGTAGCAGCAATCAGTTGTTGGAGAGAGAGCTAGTGAGATCGCAACAGTGAGTGAGGGGCAGGGGCAGTGAAGCTAGAGGAAGGATTCCAAATTCGGTGAGTGCATTTGCAGAGAGGCAAGAGAGCCACAGAGAGGCTGACAGAGGGGTACCACAGTAGCCTCTAGAGGCAAAGTTGAGGTTCCAGGAGAGATTGACATTTTCAGTTCCAGACGCCGGGAAGGAGTGTCGAAGAAGCATCTTTCTGGCCAGCAGAAGGCAAAACGACTTCATCAGAGTCTAGTCCGAGGCTAAATGTCCAATCAGCTACGCAGAGCAGCGCAACAGTTGATGCAGAGGCTTAGAGGGCCGAAATTTTGAAGGCAAGTTGTGTCGGGAGATTGCTTGTGGGGTGATGAAAATTCCTCTCCATATTTTTGTAAGTATTTCTCTGTAGGATTGCCAGTTTCGGCATCCAATTGTACTCATATTAATTCACTGTTGCATAGTAATAAAACCCTCAGTTGTTGCACTGGTTTTCCCAACTTGGGTTTTTCCGAGAACATTTGTCCAAAAATAACTTTTAATTTTGTGTGTGCTAGCATTTCTTCCAATGTTTATTCTTTCGCAGTTTTATTTGTGTAGATTGTAGTGTAATTTATTCAGTATTGGTTGTAGCAAACAATAAATAAATTGTTAAATTAAATTAACAATTAGGAGAATAATTTCCAGTGGCTGCAAAAGGATTCAAGTTTGGAATTTCACAAAACCCAACTTGGGAAAACCTGTGCAGCAGCTGAGGGTTTTACTATTATGCAGCAGTGAGAAATTCTGAGTACAACTAGATGCCTAAATCTAGCAACCCTATATAGAAAAATACTAGCAAAAATCCATTGAGGAATTTTCTCACCCCGTAGGCAATCCCCGGAACAACTTGCCTTCAGAAATTCAGCCCTTTGACCCTCTACGTCAGCCTTTGCACAGCCTGCTTGACGTCAAGCCTCTGACTGGTCTTTGATGAAGTCATTTTTCCCTCTGTTGGCTGGAAAGATGCTTCTTCAGCACTCTGGGACTTCTTCCCGACCTCTGGAACTAAAGACATCTCTCCCTCTCAGCGAGTCGAACTTGCCTCTAGAAGTTGTTGCACTGACGCTGCGTCAACTTCTCTGTGACTCTTCTACCTCTCTGCAAATGCACTCATTAGATCTAGAATACTTCCTCCAACGTCACTTTCTCTGCCCCTCACTCACTTCTTCGATCTCTAGCTCTCTCTTTGGAAACCGATCTGCCAAGAAATCGAACTTTTGGTGCTCTCAAATCTGTTCTCCATCACCACATTGAGCTCCTCTTATAATCCTCTGTTAGAGCACCAACGACCAATATTAAAACTTAATCAATGGCTAGGATCATCTCTGGATCGATCCGTGTGAGTTTCTAGATGATTCTTGCCTTGACTTAATTAATATTGATTAATTAACCATATTTCCTAAGTTTAGACTTAGAAATATTTAAAAACTAGTTAGTAATCTAACTACGTCATTTCTAGGCGGAATTTCCAAAAATGATTTATGGATTTTGGAGATCTCATGTATTCTAGCCTCTCCACCAAATTTTGTGGCTAGAACACATCAGATGCTACAAAAAACTAACAACTTGTGCAAGGATCTTGTACTTACTTTTAGATGGGGCTTTTTCATTTCCTTTGTTGCTCGAATGAGAGTGGTCTCCAAAAAGATGCTTTAAGAGGAAATTTCTTGAGGAGCTGCAACTTCAGGAATGGAGGACCGAGGAGGGGCATCCTGCCAAACTGGAGCCCTTCTCTTTTTGGGCTACTGCCATTGTTCCCTTTGAGTTGCTTGATGGGATCCAATTTCTACTTTGGGACAACTTATAGTGAAGTGGCCACATTCATGCCAAACTTTGCACTTGAAGGGAACTTGGTCATAATTTACCAATTGGATGAAGGACGATTGTCCAATGAGAGTTCAACCTACTCTGGTAAACCCTTTTCCAGATCTACTTCCTCATAAATCTAGGCACAAGAAAACATCCCATCTCATGGTTCAACTCTATCAATGTATTTTCTCAAGGTAATGCTAATGTCCTCAATCATATCTTTGTTCCAATAGTGAAGAGGCAGATGGGGAAGCTTAACCCAAATTGAAGGAATGTTGTTCTCCAAGTTGAAATCAAAGTTCCAGCGATTTAGATACAAACTACGAGAACCAAGGAAATGCATGCCATTTCAGAAGATTAGGTCCCGAACTTCCTTTTCTTCAAATAAAAATTCAAAAAAACCCGACCACAGAAGGAGAGGGATATCTTCCCTTTAATCAGGGACCTCCAATTCTTAGCTACCCAAGAGTTTAGTGTTTTTAGGAATGGCCAATTAATCCCCTATCAACTAGGCACAGGGTCATGGAACATGATTGAGCAACATGGATAGGGACCTTTGGGATCGAGTCTAACTTCTACATGAATCGTGATGGTGGAGGCTTAGTAGAAAAGGACAAGGACAAAACAAAGGTATTGAACATTGCAAAGTCCTGAGAGAGTGTCAAAGAGGGGGAGGAAGTCACTCCCCTAGCAGCTGAAGCCTTAACCAAAAACTCAAAGGGTGTCAAGGAAGGTTCCATATAGCGCTAGGGTTACACAAAATTTGAATAGAAGTTTCAAGGATGTCACTATAGTTGTTGGAGGTTTTATGATTGTTTTGGGATTTGGAGGGTCACTTCCATGCTTCATGGAGGTGCCTTGACTTGAGATATGGGCATGGACATTCAATTGAAACTTATTTTGGAGATTATGGAGCATTATAAAACACCTTTATGGAGCTTTTTTGGTAGAGCCACCCCCTTTGGAGGGTTTTAAGTCACCACTTTGGGGATGTTTTTTACCTTGGAGGCCCATTCAACCAACTCGGAGGATTCCTATGAAGGAGGACTTGCACTTTCAATGAATTTTTCTTGTTGATCTACATATCTTAGGAGCTTTGGGAGGATGATGTGGCACCCTGGAGAATCCTTTTCCCTTCTTGGACAAGATGACCTCTCTTTTGGGGTTCTAATTCATCTTGTTCATTACACATGTGGCTTGACCACTCTATTTTATTGTTTTCTTAGGATAGTTAGTTGTAACTACACTTTTCTTAGATCTAAGGAATCACATGATATTATTGTTTTACTGTAAATGAAGTTTAGCATTAACTCTATATAAAGAGATGCACTTCCTCTTTTTCACTAACGGTTGTATTTTTGGGAGTTCTCCCTCATTGGAACTTAATTGACATATCTTTCTTGGAGCATTTATGGTGTAAGCATTTGTTTCTACGTGAGTGAATTTTCTCAATTATTGAAGCTTCTCTTTTCTTATTTTATTTTGGTGTTGTTGCACCCATTTTGTCACAGTTCAAGGAAGCAGCGTACAAATTTTTTCAACAATCAGAATCATCAGCGAGCTAGTTGATATATCATTGTAAACCCAATTTCAACAAGTTGTAATGTAAATGATGCTAGTATGACCATTTAATTATGTAACAACACCTAGGTAATCCTATGATTTTGGCGACGAATTTCATCCTAGGAGGTTTTTTAACCTCACCGCATTATGTGTGTTTCTAAACACGGATAATCGGCAGAGTTTTTCCTCCAGCTTAAACCCCAAAGCTAGGGTGGAATTTATTGACAAAGTATTAGGTGAGTCCTAGTGTTATATCGAGTCTTTGTAAAAGTGGTTTGGGATATGTTGCGGGGGAGCCCCCCCCCCGATCCCGCTCCCAATCCACGCTCCGGGCAGGAGCGACTCGGGAGTGGGTCAGGAGCGCGCCCCCGAAATGGGAGTGATTTCGGGAGCACGTTCCCCAAAAAAAAATTTCGCTCCCTGCCTTTTCGGGAGCGTTTTGCCTTTTTTGCAATTTTTTTTTTTGTAGTAATGTTTGAAATGCAATTTTTTTTAAAGAAACAAATAATTTTTGAGTGGGGCAGTTTAATGATCAAGTCTAGGCCCTGGTATTGATATGCTATTCATGGTAATGTTAAAGTCTTAAAGTAAAAGTGACATTCTCCTTAATATTCATTTTCATCTTTTTACTTAAATTTTTAACATTACCATGAAATGACTCAGGATGTTTGAGAGTGGTTTCGGCCTCATTGGATTTCATATGGAGAAAGTAGAATTTTAGATTTTATTCAAAATCCAGCAGACTTATCAATTTTTCAAGATTTCAGGATTAGGGGATTGCGATGTTTCCATTGAATTTTGTCATGTCTTAGGGTTTGGAACTCGTATTTAATCAAGAGCACCAATCCCTCTATGTACCTTGATGTTAGTGACATTGGTTGTCGAACTCCTCTATCATGACCCTCCTAAAAAGGTATGCATCACTCAAACAAAATCTTGACTTGACATGCTATGCTTGTTCTATCTTATGTTAATGCTTAAAGGGTGATATTAATGACAAAGATCCCTATACAGATACAGAGGTAATGACAAAGATACCTCTGGATACTAATGCTTAGAGGGTGATATTAATGACAAAGATCCTGATTTTCCAACAAGACAAAAAAATAAGACATTTCTCGTGGTGGCAAGAGGCCCAAGCATAAGAAATAGATAAGAGATTTACTTCTCTTTTCTAGTTTCTAGTAGCTTTTATAACTATTGACTCTTTCATATTTATTATGATATTTTTTTAAACAATATATGACAATTTAAGTTTGAAGTTGGCAATTATAACTCATTAGTAATGAATTATGAATATGATGCTTCATGAAAGTTGAAAGTTGTTTCATTTCATTTCATTTTATAGCATTTCATTTCATGTTAGATATTATTTGTTGTAATGGTTACACTTAGCTTACAAGTACAACTTTGGTGATCAATGATGATAAATGTTATATATTGAATTTTGAAAGCTTGAAACTTTAAAATTGATGAATCATGAGACTCAATATGTTGTATGTTACTATGTTACTAACTTGTGAACGTGGTTGATGAAGATTATAACTTCTAGATGATTGTTGTTGTATGGTTCAATCTATGTTTTTTTATGTTTTTTTATGTTTTTTATATCTAATTCATTATTCTACATGTTTTTGTTGACATATATGTATCAAAATATAAAAAATAGAAAAAATATAAAATATATATATATATATATATATATATATATATATATATATATATATATATATTATATAAAAAACGCTTCGGGATTCGCTCCCAAACCAGGAGCTTCTGAAAATATCGCTCCCGCTCCCAAGTAACATTGGGTTTGGGAATAATTTAAGCTATTTGGCTAAATTATTTTATTACATATCACTTGGTCTACTGGACCATATTGTATCGCAAAATTGAGTACTTATTTTGAGGGTCTATATGTAAAAGGGTATTCCCCCTTTGAAGGTTGAACTATTCTAATATCTGATGTAAAAAAATATTTTAGTGCATCGTTCCTCGTACTTAGACACCATGGCTAAAATATTTGAGGGTGGAAAAATAATTATTCCCCTCGTGTCGATTAATTATTTTTTCTGGAAAAATAAATTAAATCCTAAGCTAGAAAATTAATTAATTTAGAGTCAAAAAATTAATTTTAGAGAAATTAATTTCTCCATGTGGAAAATGACCAAAAAAATTCATGGGTCAAAAGGAAGTTAATTTTTTTAAGTCCCCACCAAGGAAAAAATGGATTTTTAAGAAAATTAGGCCCTTGGACCTTAGTGGTTAAGTCAAAGTCAAAATTTTAAGGAAATTAATCCAAAAAAAAAAAATTGGATTAATAAAAAAATAGTTTTTAAGAGATTTTAAAATTCCTCAAAAATAAATATTTTCGACGATGGAGATTAAAAGATCATCAATTTTTTTTTAATCAATGGTAAAAATTATTTTGACAAGAATCAAGCCAACTAGCCTTTATTTTCCACTTGGAGGATTTATCTATAAATTAGAAGTCATTTGCTTCTCAAGTCACAATGAAGACTCTGGTTCTAGATATGTAAATTTGTAACGTTGGTATTGATCCATTGATCTGCAGGGAACGTTTGATATCATAATAAAATACGTTGGGGTTCAGTTCATGGTGTCCTTGTCTCATTGATTTGTGGTATGTGCTAGTTATGTGCTAATCCTATATTGTGCTAAATTTTTATATGAGCTTGTTATTTCATTTGTCAGTGATACGAACTTTCTATTGGCAGATTTTGGGTCTATCTTAGGTGATCTGATTCACCATATGTCTAACAAGTTTGCTTGAAGAAATATGATAGAGACCAACATGTACACTAGCCTTTGGGCTCCAATTTCACAAACTGTGGGTACGGGACGAACTTGTTTGGGCTCCAGAAAATTTATGAGATTTTCTTACTTCACTAAATGTTAATTTTAGGTATGTTCTATGCTTAGAGCAATTTATTTCAATTTTCACGGTTAGCTCAATATCTTTTCCAGATAGTAATCACATCAGCATTAAAGTAAATTGCAGATAGAACATAAACATAAATCGCAAAAGACAAGCCAAGACAAGAGGACACAAGATGTGGTGCTAGCTAGGGACAAACCCCAATGTGGGGAAACCCTTGATCAATTCTTCTTATATGTTCTTCAATAGTTCAGCAGAGAGAGAGAGAGAGAGTACATTTACAACAAAAGTCAACACTTTGACTTATCTAGATAAGAGCATAGATCATCTCTAAGAAGATGACACATGAGATCAGTTGAAGACATGCTGCTTCAACTGATTCTCCAAGGTGACTGTTTCACCTATCATTGTGCTGCATCTCGTCATCATGCTGCACCCATCATCACAATGTTAGACCTCATGAGCATGCTGTACACACTGTTGCACCTTATGATGCACTGTTGTCCCATGTGCCATTGTTGCACCATGCTGCCACAATTGTCCCATGTGCCATAGTTGCATCATGTTGCCACATTGCTGCCCCATGTGGTACACTGAACCATGTTGATATACAGCATGTCTCATGTGCTTGCAGCACCATGCTTGCCATGATGTCCATGCTTACCATGCTTGCCATGTTTATCCATGCTTGTCCATGCTTGTTGTTGTCCCATTTTGCCTTAGCATTCCTTTGTTGTCCCATTTACTATGCAGTTGTCCCTTGCCACTGCTGCCTAGATATATTGTTGTAGTTGTTGTCCCTAACAGTCATGTTATACCTTGTTGTTGTCCCCTTAGCCTTGCCATACCTTTTTGTTGTCCCATGTGTCTTAGTAGCACCATGTAGCCCAGTTGTCCCATTTACTAGCACTGTTTTCCTGGGCATGTTTGAGCCCTCAAACTCTCCATGTTGTCCCTGTTTTGAGGTGGTTAGGACTGCGGCCTACCACAGTCCCATGCTGTCACCTACAGCCCACCTTTTCGCTGCCCCAAACAACCTTTCTACCCTCAGCCTCCTTTCAGCAACTTGGTGCCTTGTTTTAGGCCTTAAAACAGTCCTCCCTTTCAGCCGCATTATGCCTGTGGCTAGGGCACCATTGGTATGTTTACGACAGCGGCTAGGATACCCTTGAGATAACATAGGTTAGGGCTGCCTTAGGATAGTGTTAGGGCTGCCTTCTTGGACTGCGTTAGGGCGGCCTTTAAGACAGCGTTTAGGGATACCTTAGGACTGCGTTAGGGTTGCCTTTAGAAGAACGTTAGGGCTGCCTTTAGGACAGCGTTTAGGGCTGCCTTAGGACTATGTTAGGGTTGCCTTTAGGACAGCATTTAGGGTTTCCTTAGGACTTCGTTAGGGTTTCCTTTAGGACAGTGTTTTGAGCTGCCTTTCTTGAGCTCCTTTAGGTCAATGCATAGAACCCTTCCATCGCACCACTGGCCTGCCTTCTTTGCTGCGGCTAGGGCAGCCTCTTTTCCTCCAACGTCTAGGGCATCCACTCCTAGATTTCTCTTCCACTAAAACCCAAGAAAAGTGGAGAGAAATCAAGATAGAAGTGTGTCTGAAATGACTCTCGGGTCATCTCCTTTTATACTGAAACGTTGAGCACATGAGGGGGTTATTTGGTCGCTGGTCGACCTTGACGAATTGTCCCATAACACAAATAAATTCATAACTCCATGAATACTTATCGGAATCGGATGATCTTTAGATCAATCCTACACCTCTCGATGAGAGGGATCCAAGAAAAATATCAGTTGCCATAAATAAGCTGACCCATGTGGAGTTTGGCCCTAATTTCCAATTTTAACACTCCCTCTCAACTAGGGAGAACTCCATCCGCTTGATCCATCTGTCCAACTGTATTATCTCTGCCATCAGTGCCCTACACTGCTCTGCTAAACCATGAGGAAGAAGAATTGATCGAGAATGTCTCATACCATTCTCCACTAACCTGAAGACAGTTCCATTATGAAGAGAGTGTGTCATACTACTCTTATTGACCCAAAGTCAGTTTCATTGATCCCATATCAATATCACAAGAGAGTGTCTCAAACCACTCATACTGATCCCAGATCAATGGAGGTCATCCTAGCATAGGGAGTACGGTAGATACAACGATGCGTCCATCGATAATACTACTATGGTCCCTAACCCCATTTCCCTGCTCATTGGCCAGATGAGAGGTACTTCCCATGAGTCCCAAACTACATGGGTAGGATGCCTCGATAGGAGAACCACTCATCTTGTCCCTAAGTCGCCACAGGGTATCACAAGGGAAGGTTGAGCCATTCACCCTGTACACAGCGCACCATTAGGGGAGGGTGAGTCACCCTATGGTCGCTTGTTGCTCCAATAAGTACCCAAAGCCCCCCAGAGCTCCCAAAGCTCAATGCATGCAACATGCAGGACCCTCATAAGAAGGTCTTTCAACGACTCGTCGTTCGGGAAAGTCACAAATTTGACCTTTCCCCTAGGCTTTGATAGAATGTCTGCGACCTGTACATCAGTCTCAATGCGATAGAGCCTCCTCGCTCATCGACGTACCATATCCTAGATAAGGTAGTATCTGATGTCTATATACTAAAGCAATCATAAAATATGGGATTCCTCAATAATCAAATCCCCCCATGGTTGACACAGAAGATCACAGTGGTATCCATCATGTGTACAAACAGTTCACTGAGGAGCTTCCACAACCAGGCAGCTTCACACGAGATCATACTCGTAGCTATATATTCGGTCTTAGCGGATCTCATAGCAATCATCTTCTGCTTCCTGCTCATCCAGGATATCGAGCAGAACCCAAAGAGAACCAGTACCCAAAAGTGCTCTTGCGATCCTGCACTGCCAGCCCAGTCAGCATTCGAATAATCATGCAGCTTTACATTTCCAACAGTGTATCTCAATCCATGAGAGATAGTGCCCTGAAGATATCTCAGAAGATTCTTGGCACCAATCTAGTGAGGCTCAACCAAATATGAGCCCAACATGCTAACTACAAAACATATATCCGGATGGAAGTTTACCATGAACATCAATGCGAATGAGTTTATGAAACTCAGAGGCATTTCCCAAATCTGGTCTGGCATCACTACCACATAACTTCTGAAAGTTAAGCTCCATCGAGGTAGTCATGGGCTTGCAGTTCACCATTCCCAATTCGGAATCCAACTCTCTCTTACTTTTGCAAATGAGAGGGTCTGCACCTGTCAAAAATAGATCGTCCTCCGAAGGTGTCGGTATGAGAGGTCTATCCTCCACAACCTTCAAGCAATGGTTTGGATCGGCTTCACTCCTAGTGAATCTCAGCGTCATCAGACAGCTATCAATCCTCTCATACTATGCCCCGGGTGTTTTGCTTCAAACCATAGAGGGCGTTCTTCCACTTGCATACATGAGATTCCTAATCATAAATCTCAAACCCCTCAGGTTGTTCCAAACATGTGGACTTGCTACATGAGGGGAATGGTCCCCTTATAAGATCTTCCTTCGGTACATCTCGAACATGTACCTTCATGCTCCTCTTGAATTCAGGCATCCGAGTCACCATCTGACTCACATCGAGTAGGGCCCCATAATAAGTAGACCTTCGGTGCTATAGATGAGATGTGTCAATTGACATGATTCCCAATGTACCATCTTGCAACTTGATACAAATTGCCAACCCTAAACCCATGAGTAAAAGCATCTTTGGAAATTCTATTTTCAAACACGTACCTTTCCATCGATGAATGCCACCCTGAAACCTTTGACTTCCATTGCAGAAATGGACACCAGGTTCTTCTTGTGATCAGGTACACAAAAGAGATTTTTGTAAATGAATCAAGTTACCCTCATTCAATTGAGGGGTAACATTCCCTACACCCTTTCCAGGATAGGTGGCATAGGCTCCAAGTATAATTCCACGATTGTTTCCATCTCTACTAAATTAGAGAGAGCACCCTTTTATCTGATAAAGTGCATTGAAGCACTACAATCAATAAGCCAGATTCCCAAAGAATCTGAAGGAGAGGGCCAATACAAGATAACGCTTCTTTATCTTATCATAAACAACATTTGATTCTGCATACCTAGGGTTCCTTGCTTTCTTGAAGAGTCGGTCGTTTCCTTGATGACCTGCATTACCTGTCATACCTCTGATCATTGAAGATGTCCCTAGAATGATTGTTATCATCATCAAGTGATGTGTCCCTACTATAAGGACACTCCTTCGCATAATGGCCGAACTGATTACAACCAAGGCATCTACCTTTCCTTCCACCTTTACATCTAGACTTCCCAATAAAGTGATCTTATAGGTAAGTCATCAGAAGCTCCCGCTGCACCATTCTAATAATATTCTCTGCTTCGATTTCACCCTCATTGAATCTGAAGAGGGATGAGGAATCCACTAATCCTTTTGTTCTTTCCCAACTGTCTTCGATGATTGCTCTTTCACTCTTGCTTGGGCTTTGTCTTCCCCTCACCTCTAATACCATGTTAATTTTAGGTATCTCCTATGCTTAGAACAATTTATTTCAATTTTCACAGTTAGCTCAATATATTTTCCAGATTAGCAATCACATCAGCATTAAAGTAAACTGCAAATAGAACATAAACATAAATCGCAAAAGACAAGCCAAGACAAGAGGACACAAGATGTGGCGCTAGCCAAGGACAAACCCCAATGTGAGGAAACCCTTGAGCAATTCTTCTTATATGTTCTTCAATAGTTCAGCAGAGAGAGAGAGGGATAGTACATTTACAACAGAAGTCAACATTTTGACTTATCTAGATAAGAGCATAGATCATCTCTAAGAAGATGATACATGAGACCAGTTGAAGACATGTTGCTTCCACTGATTCTCCAAGGTGACTCCTTCACCTATCATTGTGCTACATCTCGTCATCATGCTGCACCACACCGTGTTGCACCATGTTGTACCCATCATCACAATGCTGGACCTCATGACCATGTTGTACACATCATACTGTTGCACCTTATGTTGCACTGTTGTCCCATGTGCCATTGTTGCACCATGCTGCCATAGTTGTCCCATGTGCCATAGCTGCATCATGTTGCCACACTCCTGTCCCATGTGGTATGCCGAACAATGTTGACGTACAGCATGTCTCATGTGCTTGCAGCACCATGCTTGCCATGTTGTCCATGCTTGTTGTTGTCCCATGTTTGCCTTAGAATTCCCTTGTCTCATTTACTATGCAGTTGTCCCTTGCCACTGCTGCCTAGATATATTGTTGTAGTTGTTGTCCCTAACAATCATGTTATACCTTGTTCTTGTCCCCTTGTTGCTGTCCCCTTAACCTTGCCATACCTTGTTGTTGTCCCATGTGTCTTAGTAGCACCATGTAGCCCAGTTGTTCCATTTACTAGCACTGTTGTCCTGGGAACTGTTGTCTT